>OX328123.1:168883004-169273190 GCA_946811695.1 Gonocerus acuteangulatus
CCTAGTCAGGTTATTTATTTCATTTTTCAGTTCTTTCACCTCAGATACAACATTACTTAATGTTTTTACTAAGTTTAATACGAATGTATTTAAATAACTGACCTGGCAACTGTCAGTTATACCAACTTCAATATCGTCTTTAGTACTACCTTCTATACTCTTCCTAATTCCGCCTTCAATACCTTCCTTAAGTATATTGAAGGGGATATTAGGAAGGATATTGAAAGTGGAATTAGGAAGGTTATAGAAGGTGGTATTAAAGAGAATATTGAAGGTGATATTAGGAAAGATAATGAAGGCGGTATGGGAAAGGATATAGAAGGTTGTATAAGGAAGGATATTGGAGGTTGTATAAGGAAGATATTGAAGGTGGTATTAGTAAGTGTATTGAAGGGGGTATTAGAAAGGATATAGAAGGTTGTATAAGGAAGGATATTGAAGACGGAATTAGGAAGGATATTGGAGGTGGTATTAGGAAGGATATTTTTTTTCCTTCTAAAAGTACCTCTTTTAGAAGGCCGTTTATCGTACTACATGTATCATAAAAGCTAGTGCATCACATGTATGTTTTTATTCTTCTTATCTTAGTTATTTTAGTTCCCTTTAGTATTTCAGTTATGTTTACAGATATATTATTCACGTTAAATTAGAACAATTAGTATAGAAGAAGGAGTATTAAAAAATAACCAGGGTGGTCCTGGTTATGACCTTAAACTAAATCCTGGGGAGATAGGTCTCACAGCCGTGGTGAAGGCAGCCTAGCTAGGAGAAGGAGACTCTGAAATAAAACCCAAGGGGAGAATGGCCTCTTAATCGCAGCGAAGATAACCATTCTAGGAGTAGGAGCCTCCAAAATCCAAGTTCCCTGGCCCTCCAGGTTGGGGGTTGGGCGTAGGGCCAACAACCCTACCTTGGAAAAAATCATAACGTTAGGAAAACCGACAATGAGAAGCCGGATAGATATTATGGTTAACGACAAAGGAACATGGACTGGACATTTGCTACTTGGAACATTAGGACAATGCTGCAGCCAGGATAGATGGCAGAAGTGGCTGAGCAAATTTTAAAATTTAATATTGACGTAGTGGCTCTGCAGGAAATTAGATGGAGCGGTGCTGGTAGAGTAGAGAAAATAGAATATACGTTATTGTTCAGTGGAGCCGAGAGAACTGGAATGAGGGGTGCAGGATCTATGTTGACAAAAAATATTCGCCATTCATTATTGCTCTTTGAGCCTATTGATGACAGATTGTGCAAAATTCGTCTTAAAGGAAGATTCAGAAATGTGACAATGATTTCTGCCTATGCACCTACGGAGAATAGGGAAGACGATGAGAAACTGACTTTTTATCATCGATTAGAGAGAACTGTACAGACGGCACCCAGATACGACATAAAAATTATATTGGGTGACATGAACGCGCAGATAGGGAAAGAAAATTTCACTCGTGCTGCCGCTGGAAAGTACTCACTACACGATGAAACTAACGATAACGGAATGAACTTGTGCCAGTTCGCTGAAGCAAGCAATATGTTGTTTAAGAGCACATTTTTCCCCGGAAAGAAGATTTATATTGGAACATGGAAGGCTCCAAATGGGGCGTTGACACAAATAGATCATGTGCTTTTATCTAAACGTCACTCTTTTTCGATTATTGACGTTAAAACTGCCCGAGGACCGAACTTCGACTCTGATCACTTTCTGGTCAAAGTTAAGTTCAGAGAACGTTTGGCACGAGTTGCGCAAGAGAAATATAGCAAAAGAAAAATATAAAACCTGGAAACTTTAGAAAATCCGCAGAAATTGATTGAGTTCAAGGAAGTCGGTGACAGAAAAATGAAAAAGAGTTGGAATCTGAAATCGGAAGTGAAAATTCAGGAATTGAAGATTCTTGGAATAGAATTAAAAAGGCAATGATGGAGACACCGGATGAAGTTGTGGGTGAGAAAATGCGAGAGAGAGGAGAAGAATGGTTCGATGATGAATGTCTGGAAGCATTAAAGATAAGAAATGAGCACAGATTGATTATGTTGCAGCGTGTGACCAGGCAAAGCACTAATGAATACCGAGATAGCCGCCGTAGGGCTAAGAAAATTATAAGAGCTAAAAAGAAAGCGTTTCTTAAGAAGCAGCTGGAGCAGATTGAGGAACTAAGGACAAACAACGAAACCAGGAAGTTTTATGGTGCCGTAAAATACATCAGCCAAGGCTTCAGATCTATCTCTGATACCTGTAGGGATAAAAGTGGAAATAATTGAGGACCAAACACTGGTTTCAGATCGATGGGCAGAACATTTCAGTGAAATGTTGAGCGTCGAGAATTCGAACGGCAGCAAGGATGTTCTAGGACCAAATGTAAGTGAGACAGAAGATATAGAGCCCCCTGACATGGAAGATGTTATAGAAGCAATAGAAAAGTTAAAAAAATAATAAAGCTGCGGGTGAGGATCTTCTAGTGGCAGAGTTCTTTAGACATAGTGGAGAAATCATAACGAATCAACTGTATACCCTAATACTTGATATCTGGTGTGAAGAACAAATACCGAGAGACTGGGGTACTAGTTTAATATGTCCGATACACAAAAAAGTCCGACTCGAAGGAACTACATCATCTTAGCGCGGTTCCGTTCTTATGTCTAGACTCATTTAAAATGATTAAAATACAAGCTGTTATTATTTTGGGTCCACATTTCTAGAAAGCATGAAGATTAGATAGTTAGCCGTCGAGGTGATAAGTAAAGATGGAATGGTTGGGATTCGGCTAAAGAAACCTCAATACGATTTTTGTTAAAAATCTATATTTAGGACGTTTTAGCTACTCATTGGTAGCCTTCGTCAGCAATGAAAGTGCCGGAGGCAGAGGAGGACCAAAGTTGACAGATCCATCTTTACTTTCAAGAAAGGTCTTATTTACGATCTTACCTGGATGGGTCCCCGCCCTAGGAAGGACCCCGCTAGGCAGTTGAAAAGCTATATCTTGGAAATCCATATCTCTAAGATTAAATTGTTTTTCTTATTTTTCTTAACCTGATTTATTATCAAATACATTATCCAACTATAAGCAATTAAAAAATAACAAGGAATAAAAACAGACAAAAGAACAGTTCGAATAAGCGAAATCAATTACTTTAAAGTTTTAAGCACTTATTTCTCCGATTGACATCGCCTAATCAAAACTTTCATTAGAACCTTTTTTGTAGAGCATTTAGTAGGCTTTCTAATGGTATTCTTCCGTTACCCAACTTATCAACCTTTTTCGAGATATTAAGGAAAGTATAAAAACTTACCAAAACTTTTTTATGTCTGTTAATAAAATATTTTATTCTAACCCTTCCTTAACTCCAAACGCAACCAAAATTTCAACATATTAGTTTTAATGAATGTAGAACATGCAGTAAATGTTTCAACTGAACCCCATGATTCTAAGTACCCAAACCAAAAACGGCATTCAAAAATTATTTTTTCAGTTTTCTCGAAAACGGTTAAAGCTATCGCCTTGAAAATGGTTCCATTCGTTTTCCTAGCCCAAGAAGCCTATAAAAAGAGTACTTACAAGCTTATGAACTCAAAAACGTAAGCGTTACGATTTTTTTTTGCACGAATTTCGCCCCAAACGCCATCTTCCAGTTGGCGGATTTTGCTGGTTAACGAACTTGACCTTTCAAATTGGACGATAGATTTTTGTAGCAACTTTCATCAAAATCGGACCATCAGGGAAGCCAGAAATGAGCGAACAGACAAATATATATATATATATATATATATATACAAATTTGAACCACCGTTATTTTCGGTCTCTAGGGGTTCTGAAACGCGAAATTTTCTTGTCGGCACTTCCGGATTGTTTCATTGTATCAACCTTATAAGCGGGGTTCCTCCCTATGGGGGAGGGAGGAACCGCGCTAAAAATAAACTTATGTATTCAGTAAGGTCCCCTTTACTTCAATAAAAATGCAATTTTTCATTTTTCCATCAAGTGTTGAATAATTTCTTTGCATAATGTTGAGAATAATTTGTGATTATTAAAAAACAATTCATTTTCTTTAATAGGCCAATTGGTTATTTTCTTTTACCGCGGTTACTCCCTATCTCCATAGGGAGAACCCGCTTATGAGGTTGAGCTCATGACGCAATCCGGAAGTGCCGACTAGAAACTTTCACGTTTCAGACCCTATAGATCACGAAAATATAGGTGGCCCAAATTTGTATATCCCTATGGAGATAGGGAGTAACCGCGCTAAAACAGACAAAAAGAACTGTTTAAATAAACGAAATCAATAATCGTTTATCAAACTTCTAACTTTTATGTACTTATTTCTCTGCGTTTCAGAACCTATAGAGACGGAAAATGATAGTGGTTATATATATATATATATATATATATATATATATATATATATATATATACATATATATATATATATGCTTGTCTGTTCGCGCTCTAGCAAGGTCAAAAATAGCCCGATTTTGACGAAATTTGGTACAAAAATCTGTCGTCTAATTTGAAAGGTCAAGTTTTTTAACCAGCAGAATCCGCCCACTAGAAGATAGTGTTTGGGGCGAAATTCGCACAAAAAAAATCGTAACGTTTACGTTTTTGAGTTTATATGCTTGCAGGTACTTGTTTTATACGTTCCTTAACATAAGAAAACGAATGAAACCATTTATAAGGCGATGTCGGTAACCGTTCATGAGAAAAGTGGAATCAATGTTTTTGTAAGACATTATTTTTTTGTGGGTACTTAGAATCGCGGGATTCAATTGAAACATTTTCTACAACTTGGAAATCAATATCAACTAAGATGCTTAAATTTTGGTTATATTTAGAGTTAAGGAAGTATGCGAAAAAAAAAATTATTAATAGACATGAAAAGCTTTCGGATCTTCATACATTTTTCGTAAATATCTCGATAACGGTTGGGAAATCATGCTAAGTGAAAGGTAACCATTCGAATGCTTACTAAATTCTCTACAAAAAAGGTTCTGAAGCAATATTCGATGGGGCAACGTCAATGAGAGATATAAGCGCTTAAAACGTAAAAAATGTTTGTTTTGTTGTTTTGAAAGGGGTTTTCTCTTTGTTTATCTCACTTTTTAATTGTTTTTTTCTTGTTTTAAATTGCATTTATCAGTAATATTAGAATAGTAGTAAAATAAGCTAAGAAATGGTGAGAGGTGTTGGTAAAAATAAGTTAGGAGTGGCTGTGGTAATCATGATGACGTGTTTTGTTTTGAATTCTGCTCCCTCGAAAGCCTCCAACTGAAGTTATCGTTATTTCTTATTTTAAAGAAAGATTTAACCCACGACAGAATGGAATTTTATTCGCCATGAAGCACATATTTACAGTTGATTATAACAGTAAGACGAATTTGCTTGTAAAAAGATACTTAAAATGACAACGAATTTTTGGTTGTTTAGAATGGAGCCTTCTCAGCAGTAGTCGAAGAGTAAGTACGTTTTCAGTACATAATTGTATTGACTTATACAGATTAAGAATTATCCGCTTCTGTGTAAGATGGCTACTGTCAGTTTCCTGTGATTTGTGATGCTAATCTATTCCATTTCTTCGAGATGTACGTAACCGCGCTAAGATGACGCAGTTCCTGCGAGTCGGACTTTTTTTAATTCGGTTTCTGTATTCGTTAAACAGTGTACAATTGTATATGATGTGGTGTGCTGTCTGTTCTATATGTCTGTCACAGGGGCATGCATTTTCTCTTTTTATTTTAAATCTATTTAAATAAGACAGAAACGCCCCGTGTCCAGTGAGTACTTGTGTTGTGTAAAAATTTGTTTGTATGTTTTTTAGCGCGGTTCCTCCCTATCTCCGTAAGGAGGACCCGCTTATGAGGTTGACCTCACGACGCAATCCGGAAGTGCCGACTAGAAACTTTCTCGTTTCAGACCCCATAGATCACGAAACTATAGGTGGTTCAAATTTGTGTGTATATATATATATATATATATATATATATATATATATATATATATATATATATATATGCTTGTCTGTTCGCTCCCTCGCAAGCTCAAAAATGGGCCGATTTTGATGAAATTTGGTACAAAAATCCATGGTCTAATATGAAAGGTCAAGTTCGTTAACCAGCAGAATCCGCCTACTGGAATGTAGTGTTTGGAACGAAATTCGCGCAAAAAAATCGTAACGCTTACGTTCTTGAGTTCATATGCTTGCAGGTACTTGTTTTATAGGTTTCTAAACATAGGAAAACGAATGACACCATATTTAAGGCGACATCTGTAACAGTTTCTGAGAAAAGTGGAATCAATAATTTGTAAGTCATTATTTTTTTGTGGGTACTTAGAATCGCGGGATTCAATTGAAATATTTTCTATATCTTTGAAATTAATTCCAACTAACATGTTTAAATTTTGGTTATATTTGGAGTTAAGGAAGTATGCGAAAAAATTATTTTATTAATAGACATGAAAAGTTTTCAGATCTTCATACATTTTAGCGCGGTTACTCCCTACCTCCATAGGGAGATCCCGCTTATGAGGTTGACCTCACGACGCAATCCGGAAGTGCCGACTAGAAACTTTCTCGTTTCAGACTATATATATATATATATATATATATATATATATATATATATATATGTATATATATATATATATAGACCATATATATATATATATTTATATAAAGTCCGACTCACAGGAACTGCGTAATCTTAGCGCGGTTCCGTACATCTCGAAGAAGTGGAGTAGATTAGGCATCACAAATAACAGGAAACTGACAGTAGCCAACTTACACAGAAGCGGATAATTCTTAATCCTCATTCTTGAGGAAGGCTGAATAAGTCAATACAATTATGTACTGAAAACGTACTCACTCTACGAATACTGCCCAGAAGGGTCTATTCCAAACAACCGAAAATTCGTTGTCCTTTTAAGCTCCTTGTTTTACTAGCAAATTCGTTTCACTGTAATAACCAACTGTAAATGTGCTTCATGGCAAATAAAAGTTCATTCTCTCGTGCGTTAAATCTTTCTATAAAATAAGAAATAATGATAATTTCAATTGTAGCAGGAGGAAGGATATATAGATAGGAGAATTCAAACAAACCTATCTATACGCCATCATGATTAGCCACAGCCATCTTGATTTCCACAGCCATTCCAAACGTATTACAAATACCTTTTATAGTTTCTTGGCTTTTTTGACTAAAATACGAATTTCACTGATAAATGCAATTATAATTAAAGATAATCAATTAAAAAGTGAGATAAACAAAGACAAAAACCCGTTCAAAACAACAAAGCAAACACTTTTTAACTTTTAACCGCTTATATCTCTGATTGACGTTGCGCCATCGATTATTGCTTCAGGACCTTTTTTTTAGAGAATTAAGTAAGCATTCAAATGGTCACCTTCCACTTACCAAGATTTCCCAACCGTTAGCGAGATATTTACGAAAAATGCATGAAGATTTGAAAACTTTTCATGTCTATTAATAAAAGCTTACTTCCTTAACTCCAAATATAACCAAAATTTAAACATATTAGTTGGGATTAATATACAAGATGTAGGAAAAAATTCAACTGAATCCCGCGATTCTAAGTACCCACAAAAAAATAATGACTTACAAAAACATTGATTCCACTTTTCTCGGAAACGGTTACAGATATCGCCTTGAAAATGGTTTCATTCGTTTTCCTATGTTAAGAAAAATAAATATATAAATTTATATATAAATATAAATATATATATATATATATATATATATACATATATATATATACAAATTTGAACCACCTATATCGTCTGAAACGAGAAAGTTTCTGGTCGGCACGTCTGGATCGCGCCGTGAGGTCAACATCATAAGCGGGTACTCCCTATGGAGATAGGGAGGAACCGCGCTAATATGCTTGTCTGTTCGCTCTCTAGGAAGCTCAAAAATGGTCCTATTGTGATGAAATTTGGTACAAAAATCCGTCGTCCAATTTAAAAGGTCAAGTTCGTTAAACAGCAGAATCGGCCCACTGGAAGATAGTGTTTGGGGCGAAATTCGCGCAAAAAAAATCGTAACGCTTACGTTTTTGAGTTCATAAGCTTTTAAGTACTCGTTTTATAGGCTTCTTGGGCTAGGAAAACGAATGAAACCATTTTCAAGGTGATAGCTTTAACCGTTTTTGGTTTGAGTACTTAGAATCATGGGATTCAGTTGAAACATTTTCTGCATGTTCTACTTTCATTAAAACTAATATGTTTTAATTTGTGTTACGTTTGGAGTTAAGGAAGGGTTAGAATAACATATTTTATTAACAGACATAAAAAGTTTTGGTAACTTTGTATACTTTCCTTAATATCTCGAAAAAGGATGATAATTTGGGTAACGGAGGAATACCATTAGAAAGCCTGCTAAATGCTCTACAAAAAAGGTTCTAATGAAAGTTTTGATTAGGCGATGTCAATCGGAGAAATAAGTGCTTAAAACTTTAAAGTAATTGATTTCGCTTATTCGAACAGTTATTTTTGTCTGTTTTTATTCCTTGTTATTTTTTAACTGCTTATAGTTGGATAATGTATTTGAAAATAAAACAGGTTAAGAAAAATAAGAAAAACAATTTAATCTTAGAGATATGGATTTCAAATGCCTAGCGGGGTCCTTCCTAGGGCGGGGACCCATCCAGGTAAGATCGTAAATAAGACCTTTCTTGAAAGTAAAGATGGAACTGTCAACTTTGGTCCTCCTCTGCCTCCCGGCACTTTCATTGCTGACGAAGGCTACCAATGAGTAGCCAAAACGTCCTAAATATAGATTTTTTTAACAAAAATCGTATTGAGGTTTCTTTAGCCGAATCCCAACCATTCCATCTTTACTTATCACCTCGACGGCTAACTATCTAATCTTCATGCTTTCTAGAAATGTGGACCCAAAATAATAACAGCTTCTATTTTAATCATTTTAAATGAGTCTAGAGATAAGAACGGAACCGCGCTAAGATGATGCAGTTCCTGCGAGTCAGTCTTTTATTAATAAATGAAAGTTCTTTTGTTTTGCATTTTTGTACCTCTATCATATGGACGTAGCAATTTTAAATTATGTTGAACTTGCAGCTTTACATTGCGTCAGTTAATTTTTTTGAATAACAAGATTTTTTGTTGTTTTCTATTTTGGGGAGGGGAGGGTGGTGGGTAGAGGGAGTGGAAGATAAAACATATACTTTTAATGATTTTTATACAGGGTTTATGTAAGTATGCCTATTCACAATAGTGTTTTAGTTTTTTGCATTTTACTCGGAAAAGAAAGCAAAAATGAGAAAAATGACAAAGGACTTTTTTTCTTCCTGTATCGATTCCCGAAGTTTTACCGTTTATTTTCGGGACACCCTGTATAATGTTAAACTTCTTTATTCTTGGGAAATGACGCCAACATAAGCAAATGTGTTGTTCTGTGAACAAAGATATTTTTATTAGCCTAATATTAATTAAATATGTATCAAAACTAATGTAATGAAAACCAACCTAGAGACCTTTAAATCCCGACTCTTCCACCACCTTCTATCCCTCCAAGTTTTACGCAACCCCTAGTCTATATTGAAGCTGTACACTATATATTGATACTGATAGCATTTATTAGTTTATATATTAAATTCATTATTATTTTGAAATTTAAAATTATTCCTATGGGACTTGTGTCCCGGAATAAGAATAAAACTTTTCATTTCATTTCATTTTCATTTCATCATATACACAGGAGCAATCGTACCATCACTTACATACGGACTACATATTTGGCACAGAGGGTTACAAAAGAAGTGTAACTTAAACAAATTGCAAAAAGTTCAGAGATTGATTGCTTTAAGAATAATAAAAGGTTACAGAACTATTTCTTATGATGCTTGTTGCGTTTTAGCAAAAATAATGCCAATAGACATTCTAGCAAAGCTATATATTAAAGAATATAAACTTTTAAAACTAAACGAAGACTCAAATAAGATAAAATCTGATGATTTGGAAAAAACGATACATTATACTCGATGGACACATCCCGGAAAGCTACTCAAACTCAACGGATATACAAACAAACAAACAGATTACCAGATATACACAGACGGCAGTAAAGACAATGACAAGGTTGGAGCAGCTACAATCATATACAAAGACTATAAACTATTAACAACACTCATATTTAGACTTGGACATTACTGCACGAACAACCAAGCTGAACAACTAGCTATATTAAAATCTATAGACTACATTAATAAAAAGTCCGACTCGCAGGAGCTGCGTCATCTTAGCGCGGTTACGTACATCTCGAAGAAATGGAATAGATTAGCATCACAAATCACAGGAAACTGACAGTAGTCAACTTACACAGAAGCGGATAATTCTTAATCTGTATAAGTCAATACAATTAAGTACTGAAAACGTACTTACTCTTCAAACAACCAAAAATTCGTTGTCATTTTAAGTATCTTGTTTTACTAGCAAATTCGCTTTACTGTTATAATCAACTGTAAATATAAGCTTCATGGCGAATAAAATTCCATTCTGTCGTGGGTTAAATCTTTCTATAAAATAAAAAATAACGGTAACTTCAGTTTGAAGCTATGAGGAAGGTTATATAAATGGAGAATTCAAAACAACCTAGGTCATCATGATTAGCCACTCCCGTCATGATTACTACAGCCACTCCAAACTTATTATCAATACCTTTCACCGTTTCTTAGCTTATTTTACTACAATATTAATTTTACTGATAAATGCACTTTAAAACAAGAAAAAAATAATTAAAAAGTAAGATAAACAAAGAGAAAACCCCTTTCAAAACAACAAAACAAATATTTTTTAAGATTTAAACGCTTATATCTCTGATTGACGTTGCCCCATCGAATATTGCTTCAGAACCTTTTTTGTAGAGCATTCAGTAAGCATTCGAATGGTCACCTTCCGTTTACCACGATTTCCCAACTGTTATCGAGATATTTACGAAAAATGTATGAAGATCCGAAAACTAAAAATATTAATAAAATATTTTTGTTTTCATACTTCCTTAACTCCAAATATAACCAACGTTTAAACATATGAGTTGGGATTAATTTCAAAGATGTAGAAAATATTTCAATTGAATCCCGCGATTCTAAGTACCCTCAAAAAAAATAATGACTTACAAAAACATTGATTCCACTTTTCTCAGGAACGGTTAGAGATATCGCCTTGAAAATGGTTTCATTCGTTTTCCTATGTTCAGAAACATATAAAACAAGTACCTGCAAGCATATGAACTCAAAAACGTAAGCGTTACGATTTTTTTTTTGCGTGAAAACGCCCTAAACGCCATCTTCCAGTGGGTGGATTTTGCTGGTTAACGAACTTGACCTTTCAAATCAGACGCAGATTTTTGTACCTAATTTCATCAAAATCGGACCATTCTTCTGGGAGCTACAGAGCGAACAGACAAATATATATATATATGTATATATATATATATATATATATATATATATATGTATATATATATATATATATATATATAAATATATATACATATTTATATATATATATAAATAAACATATACATATATGTATATATATATATATATATATATATATATATATATATATATATATATAACCACTATCATTTTCGGTCTCTATAGGTTCTGAAAACTTTTTCTAGTCGGCACTTCCGGATTGTTTCATGAGATCAACCTTATAAGCGGGGTTCCTCCCTATGGGGGAGGGAGGAACCGCGCTAAAAGGTTCTGAAGAAAGTTTTGATTAGGCGATGTCAAACGGAGAAATAAGTACATAAAAGTTTGATAAACGATTATTGATTTCGTTTATTTAAACGGTTCTTTTTGTCTGTTTTAGCGCGGTTACTCCCTATCTCCTTAGGGAGAACCCGCTTATGAGGTTGACCTCATGACGCAATCCGAAAGTCCCGACTAGAAACTTTCACGTTTCAGACCCTATAGATCACGAAAATATAGGTGGCTAAAATTTGTGTATATATATATATATATATATATATATATTATATATATGCTTGTCTGTTCGCTCTCTAGCAAGCTCAAAAATGGTCCGATTTTGACGAAATTTGGTACAAAAATCTATCGTCTAATTTAAAAGGTCGAGTTCGTTAACCAGCAGAATCCGCACACTAGAAGATAAACACCCCAAGTGTTTGGGGAGAAATTCGCGCAAAAAAATCGTTTAGTCGAGTTTATATACTTGCAGGTACTTTTTTTTATAGGTTTCTTAACATAAGAAAACGAATGAAACCATTTTGAAGGCGATATCTTTAACCGTTTCTGAGATAAGTGGAATCAATGTTTCTGTATGTCATTATATTTTTGTGAGTACTTAGAATCGCGGGATTCAATTGAAATATTTTCTACAACTTGGAAATTAATCCCAACTAAGATTTTTAAATTTTGGTTATATTTGGATTTAAGGAAGTATGCGAAAAAAAATTGTATTAATAGACATGAAAAGTTTTCGGATCTCCATACATTTTTCGTAAATATCTCGATAACAGTTGGGAAATCGTGGTAAACGGAAGGTGACCATTTGAATGCTTACTGAATGTTCTACAAAAAAGGTTCTGAAGCAATATCCGATGGGGCAACGTCAATGAGAGATATAAGCGCTTAAATCTTAAAAAGTGTTTGTTTTGTTGTTTTAAAATGGGTTTTCTCTTTCTTTATCCCACATTTTATTTGTTTTTTTCTAGTTTTAAATGGCATTTATCAGTAAAATTAGTATTGTAGTAAAATAAGCTAAGAAACGTAATAAGTAATAAGGTAGGAGTGGCTGTGGTAATCATGATGGCAGTGGCTAATCATAATGACGTAGGTTGTTTTGAATTAATCCTACATATATAACCTTCCTCATAGCCTCTAACTGAAGTTACCGTTATTTCTTATTTTATAGAAAGATTTAACCCACGACAGAATGGAATTTAATTCGCCATGAAGCACATATTTACAGTTGATTATAACAGTAAAACAAATTTGCTAGTAAAACAATGAACTTAAAAACACAACGAATTTTTGGTTGTTTAGAATAGAGCCTAGTTAGCAGTAGCCAAAGAGTAAGTACGTTTTCAGAACATAATTATATTGACTTATACAGATTAAGAATTATCCGCTTCTGTGTATGTTGGCTACTGTCAGTTTCCTGTGATTTGTGATGCTAATCTATTCCATTTCTTCGAGATGTACGTAACCGCGCTAAGATGACGCAGTTCCTGCGAGTCGGACTTTTTATTTCTTGTTGTTTTGTTAATGCTTCTAGTAGGAGGATGTATTTTTCAATAAAACAGGGGAATAAATACAAATTCTCTGAACCTGTAACAGAACTGAAAACGTAAATATTCTCCGTGTAGAGTCAGACATCAGTCCGGGTCGAGGTACTAGGCAGGCTTCAGGTAGGCTTTTACTGCACTTCATAAATCAAGATTGATTGTTCTCATCAAGCATTCTAGGACAGCTGACAGTTACCTGTAGGAAGTCATGCAGCCAAATGCTATAGTAGAAATATAATTATATTTTGTGGTTGTATGTGGCGTAGCACATTAAAAAATAACACTACTTTCTCATTTTCTTGTACAATTTTATTTTGTTTAATTGCATTTAACAGTAAAATGAGTAGTTTAGTGTTTTTAATTGCATTTAACACTAAAATGGATATGTTAGTAAAGCAAGTTAAGTCAATTAGAAACATATTCCTAGTAGAGTCTTCGTAGAGAGAAACTTGGAACGGCGGAAAGAGTAATTTTCGCTTCGAATAGTTTCTTGTGCCTTGCCGACAATATTGTTTTATTTTTTATTTTATTTTTTTTTTTTAATATTTGTTTACATTAGGAATGATCTAAACAAAGAAATAACTGTTTTTATTCTAAGTATACAAAATTACCCTAGGGATATGAACGGAAACGCGCTAAGACGAGGCAGTTCCTGTGAGTCGGATTTTTTTTTTAAATTATGTATGCATCCAGTGTCAAATGATAAACTGTTTTAAGAATTGAAAGTTTTTTTTTTGTTTCGTGCTATCATTTTCTTCGGAAGATAAGTAGCTATTTTAAATTATGTTTAACTTGCAGCTTTACATGACATCATTTAATTTTTTTGACCAAGAAGATTTTTCCAAGAATGAAATAATGGTCGAAAATTCTTACAAGTCTTTTATTGGCAAAACGTTTTCAGGGACTAAGCCCCATTTTCAATGCCCTGTGACACAATACAATAATTAAAACAGGTTCAATTTAAAACAGATTAAAATAACAATACAATTGGGGTCTCCCGTGGTCTAATGGCTAGCGCCTTGGATTCATAAGCGGGAGATGGTGGGTTCGATTCCCAACCTCCGGCAGGAATTTTATCATCCCACGGCTCGCTGGTAAAATTCCTCGCTGCACCCTGGATGTCGGCGCTAATGACCTTGATGTAGATGCGCCGTAAAAAAACAAAAAAAAAACAAAAAAAAAAACAATACAATTATAACAAACAACAATCGTAAAACCCGAGACTAGATTTTAATATAATATAAAACACCATTATGTCCATTTATTTATGGGGTCAGCGTTAAGCCCGTTAGCTGCAGAATTCTTTATGGATTATTTTGAGCATGTATATATTTTATCGGATCGTAATCCTTTTCGAAAATTTATTGATTTTTGGGGCCGCTATGTTGACGACATTATTTTTATTTTTTCGGGCACAAAAGAGGACTTACAAGGCCTTCACGATTACATTAATAGCTGCCATCAAAGAATAAAATTTACCCTTGAATTGGAATGTGAAGGCAGACTGAATTTCCTTGATGTGGAAATACGGAGAGATGGCGGTACCCATATTTTTGATATTTATAGGAAACCAACAGCCACTGATCTTCTCATCCCGTCGGACTCTTTCCATCACCCACAATATAAAGTCTCGGGCCTAATCTTTATGATAGATCGACTCTTGAATGTTCCCTTGTCAGAGGAGAAGTTCAACAGGGAATTAAATTACATTAAGCAGTTGGCTATAGCCAACGGTTATAAATGTGATTTAGTCGATAAGCTCTTGGAAAGGCGCTAAGGCTATATGATATCAATAACAATGAATCTTGGCAAATATGATACCAATAACAATTTTAGCTGATGAATATTCCAAAAAATACACAATAATGAATGAAAAACACAATATTGACGAAATTAATACTGAAGACGTTGAATATTCTGTACACTTCACTAACTGGACGCACCCAGCATTTGTACCTGAAATTAATATGAATACAGAAGAATTAGACTTCACATACACAGACGGGAGTAAGGACGGGGAGGGTGTGGGCTGTGCCTTTATAGTCCTTGCAGGTGACAATACAGATAACCTCATAGAATGTAGAAAAATTTAGCTAAGTAAACTCTGTAGTAATAATCAGGCCGAGACAATGGCAGTATTAAAGGCACTCTCACACCTTCTCCAGTCCAATATACTTACAAACACAAACATACAAATTAACACTGACAGTCAAGTACTCATAAACGAACTACAAAAATCTCGACTTACTTATAGAAAATATTAGAAATTCTTCAAAAATATTAAAAGACAAAGAAATAAATATTTATTTTAATTGGGTCAAAGCACATGCGAGCATCATAGGCAATGAAATAGCTGACTTTCAGGCTAAAAGTGCATCAAAAAATCAAAAGATCGAGCCACGCTACAACAAAATATCAAGAAGTAGTGTCGAGCATTTGTTAAGGGAAGCGAGCATAAAAAATGGCAGGAGAGGTCGGATCAAACAGATAACGGATCACATGTAAAACTGTTCATTCCACACATCAACAAAACATCAGATTTATAGTCCCCAGTACCGCGTCCTTTTTTTAAGCTGATTACAAAAGTTCTAAAAATGGTCTTAGTGACTTCATTTTGACGAGTCTACCACACTGTAAACGTTTCCAAGTCTGAAGTGGGCGCTTTACTACACACGTAGGACCTAAACCTGTCGTTCTAACGCGGTTCCCTTTTTTCATTACAAAACTCAGAATCTTTATTTTATTCAGATGATTATATATAGAATCAAAGGAAAATCATTTTCTCCGACAGAAAAGAGGGCGCGATCATCGTGTCCGACGGCCTTAATATGTCTCTCTAGGGCGGCATGGTTTTTTTTATTACAACACACCTAATTTTTAGTTTCATTTACTAAAAATAGCCTAACAATGATAGTCCATTTACTTGTCCGACAAATTTTCGGTCTCCTTTCTTCAGTCCGACAACCTGAATATGTCACTCACGGGAGGTTACGTTTTTCGATTACAAAAGTTATGAGATCAATTTCCTTCTGTTTCAAATAAAACATGTATCTTAAAAAAATAGGTGTCCGACAAAAGAAAAGACGCAAACTTATAAAAACTAATAATTATTATTATAATAATTAATTATAACTAAAAATAATAATCAAAAAAATATTTTCCAATTTCTTAAATTTTGAAAGTGGTACTAAAGCACGCGCAAAATCCTGTTAACCGGCGAGTTCCTTTTCAGCGCGTTTCTTCCCTCCCTCCATAAGGAAGAAATCCCTTTATGACGATAACCTTACGCAATCTGCAGGTCCCAACTAGAAACTTACACGTTTTAGAACGCATATATCACAGAAATAACTATATATATACAGTAAAACATAGGCTGATGGGGCTGCAGCCCCCCCCCTGAAATTTTCATTTCATGGTAAAAATGTGTCATTAAAATCTTAAAAATAAAATCACTTAGTTAATGAAAAATAGTTTATTTCAGGCGTAATAGCGTTTTAGTTGCCTAAAACTATTCCAAATTCTAAATTTTTCATATTCCATACCCCGGAAATAGTCTCAGCCCCCCCCCCGGATATTTTCCCAGACCCACCCGAAATTATTTCCTTTATATGCCCATGCAGTAAAAACATTTATTTTCTTTTTAGAATCACAAGTTCCTACCTCTAAAACGAAACATATTTGTCTTCTTCGGCATCCATTCAATGAAATACCACGAAACAAGGAAACTAGGAAAGGAAGGTTTTCTGGGAACCCTCGGTCAAGCTCCGGCAAGTTCCGAGATCCGTCCCTCATCCTTTTGGAGACCGCCGGATTAGAGAGAGCGTAGGTTAAGAGAACGCCGGATAAGGGAGAGCCTACTTTAGATACAAGGTGTCCCCAAAATAAACAGACAAACTTCGGGGTTCAGGAATAAAAAAAGTCCTTTCGCATATACCTCGTTTTTTTCTTCCTCTCCGAGAAAAAAAAAATTACTTCAAAAAACTTATATATGCCAAAGGACATTTTTTTTTTCTTTTAGCACTTTCCTCCGAAGGAAAGTAGCTATTGAGGTTGGACTCATGACGGAATTTTTGAAAAATTTCTTCAAATCTTTATCGATCTTACCTAGTAGACACCGAAAATGACCCCCGTTAAAATTTATATATATCTATATATATATATATATATATATATATATATATATATATATGCATTTATATATATATATATATATATATATATATATATATATATATATATATATATGCATTTATATATATATATATATATATATATATATATATATATATATATATATATGTGTGTCTGTTAACACGATAGCGGCCAGAGTTTTTGTTTTTTCATCACTAAACTTGGTATATAGCATTCAATTAGCAAACGATTGAACGAGTTCGTTAACCACCAAAATCGGTCCACCGGAAGGGGGGGTTTACCCCGAACCCAAAACACTAATTTGACCATTTCAGCCGTAATATTTGTTGTATTTCAACGAAACTTGGTATTCGTACTGGTAATATAGAGAAAAAAGTGAGATATAAAAATAAACTAAATCGGTTCATACGGGGGGGGGGGGGGGGTTACTCCGGACCGACAATACCAATTCGTCACTACCAGCCGTGATTTTAGGTGTATTTCGACGAAACTCGGTATTCGTAGTGGTAATCCACAGGTAAATACGTGTTGTAAAAATAAACTAAATCGGTTCATTAGGAGGGGGGGTTTACTCCAGACCCACAATACCAATTCGCCTCTACCAACCGTGATTTTTGGTATATTTCGACGAAACTCGGTATTCGTAGTGGTAATCTACAGGTAAATATGTGTTGTAAAAATAAACTAAATCGGTTCATTAAAAGGGGGGGGGGGTTTACTCCGGACCCAAATTCCTAATATACTCATACCAGTCGTAATTTCTGCTGTATTGTAACGAAACGCGGTATACGTCGTGGGTAACTCATGAGAAAGAAGTGTTGTAAAAATGAGCTGAATCGGTCAATCGGAAAGGGGGGTTTACTTTGTAATATACTTCAATAGAAAAGCCAGCCAGACATAGGTTCACAAAGGCGCCGCAAGGAGCGCTAGAGGGACTGTATCCGGTTCCTGCGTTAGATCAAAATACGATAATATGAGGATTTTGTATTTATTACGTAGTGTAGTAGGTACCATGTGTAAACATAACTCTGGAAGCAAATTAATAATTTATCAGTTACTCATTACAAAATTAAAAGAGAACTATTCATGTTTTTATTTTATTTATGTAGGATATTTTAAGCAAATTGTTCTGGAAAGCAGTCTACACTACCCAAATTCTGAGGAAAGTGCTTAGTTATGCAGCTCCTGCGTGACGGACTTTTTTCATGCTACATCGATTCCTGACATTTTTTTTTGCGGGGGAAACCCTATATATATATATATATATATATATATATATATATATATATATATATATATTTCTGTTCGCTCTTCACGGACTAAAAAATTGTCCGTCTATACGATATTTTCTAAAAAAAAAAATCGTTTGTCTCATTTAAAGGTCAAATTCGTTAACAAGCAGAATCCGTTTACCGGAATATGTTTTTTGGGGGAAAAATCGTCAAGTGGAAGTTGACCATTGTAAAGATTGGCAACGTCTCAACAAAAAGTCCAACTCGCAGGAACTGCGTCATCTTAGCGCGGTTTCCTACATCTTGAAGAAATGGAATAGATTAGGCATCACAAATCACAGGAAACTGACAGTAGCCAACTTAAACAGAAGCGGATAATTCTTAATCTGTATAAGTCAATACAATTATGTACTGAAAACGTACTTATTCTTCGACTACTGCTGAGAAGGCTCTATTCTAATCAACCAAAAAATCGTTATTTTTGTATCTTGTTTTACTAGCAAATTCGTTTTACTGTTATAATCAACTGTAAATATGTGCTTCATGGCGAATAAAATTCCATTCTTTCGTGGGTAAATCTTTCTATAAAATAAGAAATAACGATAACTTCAGTTGGAGGCTATGAGGAAGGTTATATAGCTGGGAGAATTCAAAACAAACTATGCATACGTCATCATGATTAGCCACTGCCATCTTGATTACCACAGCCACTCCAAACTTAGAACAATATCTTTCACCGTTTTTAGCTTATGTTACTACAATACTAATTTTACTGATAAATGCAATTTAAAACAAGACACAACCAATTAAAAAGTGAGA
Source organism: Gonocerus acuteangulatus (assembly GCA_946811695.1). Classification (NCBI taxonomy): domain Eukaryota; kingdom Metazoa; phylum Arthropoda; class Insecta; order Hemiptera; family Coreidae; genus Gonocerus; species Gonocerus acuteangulatus. The sequence continues at coordinate 168,902,487 of OX328123.1, forward strand.
TGAACAAAGAGAAAAACCCTTTCAAAACAACAAAACAAACACGTTTTAAGTTATAAGCGCTTATATCTCTGATTGACGTTGCCCCATCGAATATCGCTTCAGAACCATTTTCGTAGAGAATTTAGTAAGCATTCGAATGGTCACCTTCCACTTACTACGATTTCCCAACCGTTGTCGAGATATTTACGAAAAATGTTTCAAGATCCGAAAACTTTTCATGTCTATTAATAAAATAATTTTTTTCGCATACTTCCTTAACTCCAAATAAAACCAAAATTAAAAAATCTTAGTTAGGATAAATTTCCAAAATGTAGAAAATATTTCAATTGAATCCCGCGATTCTAAGTACTCAAAAAAAATAATGGCTTACAAAATCATTGATTCCCCTTTTCTCAGAAAAGGTTAAAGATATCGCCTTATAAATGGTTTCATTCGTTTTCTTATGTTAAGAAACCTATAAAATAAGTACCTGCAAGCATATAAATGTAAAAACAAGAGCGTTACGATTTTTTTTGCGCGAATTTCGCCCCTAACACTATCTTCTAGTGGGCGGATTCTGCTGGTTTACGAACTTGACCTTTCAAATTAGACGGCAGATTTTTGTACCAAAATCGGACCATTTTTGAGCTTGCTAGAGAGCGAACAGACAAGCATACATATAAATATATATATATATATATATATATATATATATATATATATAAATTTGAGCCACCTATATTTTCGTGATCTATAGGGTCTGAAACGTAAAAAGTTCTAGTCGGCACTTCCGGATTGCGTCATGAGGTCAACCTCATAAGCGGGTTCTCCCTATGGAGCGCTAAAAAATAACAAGGAATAAAAAACAGACATAAAGAACAGTTCGAATAAGCGAAATCAATTACTTTAAAGTTTTAAGCTCTTATTTCTCCGATTGACATTGCCTAATCAAAACTCTCATTAGAACCTTTTTTTTAGAGCATTTAATAAGCTTTCTAATGGTATTCTTTTGTTTCCCAAGACTCTCAACCTTTTTCGAGATATTAAGGAAAGTAAACAAAGTTACCAAAACCTTTTGTCTGTTAATAAAATATTTTATTCTAACCCTTCCTTAACTCCAAACGTAACCAAAATTTCAACATATTAGTTTTAATGAAAGTAGAACATGGAGAAATTGTTTCAACTAAATCCCATGATTCTAAGTACCCAAACCAAAAAAGTCCGACTCGCAGGAACTGCATCATCTTAGCGCGGTTCCGTTCTTATCCCTAGTCTAATTTGGAAAGATTAAAATATTTATTTATTGAAAAGGCTTCGCAACTTTGGCGAATCGCCTGAAGATTAAATTAGAAGCAGTTATTATTTTCGTTCCACCAGTCTTGAAAGGTCTTGATTTACGATCTTACCTGGAAGGGTCGGTCAACACTAGAAAGGGTCCCGCTAGTTACAAGGTCTTGGAATCTAGGAAATCTATATTTCTAACAATAAATTGTTTTGTTATTTTACTTAACCAGTTTTATTGTAAAATACATTATCTAACTATAAGCAATTAAGAAATAACAAGGAATAAAAACCGACAAAAAAAAACGTTCGAATAAACGAAATCAATTACTTTAATGTTTTAAGCACTTATTTCTCCGATTGACATCGCCTAATTAAAACTTTCGTCAGAACATTTTTTGTAGAGCATTTAGTAAGCTTTCGAATGGTAACCTTTCGCTTCCCAAATTTTCAACCGTTTTCGAGATATTAAGAAATTATACGAAGTTCCCAAACCTTTTCATTATTTCTAGCAATAGAAAATTGGTCTCATTTTACCTATCCTGTTTTACACAAAAATACATTTTCTTAACATAAGAAATTACAAAAATAAAAATCAATAAAAAACTAAGGGAAAGAGACAAAAATTACAAAAAGTACGACAAACACCCGTTCATAAGAACTAAACAGACGTATTTGAAGTTTAAAGCACTTATTTCTTCGACTGACATCACCTAATCAAAACTTGTTTCAGAATCTTTTCTGTAGAGAATTTAGAAAGCTTTCAAATAGTTTCTATCCACTTATGAAAATTTCCCAACCGTGTTCGAGATATTAATGAAAATATACGAAGTTCCCAAAACTTTTCATGTCTGTTCATAAAATATTTTATTCTAACCCTTCCTTAACTCCAAACGTAACCAACAGTATAAGATATTAGTTTTGATAAAATTTGAACATGCAAAAAATGTTTCAACTGAATCCCATGATTTTATGTACCAAAACCAAAAACGTTATTTAGCAACTATGTTCCCAATTTTCTCAAAAACGGTTAAAGCTATCGCCTTAAAAACGGTTTCATTCGTTTTCCTAGGCCAAGAAGCCTACAAAACGAGTACTTACAAGCGTATGAACTCAAAAATGTAAGCGTTGCGAATATTTTGCGCGAATTTCGCCTCAAACGCCATCTTCCAGTGGGCGGATTTTGCTGGTTAACGAACTTGACCTTTCAAATTGGACGACGGATGTTTGTACCAAATTTCATCAAAATCGCACCATCAGGGAAGCCAGAAATGAGCTAACAGACAAATATATATATATATATATATATATATATATATATATATATATATATATATATACAAAATTGAACCACCGTTATTTTCGTCTCTAGGGGTTCTGAAACGCCAAATTTTCTAGTCGGATTGTTTCATGAGATCAACCTTATAAGCGGGGTTCTTCCCTATGAAGGGAGGGAGGAACCGCGCTAAAAAAGCTTTGTCGCCAGATGATGATAAACGTTTTATTTTAGAAGATGGAATTAATACTAGACCATTAGGACATTATAAAAATGTTTAAATTGATTGTAATAAAGGTTTTATTAAATTAATTAATTTTATAAAAAATGAAAGTGATAATGATGACTAAATTAATTGTATAATATTTTTACTTTTCCGGGTTTTAGCCCTATTTTTATATGTTTACGTTTTTTTCAGAAATTGAGAAATTTTTAGAATCCCGAGTTTGTTTTTTTTAGCGCGGTTCCTTCCTCTTAGGGAGGAACCCCGCTTATAAGGTTGATCTCATGACGCAATCCGGAAGTACTAGGAAATTTTGCGTTTCAGAACCCATAGAGACCGAAAATGATAGTGGTTAAAATTTGAATATATATATATATATATATATATATATATATATATATATATATATATATATATATATATTTGTCTGTTAGCTCTGTAGCACCTAGACAAATGGTCCGATTTTGATGAAATGTGGTACAAAAATCTTTCGTCTAATTTGAAAGGTCAAGTTCATTAACCAGCAAAATCCGCCTACTGGAAGATGGCGATTGAGGCGAAATTCGCGCGAAAAAAATCGTAACGCTTACGTTTTTGAGTTCATAAGCTTGTAAGTACTCGTTTTATATGCTTCTTGGGCTAGGAAAACGAATGAAACCATTTTCAAGGCGATTGCTTTAACCGTTTTTTTTGAAAAATATTTTTCGAATAACGTTTTTGGTTTGGGTACTTAGAATCATGGGATTCAGTTGAAACATTTTCTGCATGTTCTACTTTAATTAAAACTAATATGTTGAAATTTTGGTTACGTTTGGAGTTAATGAAGGGTTAGAATAAAATATTTTATTAACAGACATAAAAAGTTTTGGTAACTTTGTATATTTTCCTTAATATCTCGAAAAAGGTTGAGAATCTTGGTAAACGAAAGAATACCATTAAAAATCTTACTAAGTGCTCTACAAAAAAGGTTCTGATAAAAGTTTTGATTAGGCGATGTCAATCGGAGAAATAAGTGCTTAAAACATTAAAGTAATTGATTTTGCTTATTCGAACTGTTCTTTTTGTCTGTTTTTATTCCTTGTTATTTTTTAATTGCTTATAGTTGGATAATGTATTTTACAATAAAACAGATTAGGCAAAATAAGAAAAACAATTCATTGTTAGAAATATAGCTTGCCAAGAGAAAATGATTCGTTGACGTCTTTTGAATATTTTCAATTGCCTTTATGCTGTTGGTTTTTTTATTTTATTTTATAATTGATTTTATCTGTAGAATTATTACTATAGTAAAAGACCACAGGAATGTGTGAAAATATTTGATATTTTCCAATTCATTGAAACGTATGAAATGAAGTATCGGTAGAAGAGGATTCTAGGGTCTTGCGGACCTGACCCCAGGTATAGCCATAAAACCCTTCGAACAAAGGCCGAGGAAAATATTATCTGTTTCTATTCTATGCTTTTCAAATGAGAATAGGGATATGAACAGGAACCGGGGTCTCCCGTGGTCTAATGGCTAGCGCCTTGGATTCATAAGCGGGAGATGGTGGGTTCGATTCCCAACCTCCGGCAGGAATTTTATCATCCCACGGCTCGCTGGTGAAATTCCTCGCTACACCCTGGATGTCGGCGCTAATGACCTAGATTGTAAGTACTCTTTTTATAGGCTTCTTGGGCTAGGAAAACGAATGAAACCATTTTCAAGGCGATAGCTTTAACCGTTTTCGAGAAAATTGGAAAAATAGTTTTTGAATACCGTTTTTGGTTTGGGTACTTAGAATCACGGGATTCAGTTGAAACATTATCTGCATGTTCTACTTTCATTAAAACTAATATGTTGAAAGTTATGTTACGTTTGGAGTTAAGGAAGGGTTAGAATAAAATATTTTATGAACAGACATGAAAAGTTTTGGTAACTTTGTATACTTTCCTTAATATCTCGAAAAAGGTAGAGAATCTTGGTAAACAAACAAGACATTTGCGATGGGATGGTCATATTTGGAGAAATAAGTGCTTAAAACATAGGTAATTTCGTTCATTTGAACGAATCTTTTTGTGTGTTTCCTACAGTTTTTTTTCACTGCTCGTTATTTTTGTGATTGCTTATAGTAGTCAAATGTATTATTCAATAAAACAGGATACGTATATATAGAAACAATATTTTGTTTCAACGGCTTCTTGGAATTCGAAGATGCCCTATGAATATCTAGATTACTGTACTGGTGTTGATTTCGTTCTTTAGAATTGTTTTTGGTATTCCCTATTTTCAGAAGTTTTTATCTATTTATAAATTTTTTAGATTAATTTAGATACCTAAAATTAGATTTAATAGATACCTAAAAAAAGTTTATTTGTGTATAAGTGTTGCGTTATTGGGATTAGAATAAAATATTTTATTAACAGACATGAAATACTTCGGAACCTTTGTATATTGTCCTTAATTTTTTTTTCTTTTATGGTGTATCGAAATCTGAGCCATTAGCACCTTTTTTTCCTTATGAGCTTATATAATACTTAGATTTAGCTAGCAACAATATTTTACACCGCAATTAAAGTGATTTGCTCTTCTTATAAACATAATATTTATATTATAATATAAACATAATACATTAATTTGTCTGACAAAAAAAAAGTCCGACCCGCAGGAACTGCTTCATCTTAGCGCGGTTCCATTCTTATCTCAAGTGCGATTAGTGAAGGAATATAGCAGCTTTCGGTAGGTATTAGCACCATTTCCCCCCCTTAATATCTTCAAAACAGTTAAGAAATCGTGGGAAGTACGATGTAACCATTCAAAAGCTTACTAAATTCTCTAAAAAAAAGATTCTGAAGCAAATTTCGATGGGGCAATGTCAGTCGGAGAAGTAAGTGCTTAAAACTACGAAAGTGTTAGTTTTGTTATTTTAAACGGGTTTTTGTCATTGTTTACCTCACATTTGTTTTTTAAGTTTATTTAACGGTGGAATGAGTATTTCATTAAAGCTGAGAAAATAAGAATTATATTGGTAATAGAGTTTTCCTAGAGTGAGCGTCGCGATGACGGGAGAGTCCCATCCACTTAGAAAACTGTCAGTTTCCATATGTGGCTCTTTAAGCTTCCTTCTCTTTGATATTTTATTTTATATTTTTAACGAAAGATCAAAACCTACCGATAGCAGCTACTATTCCTTTACTAATCGCACTTCGGATAAAAACGGAACCGCGCTAAGATGATGCAGTTCCTGCGAGTCAGACTTTTTTTTGGAGTGTAGAATGGTAAGGCGTTTTTGGGGGGTTTTAGGAGGGGATATTTTTGAGGAAGGGAGTGTTTCTTTGTGGGGCAGGAACTTGGCCTCTATTTCACATTTATGTTTTTTTTTGGGATCTCATTACTTTTTTCTAAGTATTAAATAGAATTTAGTTGCCGCATACCTACTGGCTTTTGTACTTCATATAAAACCAGGGTCTTTGGATTCTGCATAACGTTCTCCTTACTGCTTGATATTTGATACCAATAATCAACCTTAGATGTATGTAGGTTGGTTATTGGTAGATAACCAAATATCACTAGACTAGAAAAGTTAGAAGATCTTCCAGATGACATTACTCTAGAGCACAAATTGATTGCTCTCTTAACTAAACTATTACACTGTAAAACACAGGAACCTTATCCCGAGGATAAAGATCACAATAGGGAAAGTGAAGAAGGCCTTCAAGAAAAATATAAGAAACAAAGACGATACGTTTTGGGTTTGTGATCCTAAACTTTGTAATTTAGATGGCTCGACTTTGAAAAACTTAGTATCTGCTTTGAAGTATATTATGCAGTGAACCCCTACGACTTTATTTACTACATTTAAGAAAGAAGTCACAACTGTTTTTGTTAAGATGCGTCGAAATGTTTTTTAAAACATCAAATATAGGTTCTCCTTACCAAGACGATTCATTTGATAGCCCACATGATGGGTTTCAGAAGGAATGATGGCATTTCGATGGAACAAAAAGTAGAAAACGTCATAGGTAATATGACACTCCCGTATCAAGACCTACCTGCGTGCCAAGTTTGGTCAAAATAGGCCAAACGGTGTGAATTTGTATAAGGAACAAGCATACAGACAGACAGCTGAAAGACCTTTTTTACCTAGCCTAGTGCATTCCCCGGACCAAGGCCTACCTGCGTGCCAAGTTTGGTCAAAATAGGCCAAACGGTGTGAATTTGTATAAGGAACAAACATACATACAGACAGCTAAAAGACCTTTTTTACCTAGCCTAGTGCATTCCCCGGACCAAGGCCTACCTGTGTGCCAAGTTTGGTCAAAATCGGTCAAATGGAGTGAATTTGTGTAAGGAGCAAACATGCAGACAGACAGCTGATAGACGATTTTGACTGGCCTATGAAACTACCCGGAGAAAGACCGACATGTGTGTCAAATTTTGTCAAAATCGGTCAAACGGCGTGTATTTGTATAAGGAACAAACAGACAGACAGACAGACAGCTGATAGACAATTTAACCTAGCTTATGATTCTCCCCATATCAAGACCCACTTGTGTCCCAAGTTTGGTCAAAATCGGTCAAACGGTACGGATTTGTAAGAGGAACAAACATACAGACAGACAGCTGGTATAAGATTTTTACCGAGCCTATATGCGTCTAATTGTTTCTTAAAACATCAAATATAGGTTCTTCAGACCGAGACAATTCATTTGATACCCCACATCATGGGTTTCGGACGGAATGATGGGTTTCCGAAGGAAGTACAAAACTGGAACGCCCCCTTCCCGGAAGCGGAGTCAAACACAACTTTTCGCAATTTTTCGATTTTTTCCTTTAATAACGTCTTCATATCTATCTTCATGCAAAATTTCAATTCCCTAGCATCATGGGAAGTGCCTAATAATTTTGATGAGTCAGTGAGTGAGTGAGTCCTATAAATCCCGATTTTCGATCGCTTATATCTCATAAAATATTCAATGTAGAATTATGAAAATTTCCAGTTTTACTCACACCTAGTAGTACAATACCAGTGTAAAATTTCATAACTTTATCTTTACCTGGTTGAAAGTTATGAGAGGGTAAAAATCGGCTCTAAGACCGCCTGTAATATACACACAGTATGCTTAGGCCGGAACTTGGCCTGGCGCACTACCGTGCGCCTAGATTACAGTACTGGTGTTGATTTCGTTCTTTAGAATTATTCTTGGTATTCTCTATTCTCATCTGTTACCCATAGTTTTTAGCACTTTCCTCCGAAGGAAAGTAGCTATTGAGGTTGGACTCATGACGGAATTTTTCAAAAATTTCTTCAAATCTTTATCGATCCTACCTAGTAGACACCGAAAATGACCCCCGTTAAAATTTATATATATCTATATATATATATATATATGCATATATATATACATATATATGTGTCTGTTAACACGATAGCGGCCAGAGTTTTTGTTTTTTCGTCACGAAACTTGGTATATAGCATTCAATTAGCAAACGATTGAACGAGTTCGTTAACCACCAAAGTCGGTCCACCGGAAGGGGGGGTTTACCCCGAACCCAAAACACTAATTTGACTATGTCAGCCGTAATATTTGTTATATTTCAACGAAACTTGGTATTCGTAGTGGTAATATAGAGAGAAAAGTGGGATATAAAAATGAACTAAATCGGTTCATTAGAAGGGGGGGTTTACTCTGGACCCACAATACCAATTCGCCACTACCAGCTGTGATTTTTGGTATATTTCAACGGAACTCGGTATTCGTAGTGGTAATCCACAGGTAAATAACTGTTGTAAAAATAAACTAAATCGGTTCATTAGGAGGGGGGGTTTACTCCGGACCCACAATACTAATTCGCCACTACCAGCCGTGATTTTTGGTATATTTCGACGAAACTCGGTATTCGTAGTGGTAATCTACAGGTAAATATGTGTTGTAAAAATAAACTAAATCGGTTCATTAGAAGGGGGGGTTTACTCCTGACCCAAATTCTTAATATACTCATACCGGTCGTAATTTCTGCTGTATTGTAACGAAACACGGTATACGTCGTGGGTAACTCATGAGAAAGAAGTGTTGTAGAAATGAGCTGAATCGGTCAATCGGAAAGCGGGGGTTTAATTTGTAATATATTTCAATAGAAAAGCCCGTCAGACGTAGATTCACAAAGCCGCCGCAAGGAGCGCTTTCTACCCCTAGAGTGACTGTATCCTGTTCCTGCGTTAGATCAAAATACGATAATATGAGGTTTTTTGTATTTATTACGAAGTGTAATAGGTACCATGTGTAAACATAACTCTGGAAGCAAATTATTAATTGATCAGTTACTCATTACAAATTTAAAAGAGAACTATTCATGTTTTTATTTTATTTATGTAGGATATTTTAAGCAAATTGTTCTGGAAAGCAATCTACACTACCCAAATTCTGAGGAAAGTGCTTAGTTATGCAGCTCCTGCGTGACGGACTTTTTATTGTTAGTAGGTTTTAGCACTTTCCTCCGAAGGAAAGTAGCTATTCAGGTTGGACTCATGACGGAATTTTTGAAAAATTTCTTCAAATCTTTATCGATCCTACCTAGTAGACACCGAAAATGACCCCCGTTAAAATTTATATATATCTATATATATATACATATATATATATGCATATATATATATATATATATATATATATATATATATATATATATATATATATATATATGTGTGTCTGTTAACACGATAGCGGCCTGAGTTTTTGTTTTTTCGTCACGAAACTTGGTATATAGCATTCAATTAGCAAACGATTGAACGAGTTCGTTAACCACCAAAGTCGGTCCACCGGAAGGGGGGGTTTACCCCGAACCCAAAACACTTATTTGACTATGTCAGCCGTAATATTTGTTATATTTCAACGAAACTTGGTATTCGTAGTGTTAATATAGAGAGAAAAGTGAGATATAAAAATGAACTAAATCGGTTCATTAGAAGGGGGGGTTTACTCCGGACCTACAATACCAATTCGCCACTACCAGCCGTGATTTTTGGTATATTTCGACGAAACTCGGTATTCGTAGTGCTAATCCACATGTAAATATGTGTTGTAAAAATAAACGAAATCGGTTCATTAGGAGGGGGGTTTACTCCAGACCCACAATACCAATTCGCTACTACCAGCCGTGATTTTTGTATATTTCGACGAAACTCGGTATTCGTTGTGGTAATCTACAGGTAAATATGTGTTGTAAAAATAAACTAAATCGGTTCATTAAAAGGGGGGGTTTACTCCGGACCCAAATTCCTAATATACTCATACCGGTCGTAATTTCTGCTGTATTGTAACGAAACGCGGTATACGTCGTGGGTAACTCATGAGAAAGAAGTGTTGTAAAAATGAGCTGAATCGGTCAATCGGAAAGCGGGGGTTTAATTTGTAATATATTTGAATAGAAAAGCCGGAGACGTAGGTTCACAAAGCCGCCGCAAGGAGCGCTTTCTACCACTAGAGTGACTGTATCCTGTTCCTGCGTTAGATCAAAATACGATAATATGAGGATTTTTGTATTTATTACGTAGTGTAGGAGGTACCATGTGCAAACATAACCCTGGATGCAAATTAATAATTGATCAGTTACTCATTACAAAATGAGAACTATTCACGTTTTTATTTTATTTATGTAGGATATTTTAAGCAAATTGTTCTGGAAAGCAGTCTACACTACCCAAATTCTGAGGAAAGTGCTTAGTTATGCAGCTCCTGCGTGACGGACTTTTATTCTATTGTAGTTGGGCAACTAAACTTTGTTTTATTTTGTTAAATAAAGTTTTTTTTCTTGACTTGTTATTCGTCAAGACTTTTATTTGTCCTTGTGTATTTACTAGATAGGTTTTATTCGGCATATTATTCTATATAGGCTATATTAGGCAGGGTATTCTACTCAATCTTGTAGAATACCCCCTACAAGAATACCCCCCTGCTTCTTGATCCTTCTGTACATGGGCGTATATAAAAACAATTTCGGGGGGTGGGCTGAGACCATTTCCAGGGTATGGAATACTAAATATTTAGAGCTTGGAATAGTTTTAGGCAACTAAAACGCTATTACACGCAAAATAAAATATGTTTTATGAACTAAGTGATCTTATTTAATTTATTTTTAAGGGTTTTACGAGAAGTTTTTATCATCAATTCAAAGTTTCGGGAGGGGCTGCAGCCCTCTCAGCCCCCCCTCATATACGCCCATGCTTCTGCATCCTCTAGAAAGGCTTTGTTAGGCATATTTTGTATTGATTTATAGAGCTTTGCTTTAGAATGAGAGCCAGATTCTGTAATTTCCGCTTCTGTGTAAAAGTTAGCTACTGTCGGTGTCCCTGACGCCTTAATATCACTTATATTCGAGACGTTCGAGAGGATTTTGACAATTTTCACGAGATATATAAAAAAAATAAGTTTATTTCTTTTCTAAGCTTATCAAATGGCACTAGGGACATGAACGGAACCGCGCTAAGATGCTGCAGTTCCTGCGAGTCGGACTTATCTATTGTTAGAAATAGATGAGTTAGAAAAATACGTACCTTTGCATAAATTCCTAGCAACCTGAAAATTTGCATGAAAGATAGGGACAACATTATAAGGGAATTGGGAAAAGCTCTTATCGATCCCATGAGTGCAAAGATTTTTTTCGAGGTCAAAGTTCGCTAAAAAAGGTATATAGGAATTTTAAGCGAAATTTTTTGTTTTATGGTAAAAATAGTTCAGACAAAAATTGTAGATTGTGCAATTATGTACAAAACTTGTCTTCACACTTTTTTTCATTAGATTAACCATTTCTGAGAAAAGGCGATTCCAGAATTATCTTTAGTTTTATTCAACATAATATGCCAGACTCGGCTAGAAGTTTGACGAGGAAACAATGGTTTGGCTACCTGCTCCTCTTTCTAAGGTCCTGACAATAAGTACCGTTACAGCCCCAGCCATAAGCCTCGCAAAATCACCTGCTTCACATTTGATAATATTAAACTCGAGAAGTAGTTCCTCTTTTTGTGTCTCTGTTTACTTCAGTTATTAGTTTTTATTTATATTGTACGCCTTATTTTTTAATTGGGTGCTGTTACTTTGATTGCATTTTTTTTCAATAAAACAAAGCTAGTAAATGAGAAGGATGTTCACGCTTATATAGAAAATAATTTTGGAGGGGAACGCTTATAAGGTTGACCTCATGCTCAATCTGGAAGTGCCGACTAGAAAATTTTGCGTTTCAGAACCCCTAGAGACCGAAAATAACGGTGCTTCAAATTTATATATATATATATATATATATGTATATATATATATATATATATATATATATATATATATATATATATATAAATTTGAAGCACCGTTATATGCAGCAATATATATATATATATATATATATATTATTTATTCTTATAGATGACCCAAAATATCAAAATTATTTTTTATCCTAGGAGGCATGGGGTCATTAAAGCAGTCTTCCTTTATTACACCACTTTATTTATTGGGCCCGACATGTTTCGTGCATCTTTTCTTCGCACCTCTTCAGGGGCACTTCTACAACAAAAAATAATTTTTTGCACATCCACACAAACCTTTTTTCTACTATATTAAAACTATCAATACGATCTTTGAACTGTTCCACAAAAGGCATTAAAACATTATCATGCTCATTAAATGTTACTTCTACCCTAAATATTGCAATAATTATAGCTAAATTACATATTTTTATAAAAGGTGTTGAGTCCTACCTTGCAAGGAAGTCCTCCCGTTACCAAGTACTCCCTCTGGAGTCCGGCTTAATACTAACCCTGTAAGTGGATTGCCAAAATGGTCCTGTCGTTATCTGTCCTTTGTTGTTGTCCTAGTAAAGTCTACTCGTCAAATATTTTTTTATATACATTTTTGGGTATTAATCTATTATTCCATAGAAAATTTGGTGAACATTTTTCAGATCAGTTCTTTTATTCACTGCTATTTTCAAATTTTTTAAAATATAAATATTTTCTTTTATTTTTCTTTTCAGGGTATTTCTTTCTTTATTTAATATTTTGAATTCTTTGAAATTAAAACTGTGTTTTTTTGTTATTGCATGATCCGTCAATGCTGTACCGTTTTCTTGTGTGTAGCGAAAATGTTAGGAGATGATCTAAAATTATTCTGTGATAATAACCCTTTTGATATTTTAAGTGCGACACATTTAATAGACAATCTTAAAGATATTAAGATTTTACCGGATTTTAAATTAGTATCATTTGACGTGGTTAACATGTTCCCAAATATTCCCGTAGAGTTAGCAATCAAAATAATAAATAACAATTGGAACCAGATAGAAAAACACACAAAAATTAAAAATAAAGAATTATTCATCGAAGGAATTCGCTTATGTTGCAAATTTGGATATTTTCAATTTAATAATAAATTATATAAACAACTTTATGACATAGAGATGGGAAACCCACTTTCAATAGCTATTAGTGGAATAGTTATGAATTCTCTTCTTACAGAACTTATTTCGGAGGTCAAAATTAAAATACAGTTTTTATACAGATACGTTGATGACCTTATTTTATGCGTAAAAGAAAATGAAATAGACGAGCTTTTAAACATTTTTAATAATAAATGCAATAATTTGCAGTTTACAAAAGAGTTAGAAGTGAATAAAAGTTTGGGATTTTTGGATATGGAAATAATTAGAAATGAGAATAATTTCCTAGAGTATAAATGGAAACCTAAGACATATCATTCAACAAGGATGATTAATTTTTACTCCAGCCACCCTTTTAATTTCAAAAAGAACCTTTTATATAACAGAACATTATCAGCTTTACGGAGAACATCTCCTAAATTTTACAGTGAAATAAAAAAATAAATTGAGAAATTTATTCACGGAAAATAATTACCCTAGGGATTTAATTGAAATTCAAATAAAAAGAGCTGAAAAACACATAATATATAATAATCGATTAATTGACCTTCCGGAAAATAGTGATAAATGTAAATTTGAACCCCAACTTTTTAATTTACCGGACGAATTTTTTTAACGATTTACAGAACAAAAAGAAAAGAAAATATTCTGAAACTTTTATTGAATCAAGGCCATCAAAAAAAGTTAAAACAGAAGTAATAAACAAGGAAGTGCAGAATAATAAGCGTAAAAGAGATCTTAATGATAATTCCGATATATCGAACAAAAAACAAAGATTATTGGTGCAAACTAATATTAATCATTTTTTCATTAAAAATAACGGCAGATTAGAAGAAACCACGTTAAATAATCACTTATTTTTACAAAAAAGGAAACAATTGGTTTTAAATAACAGTATTGACAAAGATGTAAATCCAATTAAGCAATATTTTACGTTCGATTATCATCCTCTTATAGAAAACAAAATAAAAACAATATGTAAAGATGTTTGTAAAATTGGCTGGAAATATAAACATACAATAAACAATGTATTTAGTAATATTAAAGACAGGGTTAAAGCCTCAAGTTCAAAATATAATATTTATAAAATCAACTGCAACGACTGTAACAAATGTTATATTGGGGAATCTGCGCAATTATTAGGTAAAAGAATTATACAACACGTAAAGAGCATTGACACACAAGAAAACGGTACAGCATTGACGGATCATGCAATAACAAAAAAACACAGTTTCAATTTCAAACAATTCAAAATATTAAATAAGGAAAGAAATACCCTGAAAAGAAAAATAAAAGAAAATATTTATATTTTAAAAAATTTGAAAATAGCAGTGAATAAAAGAACTGATCTGAAAAATGTTCACCAAATTTTCTATGGAATAATAGATTAATACCCAAAAATGTATATAAAAAAATATTTGACGAGTAGACTTTACTAGGACAACAACAAAGGACAGATAACGACAGGACCATTTTGGCAATCCACTTACAGGGTTAGTATTAAGCCGGACTCCAGAGGGAGTACTTGGTAACGGGAGGACTTCCTTGCAAGGTAGGACTCAACACCTTTTATAAAAATATGTAATTTAGCTATAATTATTGCAATATTTAGGGTAGAAGTAACATTTAATGAGCATGATAATGTTTTAATGCCTTTTGTGGAACAGTTCAAAGATCGTATTGATAGTTTTAATATAGTAGAAAAAAGGTTTGTGTGGATGTGCAAAAAATTATTTTTTGTTGTAGAAGTGCCCCTGAAGAGGTGCGAAGAAAAGATGCACGAAACATGTCGGGCCCAATAAATAAAGTGGTGTAATAAAGGAAGACTGCTTTAATGACCCCATGCCTCCTAGGATAAAATATATATATATATATATATATATATATATATATATATATATATATATATATATGTGTGTATATTTGTCTGTTCGCGCTCTGGAGGCCTGAAAAATGGTCCGATTTTGATGAAATTTAATACAAAAATCTTTTGTCCAATTTGAAAGGGCAAGTTCGTTAACCAGCAAAAGTCCGCCCACAGGAACATGGTTTTTGAAGCGAAATTTGCGCAAAAAAAAAATCGTTGCGCTTACTTCATATGCTTGCAAGTACTCGTTTTAAAGGCTTCTTGGGCAAGGAAAACGAATGAACCATTTTTAAGGCGATAATAATAATAACCCCTAATTTGCTAAGAATAATAATAATCCCAAAATGGTCTTATTATTATTCTTAGGAATAATATATTCTTAGGAAAAACCCCCAATAAATCATTTTTCGGATTTTATGTTTATATTTGGGCCATTAAAAAAATTCTTGAAATTGAATTTCCATTTAAGAATAATTATTTTTCAAGTTTTAATTATATTTAATTAATTAATTCTCAAACATGGGTGATTAGGTCGGCGTATTGGCTTAATTGGACAATTCGAACTATGTTGAAAGACCACAAATACAAATAGGTCAGAAGAAAAATAATAGCTGTCAGCCCTGAAAGAATGCGGGTTCTTTTTTCTTATGCATTGAATGAATTTGCTAAAAAAAAAAAAAAAAAAAAAAAAAAAAAAATCGTTCCCCAAGAAGGAAAATCAAGTTTTATAACGAATCTAATCTTCTCGGAAATAGCTTTTTTTACTTACTTTTTTTAAACAAGATTCAATCTGAACAAATTGAAATGTCGAAGCAGTTCAATCTATTTTATTCTGAGAAAATAAGGATTTTTCTGTCGGATATTCATGGCAAAACTCAAAGGAACGATTAGCTTTTTATCTTCACGTCAAAGTTGTTAACTGCTTGTCAACCTTTTAGCGCGGTTCCTCCCTCCCTTAGGGAGGAACCCCGCTTATAAGATTGACCTCATGACACAATCCGGAAGTGCCGACTAGAAAATTTTGCGTTTCAGAACCCCTAGAGAATCGAAAATAACGGTGGTTCAAATTTGTGTGTGTGTGTCTTTATATATATATATATATATATATCCGCGGTCTAGCACAGCGAATAATGGTCCGATCCGATTTTGATGAAATTTAGTACAAAAATCTTTCGTCTAATTTGAAAGGTCAAGTTCGTTAACCAATAGAACATGGTTAACCGCCTACCGGAACATGGTTTCTCTCTTTGCGCTTACATCATATGCTTGCAAGTACTCGTTTTATAGGTTTCTTGGCCTAGGAAAACGAATGAACCCATTTTTAAGGCGATAGCTGTAACCGTTTTCGAGAAAATTGGAAAAATAGTTGTTGAGTAACGTTTTTATTTTGGGTACTTAGAATCATGGGATTCAATTGAAACATTTTCTGCATGTTCGAATTTCATAAGAACTAATATGTTGAAATTTTTGTTATATTTGGAGATAAGGAAGGATTAGAATAAAATATTGTATTTATAGACATGAAAGGTTTTGGGAACTTCTTATATTTTCCTTAATATCTCGAAAAATGTTGGAAATCTTGGTAAACGGAAGGTTACCACTCAAAAGCTCACTAAATGCTCTACAAAAAAGATTCTGATGCATTATTCGATTAGGCGATTTCAATCGGAGAAATAAGTGCTTAAAACTTCAAATGTCTTTGTTTTGTTCTTTTGAACGGGTTTTTGTATTTGTTTAAAGCACTTTTTAATTGATTTTTTTTTGTTTTAAGTTGCATTTATCTGTAAAATTAGTATTATTGTGAAAGAAAACAAGAAATAGTAAGCAGTGTGTTTCTAGAACGAAGACCTCTCTGCCAGGTAGAGGTATGGACCCTTACAACCGTGACCTATTTATGGTCATTAATTATTTCATGAAGGTCTAACCAAAATTATAACTGTTTCTATTTCAACCTTTCCAAATGACATTAGGGATAAGAACGGAACCGCGCTAAGATGATGCAGTTCCTGCGAGTCGGACCTTTTTAGGACTGAGCTCGATTTGGGTGTTTTCGAGGATATGATTTTTTTTTGGTATTTTAGATACTATGTGTAGTAGGATTTTGGATTTTTTTTATTAAAACCTATAAAAACCCGGCGATTGAATTTTTTGGGAAAATTGTGGGTATTTGGAAGTGCGCCAGAAAACCCCTTTTTCTACTTATAAATTACTGTCCTTTTAATGTACTATAAGCCAAAAAAAGAAAAAAAAAATGTACTAACTTTTGAGTCCAATAATATTAATGCATGTTTCTATTTGTTGATAGCACCTGATGCATGCCAGCACCTGATAATGGCACATTTGTGTTGAAAGGCCTAGTGCAAAATAAAGAAAATGTGTGGGAAGACTGAATTTATTTTCAACTTCTGGAATTAAGCAACCCCACTACCGGAAAACATAATATATATATATATATATATAGGGTAAACGCACCAGTAGCTGACATGCTTAAGGAAATTTCAGTCCATTTTAAGCTTTAAAAATTCTAATGGTGATGTCGGTGTATTTTTTCACTTTTATCTTGTCCAAAATCTATTCCCCTTGCTTACTACACCTTCAAATTTGGAAAACCTTCGCTCACTGATAGGATAAATGCCAATTTTGAGAAAAAATACTTTGCTCCAGTTGCTGTCAGGCAATTCTCCAATAGCTGACAGGGTTTGCTCCAGTAATTGACAGGGACAATAAAGTCATACAAAAAATAGCTTAAACTTTAGTATTACTTTATTTTAAAACTGGAATTATAAATTTATCATTTATTACAATAGTAGGAACTTGAGTTTTCTATTTTTGGCTTTGCACCTTAAATTCAAGACAGGTAACTCACAAGCTGTTACGTACACAAATAATCTGAAACATTTTAGACTCTTATCAATTCAAATTAGGTATCATATTGGGGAGTAAAATACCTATATACCAATTAAAGTAAACAAGATTTTCTATTAAAGGCAAAATAAACTTAGTACTTAAATAACTTCGGTTTTCGTCAACAGAGATCAAACATTCCAACACAATGAACATTTTTAAATAATGATAGTTATACAATTTTTAACAAGTCTTTTAATGAAAGAGTTACATTAACTGATTTAGGAAACTGGTATCTCATATTCAATTTTTTGCCAAAAAGTAATGGAGGAGGCAAATGTTCATCTATTTTGATCAATTTTCGTTTAGAGCTCTAAACTTATTTTCACTTTTCATGAACACATCCCGCAAGCGATTCAATGGTTTCAGTGCAAAAGCAGAGTTTTTTCCATCATGTTTACCAACAACTTCATAAGCTCTTCTTGTGTTTCTTAGTGCAATTATGACAAAACTTCTTTCATCGCCAATGGCGGACAAAACAAGATTTTTATGGGGCAACCAGCTGTTCTCGGTGAGATACTCGCTACATCGAATCATCGTGCTGCCCGAATTCTTCATCATATCTGATAGCTCGTTGGGAAGTCTGAAATTTGCAACATCGGTTGGGGCTTGCTTGTTGTTGTGTCTGAGGCTCTTCCAATTTGTTTTCTTCAAGATCAAAATTGTTGTTAGAAGTAGAACTCTGTTGTTGTTATTGTCTGGAAACATCACCTCCTGAAGGGAGATATTTGGTTCTATGGTTCGGCGATGTATGGCTGAGGAACTTCATGATTGTTTCTTACCACATCGGGCTTAACCTGATGTTCAATGGGTACAATGCTAGGGTATTGTGAATCCTCTTTAAATCTGACTCCAGTACCATCACCTTCAATTTCAGAGACTACTCACTCTGCATAATCTTCTTCACTATCCTCAGATGGAAACTACTCTTCATCACTAGAAGATGACTATCTTCTGTTTCTTTCTATTCTTGGTCCCAAATTTACCACTTTTCTTTCTTTTAAATTTTTTTTTAATTTTTATTGTTTTTTTCTCTCAATCTGTCTGCAGCTCTCATTTTTTTCTTTTCTTCCTCTTCATGTTTTTTTTAAGATCTTTTTGTTTGTTATAATCTCTCGAAGACTCAGAAATTACGAAGCCGGGGTAACTTTTCCTCTTCGATATTTTCTTGGGAGATTCAGGCCACGCCAGCGCCTTTTTGAAAGGGCTTGGGAAGGTATTTAGTGGTGTTTCTGATATGCTGGTTTGGTTAGAAATTAACGCAAGGTGTGAGGAGCAGGTTACTCCAGCTTGGTGAAGTGGATTTGGCCGAACTGTATCATGAGTTTCGCTTACTCCCAAAACTATTGTACTATCTTACAATCTTACTTATTACAGTTGCCAACTGGATATCATCTCGCTGCAAACTGAGAATTTTAATCGTTTGTTATAGCTTCTGCCATAAGTCATAAAGGGATTTGTCATCATCCCCACTCGTCCAGGATTCGGCATTTTTAAGTAGCATGGAGTTTTCTTGCCCTATAGCTTCTTCTATGATTCTGAGTGCCGTTTTGGTATCCCTCAGCCTAATTGAGTCTTCGTGATTAATACTCTTCTTTCCATCTGACAGTGTGGTGGAGGGAAAGGGAGCTTTGGGGGTTCCAAGGCACCAACCCACATTTCCTAAATCCATTTCTGATAGCAGATGGTGGTACATCTCTTATGGCTTCTAGCAGGGGTGCAAAGTGCTTCTTTTTTAAAAGCTGTTCCACTAGCAGACATGTTTTGCTCCAGTACCTGACACCCCCTGTCAGCTACTGGAATATATATACTACGTTCAAAATAGAATTAAACGGTATAGGATAGATTGCGAAATAGAAAGGTTAAATAAGGACAAATGGCTGGAAGAAAATTATATGAGGGACCAGTAGCTGACAGGTCTGACCTTATGAACTCAAAAAGTCCGTCTCGCAGGACTGCATCATCTTAGCGCGGTTCCGTTCATATCCCTAGTCTAATTTGGAAAGATTAAAATAGAAGCAGTTATTATTTTGGTTCCACCAGTCTTTTTTTTTTAATTAATTATTATAATGGCGTGTCAACCCTTAAGGTCACTAACGCCATTCCTGTGAGTAGTAAAGTCTTGAAAGGTCATGATTTACAATCTTACCTGGAAGGGTCTGCTACACTAGAAACAGACCCGCTAGTGACGAGGTCTTGGAATCTTGGAAATCCATATCTCTAACATTAAATTGTTTTCCCTATTTTTCTTAACTTGTTTTATTTTCAAATACATTATCCAACAATAAGCAATTAAAAAATAACAAGGAATAAAAAACAGACAAAAAGAACAGTTCGAATAAGCGAAATCAATTACTTTAAAATTTTAAGCTCTTATTTCTCCGATTGACATCGCCTAATCAAAACTTTCATTAGAACCTGTTTTGTAGAGCATTTAATAAGCTTTCTAATGGTATTCTTCCGTTTACCAAGATTCTCAACCTTTTTCGAGATATTAAGGAAAGTATACAAAGTTACCAAAACTTTAAAAAGTGCTTAAAACTTTAAAGTAATTGATTTCGCTTATTCGAACTGTTCTTTTTGTCTTTGATTTTGATACTTAAAATTATGGCAATGTTTAGTTTTTCTCTAAAGATAATTTCGGCACAAAAAAAAACATTGCCAAGTTTAAGAATATACCTGGTTGAGGAAAGTGATATTTTAGTAACTGGATATAAGTATTTTTATTGTTGTTTTTAAAGGTCAGTTGAAGTGTCTTTACTGTTCTTAGTAAGTAACTACGAGATATTCCAAGTAATGAACTTGGACATTTCTTTCTTGTATCATCTCTTGTATTGGCAAATATTTTTGGTTGAATTAATACACCAACTTATACTACTTTTTTGGAGTGTGGAATGGTAAAGCGTTTTGGGGGGGGGGGTTTAGGAGGGAATATTTTTGAGGAAGGGAGTGTTTCTTTGTGGGGGCAGGAACTTGGCCTCTATTTCACATTTATGTTTTTTGGGGGGATCTCATTCCTTTTTTCTAACTATTAAATAGAATTTAGTTGCCGCATACCTACTGGCTTTTGTACTTCATATAAAACCAGGTTCTTTGGATTCTGCATAAGGTTCTCCTTACTGCTTGATATTTGATACCAATAATCAACCTACATACACCTAATCACTAGACTAGAAAAGTTAGAAGCTCTTCCAGATGACATTACTCTAGAGGACAAATTGATTGCTCTCCTTAACTAAACTATTACACTGTAAAACACAGGAGCCTTATCCCGAGGATAAAGATCACAATAGGGAAAGTGCAGAAGGCCTTCAAGAAAAATATAAGAACAAAGACGATACATTTTGGGTTTGTGATCCTAAACTTTGTAATTTAGTTGGCTCGACTTTGAAAAACTTAGTATCTGCTTTGAAGTATATTATGCAGTGAACCCCTACGACTTTATTTACTACATTTAAGAAAGAAGTACACAACTGTTTTTGTTAAGATGCGTCGAAATGTTTTTTAAAACATCAAACATAGGTTCTCCTTACCAAGTCGATTCATTTGATACCCCACATGATGGGTTTCAGAAGGAATGATGGCATTTCGATGGAACAAAAAGTAGAAAACGTCATAGGTAATATGACACTCCCGTATCAAGACCTACCTGCGTGCCAAGTTCGGTCAAAATAGGCCAAACGGTGTGAATTTGTATAAGGAACAAACATACAGACAGACAGCTGAGAGACCTTTTTTACCTAGCCTAGTGCATTCCGCGGACCAAAGCCTACCTGTGTGCCAAGTTTGGTCAAAATCGGTCAAGTGGTGTGAATTTGTGTAAGGAATCAACATGCAGACAGACAGCTGATAGACGATTTTGACTAGCCTAAGACACTACCCGGATAAAGACTGACATGTGTGCCAAATTTTGTCAAAATCGGTCAAACGGTGTGTATTTGTATAAGGAACAAACTGACAGACAGACAGCTGATAGACAATTTAACCTAGCCTATGATTCTCCCCGTATCAAGACCCATCTGTGTCCCAAGTTTGGTCAAAATCGGTCAAACGGTACGGATTTGTAAGAGGAACAAACATACAGACAGACAGCTGGTATAAGATTTTTACCGAGCCTATATGCGTCTAATTGTTTCTTAAAACATCAAATATAGGTTCTTCATACCGAGACAATTCATTTGATACCCCACATCATGGGTTTCGGACGGAATGATGGGTTTCCGAAGGAAGTACAAAACTGGCACGCCCCCGCCCCGGAAGCGGAGTCAAACACAACCTTTCGCGATTTTTCGATTTTTTCCTTTAATAACGTCTTCATATCTATCTTCATGCAAAATTTTAAGTTTCTAGCATCATGGGAAGTGCCTAATAATTTTGATGAGTCAGTGAGTGAGTGAGTCCTATAAATCCCGATTTTCGATCGCTTATATCTCAGAAACTATTCGATGTAGAATTATGAAAATTTCCAGTTTTACTCACACCTAGTAGTACAATACCAGTGTAAAATTTCATAACTTTATCTTTACGTGGTTGAATGTTATGAGAGGGTAAAAATCGGCTCTAAGACCGCCTGTAATATACACAGAGTATGCACTACCGTGCGCCTAGAACCGCCTGTAATATACACACAGTATGCACTACCGTGCGCCTAGAACCGCCTATAATATACACACAGTATGCACTACCGTGCGCCTAGAACCGCCTGTAATATACACACGGTATGCACTACCGTGCGCCTAGAACCGCCTGTAATAAACACACAGTATGCACTACCGTGCGCCTAGAACCGCCTGTAATATATACACGGTATGCACTACCGTGCGCCTAGAACCTCCTGTAATATACACACGGTATGCACTACCGTGCGCCTAGAACCGCCTGTAATATACACACGGTATGCACTACCGTGCGCCTAGAACCGCCTGTAATATACACACGGTATGCACTACATTGCGCCTAGAACCGCCTGTAATATACACACAGTATGCACTACCGTGCGCCTAGAACCGCCTGTAATATACACACGGTATGCACTACCTTGCGCCTAGAACCGCCTGTAATATACACACGGTATGCACTACCTTGCGCCTAGAACCGCCTGTAATATACACACGTTATGCACTACCTTGTGCCTAGAACCGCCTGTAATATACACACGGTATGCACTACCTTGCGCCTAGAACCGCCTGTAATATACACACGGTATGCACTACCGTGCGCCTAGAACCGCCTGTAATATACACACAGTATGCACTACCGTGCGCCTAGAACCGCCTGTAATATACACACGGTATGCACTACCGTGCGCCTAGAACCGCCTGTAATATACACACAGTATGCACTACCGTGCGCCTAGAACCGCCTGTAATATACACAGAGTATGCACTACCGTGCGCCTAGAACCGCCTGTAATATACACACAGTATGCACTACCGTGCGCCTAGAACCGCCTGTAATATACACAGAGTATGCACTACCGTGCGCCTAGAACCGCCTGTAATATACACACAGTATGCACTACCGTGCGCCTAGAACCGCCTGTAATATACACAGAGTATGCACTACCGTGCGCCTAGAACCGCCTGTAATATACACACAGTATGCACTACCGTGCGCCTAGATACCTACTACAAAGTAAAACAATTCCAGTGATAAATTGTGGGACAAACCTGGCTTCTAGTCTAATCTATTCAGTTATTCAACTAAAACATATTATGCTAATAAAATGTAGAATAGTAAAACATACATTTAGTTCCATTTTTATTAAATACAAGAGTTAAATGACACAACAATTATTTGAAAAGCATTACCATCCAATAACATATCACTACCGTCCGGGACGGATTTTTTTGAAATGGCCATATTTCGAAAAATAAAGTTGTAGGTGCATGACCAACTATCGACAAAAATTAACCATCACATATATGTTCAATTGGCACAAAAAAAGTTGATTTATTTTCAAGTTGATTTCTGTAAAATTTGAGAACCAAAAAGTAAAATCTATCTGAATAATGCTCTTATGTTTAGCATGTGACTTAAATACCTAAAAAATTTACAAAGATATAGTTCTGAATTGGGAAATACAGTTTAATAGAACCAAAATTACAGTTTTCAGATATCAAGTAAAATCAATTATAATTACAAGGAAAAAGTTTAATAAGTTTAATTTATATACGTTAAAAAAAAAAAAAAAAAAAAAAAAAAAATGATGTTAAGTAGTATATACTAAGATAACATCTTGACAATTTATATGTTTTTAGGAGACCGGGAGTTTTAAGAAAATGTAACAGTCTGTCAACTTCTGAGGGATTGTTTCCAAGGCACACTGCGATGTTTCTGTTGTTACCTTCAGCAGGAAATTGGTGGTGGTATTTAGGGCATTCCTCTATTATGTGCTGGACAGTTATTTGGACTTGTCATAACTTGGTACTCCAGTTTGGGGGTGGGTCCTTGTTGATTAGGTACACATGGGTAAGGTTTGTGTGACCCATTCGCATTCGAGCCAAAGCTACTTCCTCTCTTCTATTTCCGCGGATCGAGGTGGCCCATTCCTTGGTGGTATTCTTTATCTGCCGCAGTTTGTTTCCAGCTGGCTCGGACCTCCAAGCATTTTCCCAAGATTGATAAGACTTCTTTCTCAACCATCTTTTAATATCGTTTGGATCGAGAGCTGTTACAGGGGGTACAGACATAACAACTGCTTCCTTGGCTGCTTTGTCAGCTTTTTCGTTGCCTGCAATACCTATATGTGAAGGGAGCCAAAGAAAGTTTACTGATTTGCACTGAGAGCTTAAGATATTAATAAAATGGAATACTTTTAAGGTTAGAGGACCTGTTTTATCATAGTTTCTTCTTCTTCCTAGTTTATACAGACCGTATTCTCCTTCTAACCAAACACGGGACCGATATGCGAGCGAGATGGGCGTTATCAGGTGGCATAAGAGCCATGAAAGGACGTTTGTCTTCGTGAGACCTTCTTTCTTCGGTCTCGGTTCAACAATTCCTGCATGGATTTTATGATTCCCTGAACTCGCGACATAAGCATCATGTCGGTCCCGTCCTCCATCACAAAAAGAATTTTCATTGCTCGCCGTCTCCTCCATTGCTCTTGGGGCAGGCCGATCACCTCCTTCGTCGGATACAACGACATCTGGAGAAGATAGGTACCTCTCCGTCCCATTACCTCTGTAGTGGACGAGGTACCTCGGCCATACACAGATAAATGAGAGGAGAGCTCCATATCGGTCAACCCCGAATTCCCTGATTGGAGAGCGGTGAAGTCGACGGGCTCCTACTTCCCCTGCTCCACTGAATCCTCTTGAGGAAATGCCTGCAGCTCCTCGAAGTCTTTGGAACCAGAGGCAACGGCAGGTGGAGTTGGGGTATGCGCAGTCGTGAAGGATGTGGAGATGGTCCCGTCCACGGTGGTAGTGGAGGCTGATGACGATGAGCTGTCCGCCGCCCGACGTTTGTTGAAGTGATTCAATGCAGTCACGAAGGCTGTTCGTGCGTTCATGTAAGTCGACGACAGGCAGGATTGAGTGCAGGAATCTTCGATGCGCTGGGACAGACAAGAAATCAAGCGAGGCCTGTTGTTTGAACAGGTCCCACCATCCGTCTCGTCTAGGCTTTGCACACACGTCCACAGCTCCATGACAAGGCTCTGCACGTCCATGCTGTCGAGGCTCGCCATCACCTCCGTCAAGAAAGTCATAGCCGCCACCATCGGGTCCTTGGCTACCAGAAGTACTAGCTTCATAAAGCCAAAAAGGGTCTGCAACGGCCTCCGCTCCGTCTTGGTCTATAATACACATGATATGTAAACGAAATATATATTTATAAACTTGTACATACCTTCTTGCAGGAAGCCTGCGAGGAATTCCTCGAAACTCTGCGTTTTTTCTGTGGCGGTAGAAAGTCCTCGTTTCCCTCCGCGTTCACGATGGAGTCCTGTTGGCCACATCGCTCAGGTGATGCACACAGTTCAACGGTTTCCTCTACAAATTCTTCAATATCAGATAACTGTTCTGATGAAAGAAGGTTACCACCGGAGTGTGACATGTTGAGGAGACAGACTAACATACTGATACTTAGCTGGAAATGTGTCCAGTATATAAAGGGAACCTCCCATCCCAACCTTGAACACGTGGAAGACACATGCATGCTTGACCTTTCCGGGACTTAGAAAGGAGATTTCTTAAAACTTCCCATCCCGCATTCTCCTCCTACTACATACAAAAAAACGACCCGGGAATCGGTGAAGCGGGAAGGTGCTATTTCTCTACAGACTGACGGTCGACGAGCGCGCTACGCGCATGCTCGTGTACGACACCTGTCAGTTGACGACAGCGAATCTGTACATATTAGAACATTTTTTTCTGGGGATGAAATTGCATTATACAGGGCAGTGGAAATTGCTAGCATTTACTAGGTAGGTCGGTCTTGATCCGGGGAGTGTTATAGGTCAGGTAAAAGTCATCTAGGACTCCCAGTTCGGAGGTCAAGGGTTACAAACTGTGAACCCGAACAGCTACAGATTTCCGTTACCAGATTTTGATATGACTTATTCGGTTTCTAATTCTCTAAGTTTCTAATGGTCACCTTCCACTTACCACAATTTCCACAACGTTTTCGAGATATTTACGAAAATATATAAAGATGTGAAAATTTGTCATGTCCACTAATAATTTTTTTTTGCCGAATACTTCCTTAACTCTAAATATAACCAAAATTTAACCCTATTAGTTCAGATGAATCTCAAAGATTTACAAAATATTTTAATTTAATCCCACAATTGTAAGTTAGTTACAAAAACATGTGTTCCACTTTTCTCAAAAACGGTTACAGATATCGCCTTAAAAATGGTTTCATTCGTTTTTATATGTTAAGAAACCCACAAAACGATAAAACGAATACCTCGAGAACTACTAACTTTGCTATAAATAGCGTTCTTATACAATTTTCAATAGCGCGGAGAAATCGGTGCTTAAAATTTGCAATTGTTTGTTGTAATAATTTGAAAGGCTTTTTCACTATAGTTTCCTCGATTTCAAATTAATCGTTGTTTCTATCTCGTTTCCTTCCACTCTCTATAGGTAGGAAGCCCGCTTTAGACGGCGACACAAAGAGGAAATCCAAAATGCCGAAAAAAAATTCACTTTTTAGAACTCTTAGATAACAAAAATAACGGTTGTTGAAATTTGAATATATTGTTGAGTAATAAAAGGATTTTGTTGCAAGAAAAGTTGAAATATTTAATATTATAACTATTAATGTAAATTGGAGAATTTGTATTTAATAGAACTGATTAAACTTTTGCCTTTTAGAAGTGTATTATTATATTTTCTAAATAATAGATTAGCCGAGACTATGTAAGAGGAAATTCCATTTGCTGTAAATTGTGTTGTTGTTTCAAGAAGCAATTTCTCATACTATAGTTGTATACACCTCGATGTGCACTGCCTCATACTATAGTTGCATACACCTTGATATTGCTGACAAGTCCACTGCCTCAATCCACGCTCCTTCATGTCAACCTCTTCAGTACTCAACATAACAACGTCATTCCAACGCACGTTATGAGCAGAGCCAATTAACATATCTAAGTGTTATTTTGCACGTTTTGTCGGTTACTGCACACATTACGTTTTCAGTGCACGAAAGGCTACTATTTGATATATCATTAAAAATATTGAACTTTGTTTTAATTTTTATTATAAAGAATAGTTGTTAATTATTTTTAAATCATCAACAAAAATCGTGTATGGCGACCGTGCAGCTACACGAGAAATCCTGATTCGAAGAAGAAGTAATAATCTTTAAACCATTGCTCATACACACCATTCATACGACCCTAACTAATATCCGCTAATGTTCTGCAAGGGACAAGACGGATATTCCAGAAATATTAAACAACGAGATCCAGTAACAGTTTTTTTTTTTTTTTTTTAAATCTGTGCAAGTCATGTAAGTAGAATAATCAAGTTAGTTGATACAGATATATGCTATGTATAAATTGAACAAAACGTTAAAAAAAAAAAAAAAAAAATAAAATGATAAGGTCAGGTGAGTAAAATGTCTCTTGGCCACTGTCTCTTAAGCCGCCTGGGAGGATTTTCTGGGTGGGATTGGGACGATAAGGATAGACCTTCGGGATTGGGATGGTGGGACAGTTTTGAGTGGAACATTTGGAAACGGGTTTTAGCAAGGTCAAGGACAAATGGGATGTTAAGGTCATTGGGAAGGGTTTTGTTGGATACATAAAAAGGGGCGTTAACAATTTTTTGGAGGACTGGAATACCTGTATTCTGTTGATGTTGGATGGTTTTACGGATCTCCAAAGTTCAAGTCCGTATGTCCATATGGGTCGAATGATTGTTTTGTATATCGTTAGTTTGTTCTGTATCGATAATTTAGATGAGGGCCCAAGGAGTCGTCTAAGTAGTCCGTATCTTTTGTTCAGTTCTTGTCTTTTCAGTCTCGTGTGAGGGTTCCATGTCAGTCGGCTGTCAAGGTATGATCCTAGATATCGAACCTCGTTTGATTCTGGTAGTGGAGTGCGTTTGATGTATACATAACGGCATGATCTCCGGTTAAGAGTGAATGTCACCTGTTTACATTTTTCTGCGTTGATCTGTATTCCCCATCTTTCACTCCAACGTTGTATGGCAGAAAGATGTTCCTACAGGTGTTGAGATGCTACTGAAGGATCAGGGGAAGTTGATAGGATGGCTGTGTCATCAGCATATGTGGTTAGTAGGGTTTGGGGGTGAGTGGGAATATCCGCATTGTAGAGAAGGAAATGGAGGGGACCAATAATTCTCCCTTGAGGGACACCAGCATTTATGGAGCAGGTCGGGGAAAGAGTTTTGCTTTGTTTTACTTGGAAGGATCTATTTGACAGGTAGGATTTGAGGATAAGGAAGTAGGTGTGTGGAAGTATAAGCTTTACTTTGTAAAGTAATCCCGGGTGCCAAACCCGATCGAATGCTTGAGCAACGTCGAGAAAGGCATTCGTGCAAAAACCCTTACGTCCAAGCGAGGAGAATATTGCGTCTACGACACGGAACGATTGTTGAATAGTGGAGTGGTGGAAGCGGAAACCAAATTGATGGTTGGGAATTTTCTTTGAGGATTCTATGATAGGGAGGATTCTTTTGTAAAGGAGTTTTTCGATTATTTTGGACATTAATGGGAGAAGGCTGATAGGTCGATAGGAAGATGGGGAATCGGGAGGTTTGAAAGGTTTGGGGATTACGATAACTACTGAATGTTTCCAGGGATTCGGGAAATGGGTTGTTTCATAGGATTGAGTTATACAGGTAAGTGAGGAATGTGATGGCCTTCTGGGGAAGGTTTTTGAGTATGGTGGAGGTGATATGGTCATAACCGCGAGATTTCCTAGGGAGGTGTTTGATGATGTATTTTATTTCGGATGGGTGGAAAGCTTTGGGAGGGAAGGACTAAGGTAAAGGAGAATTCAGGTAGTCTTCGATATCTTCATCATGGGAAGGGCTCGTTTGAGGATTAGGGGAAAATACTGTGGTCAGGCGTGTGGAGAGAAGGAGCCCAGGTCCCATCGCTGCGTTTGAGAAGGGAAGGGAGTGGGTGAAACTTTAGGATTTTACGAATGACTGTCCACAAAGAACAGTCTTGTGTAGAGAGGGATGAAAGGTATTCGTTAAAGGATTCTGAGCGGAATTGGGATAGGGAAGATTTCAGTTGTCGTGTCAATCTGTTGTATGCGTTTCTGTCCGAGGGGTAGCGGGATCTATGCGATAAAGCTCTGGCTCGTCGCTTGGCTTCAAGCAGTTCTTGGATGTGGGTTGGGAGTTGCATTTTAGGAGGAAGAGGAAATCCTGAGTTTCGTCGGCATGAGTTGCGGGAACTATTCAGGACAGTTCCCGCAACTCATGCCGACCAAACTCAGGATTTCCTCTTCCTCCTAAAATGCAACTCCCAACCCACATCCAAGAACTCCTTGAAGCCAAGCGACGGGCCAGAGCTTTATCGCATAGATCCCGCTACCCCTCGGACAGAAACGCATACAACAGATTGACACGACAACTGAAATCTTCCCTATCCCAATTCCGCTCAGAATCCTTTAACGAATACCTTAAATTAGGAGGTAGATCGTGGCAGCTGAAGAAAGAGGTAGTTTGTCTTGATAAAGCCTCGGCTTGAGGCGTCGACCATGTAGGTTCTCCATGGAGGTAGATCGTGGCAGCTGAAGAAAGAGGTAGTTTGTCTTGATACAGCCTGGGCTTGAGGCGTCGACCATGTAGGTACTCCAAGGAGGTAGATCGTGGCAGCTGAAGAAAGAGGTAGTTTGTCTTGATACAGCCTGGGCTTGAGGCGTCGACCATGTAGATTCTCCAAGGTGGTAGATCGTGGCAGCTGAAGAAAGAGGTAGTTTGTCTTGATACAGCCTCGGCTTGAGGCGTCGACCATGTAGGTACTCCAAGGAGGTAGATCGTGGCAGCTGAAGAAAGAGGTAGTTTGTCTTGATAGAGCCTCGGCTTGAGGCGTCGACCATGTTGGTTCTCCAAGGAGGTAGATGGTGGCAGCAGAAGATAGAGGTAGTTTGTCTTGATACAGCCTCGGCTTGATGCGTCGACCATGTAGGTACTCCAAGGTGGTAGATCGTGGCAGCTGAAGAAAGAGGTAGTTTGTCTTGATAGAGCACGGCTTGAGGCGTCGACCATGTTGGTTCTCCAAGGAGGTAGATGGTGGCAGCTGAAGATAGAGGTAGTTTGTCTTGATACAGCCTTGGCTTGAGGCATCGACCATGTAGGTACTCCAAGGTGGTAGATCGTGGCAGCTGAAGAAAGAGGTAGTTTGTCTTGATACGTTCGGGTCAGTTCGTCGATGTGAAATGCGATTGGATCAACTCCCAGTTCTCGATGGAGCAAGGTGTTTCGAACGAACCAAGGGGCGTTGGCTGCAATCCGCAGGACTTTGTTCTGTAATGTCTGAAGTCTTTTGATGTTCGTCGGGTTTGTTCCATACCACACAGGGCAGGCGTAAGTCAGTATTGGGAGGATCATGGTTTAGTAAAGGAGTGTTACTAGTGAAGGTCGAAGTGATATTTTTCTGTTCCTCAGTGGGTATAGTTTTGAGAGTCTGGTGTGTGCCTGTCGTAATTTTATGTTATTGTGTAATTTCCAAGTAAGTCGAGTGTCAAAGTCCTAGCTGAACAAAGGGGTCTTCTTCAGGCATATCCGAGGCAAAGAGTAGGTAGAGAAGGGGGCTCAATATTCCTCCTTGTGGAACTCCAGCTTCCAAAGCGATCTTCCGGCTTAGGGTAGTTCTGATCCGGACTTGGCATGTGCGATCCTCTATGAAAGATTTAATGGAGTAGACGAGATTGGTTGGTGGTAATGTCTTCTTTAGTTTATATAATAAACCTCGGTGCTAGACGGAATCGAAAGCCCCCTTCCCAAGAAAAGGCCAGCTGTGTAATCTTTGGCTTCAACCCCTTTAACTATGGCCTCTGCAACCCACTGTGCTTGGTGCGTAGCCGAGTGATGGTGTCTGAAGCCAAATTAATGAGATGGAATGGTGGAGGTCTCTTCAAGGTGTTGTCGTATTCTCTTCTCGAAGCATTTTTCTAGTAGTTTGCCGAGTGCACACAACAAACTAATTGGGCGATAACTGGCCGGGCTGTGCTTTGGCTTCCCCTGCTTGTGAAACATGAGTAATATCGCGTTCTTCCATGTCTTTGGAAAGTATCTCAGTCTCAAGTAGGCTTTGAAGAGTCCGACCAAATGGACAATCGTCTTGCTTGGCAGCTTTTTCAGAATACAGTTCGGAATCTGATGCTCGCCTGGTGCCTTCCGGTTCTTTAGTTTTCTAATGTAGCTTTTTAACTCCTGTGGGGTTATATAGTCAGTAAGTCTACTGTCCTCTGTCATGGGTTCTCTTAAGAATTCGTCCACTGTCCTGTCAGTCTCAGGGTCGTCCCTGTCAAGAGGTCTCACTACAGTCTGTAAGTGGGTAGCAAAAAACTCACATTTCTCGTCGTCAGAAGTCGCTGTCTGTTGGTCTGTTTTCAGGACAGGGAGAACGGGATCTTTCCTAGGATCCTCCTAGTTTCCCTCCAAAGACTGTTGTCACCTGGGTTTAAATCAGAAACATAGGATTTGTAGGACCTAATTTTCTCTGTTTCTAGAAGAAACTTTATTCTACAGTCTGTTCACAAGTGTCTTATCTGCCGGGTTCCTATATCTTTGCCATCCTTTTCTGATTACATTCTTGTCGTGGATAAGCTGTAGAATATGAGATGGAGTCTTAGGGCCGTGGAATGAATGTGACTGAGTCTGGGGCTGTAGTGTGCAGTGTTGTATTGATGTACGTATGAGTTCTGTGAGTGTCAAGGCGGACGTGTCAATTTCTTCTATACTTTCATATGATTATGGCACGTCCAGTATGTTCATGGCATGTGTAATGAGTTCCCAGTCCACGCGTCCAATAATGAGTCTGGGAAGATTTGGAGTCGTGAAAAGTACAAATAACCGGTAAGTGATCTGAGTCTAAGTCTGTAAGAGTGTCATGATAAAGCGGGTAGCTTATGTTATGAAGTACAGCAATGTCTAATATGTCCGGATGATATCTGTCCTGTGTTGGATAGTGTGTTGGTTCGTCAGGTGCTGATAGATGCAGTCCTAAGTTCGTAGATATGTGTTTAAGTCGTGTTCCATTAGAGTTCAGAGTTCTACAGCCCCAGAGTGGGTTTTTACTGTTTATATCTCCAAGCAAAACAATCGGAGCTCCAGAAAAAATGCACTCAAAGTCGGATTCAATGAGGCGTATTCCAGGTCGGTGATATGCTGTGAGTATATTGATGGTTGAGTTGTTAGTTAGTGTTAGTGTAATGCCGACGACGTGTAAGTTTTGTAGTGTAGGTAAGTAGAGTTCAGTATGTATTAATCGTCTGGTTAGTTCTGTACACAGTATAACCAGGAATTCGTAGTCTGTCTCTTTCAGTTAGGTGAGTCTCCGTAATACATGCTACGTGCACAACATGTCTGCTTATGAAGTCAGTCAGTAAGTTCACGCGGTTCCTTAGTCCCGCGGCGTTCCAATTCAAAAGGGTTAGGTTTTGGTAAGAAGTTACATTAAACCCATTTTCAGATGAAAAAAGTGAAGACAATATTTTAGTGATAAATTTTTTAATTTGTGGTAAGAAAGGATATGAGAGTCGTCAGGAATGTTTGTTCTGTAGTTTGGTCCTGTATATATATATATATTGTAATGATATTTTACATTACATATTTAAAATTTTTAAATTCGAATCACCGTTAAAGGTAAGAAAAAGGCGGGAAAAGACGAATACAAGGTTTGCGGAAAATAAAAAACAAATAAATTTTTTCTTATATTTAACTTTCATCAAAAAATTAAAAGTTCTAAATTAAAAACTAACACAGAAAATTCGGAAAATCAAATAAAGCTCATTGATATGTTAAGTTCATTGTGATAAACAGTTATTATTTGTTATATTGGTCTAGCAGTCGATACAGGTAGCAGTGGATACCGGTATGACGCTCCCGCCAGGAAACTAGTTACAGTCAGTAATGGCAGATACGGACACATAAAAAGTCTGTTGTGGGAGTCTGTTACGAGAGAGTCTGTGAAAAGGTAGCTCCAGGTTCACATGAGAGTCGGTTACAAGAGACAGTTACAGTTTGTTGTACAGTGGTTCAGTCTTTTTGAAAGTAGTGCAGGCTGTTGAGTTAAAAGGAAGCTGCTTTTGTAACAAGGATCCTGTTCTCTGAGGTTGGTCCCAGATTTGGCTTCTATATCAGGTAATGATTGTTTGTCTAATTCGAAATTTGACTTATCTATGAGTTTTTTCTTATGTAAAATGGTTTTTGTGTTACTTTATTTAAAATCGAACCCTAACCCTGAGATAAAGAGTTTCTAATATCAATTATTATAAAATTTTTATTATATTGGTTCCCAACGTAGAGGTATACGTAGAATAAAATATTATTAAAAAAATATTTTTATTATTATTATTATTATTTTTATTTTTTAATATTACAACAATATATATATATATATATATATATATATATATATATATATATATATATATATATAATTCTGGTGTCAAGACAAAAAATCGTCTTAGTCAAAACAATTAAATGACGGAATGTTGCAAGTTCAACATAATTTAAAATAGCTACTTTTCTTCAAAGGAAAGTCATAAAACACAAAACAAAAAAACTTGCTATTCTTAATAAAATTAAATATTAAATGCTTAAAACAGTTTGACATTTAACGCTGGACGCATACATAAATATAAAATAATAATTTCTTCTTCTAATAATTCCTAACAATAAATATAAAAACTGTTTAAAGGTTTGTCCCCTTGCAGCAATACAGGCATCACGACACACCTTGACAGAGACTGGATGGTATTCGTGCATTGTTCTGCTGTAATCTGTTCCCAGGCCCATCTGATGCTACGGATGAGGTGCTCCCTTGCAGCAATACAGGCATCACGACACACCTTGACAGAGACTGGATGGTATTCGTGCATTGTTCTGCTGTAATCTGTTCCCAGGCCCATCTGATGCTACGGATGAGGTACTCCCTTGCAGCAATACAGGCATCACGACACACCTTGACAGAGACTGGATGGTATTCGTGCATTGTTCTGCTGTAATCTGTTCCCAGGCCCATCTGATGCTACGGATGAGGTGCTCCCTTGCAGCAATACAGGCACCACGACACACCTTGACAGAGACTGGATGGTATTCGTGCATTGTTCTGCTGTAATCTGTTCCCAGGCCCATCTGATGCTACGGATGAGGTACTCCCTTGCAGCAATACAGGCATCACGACACACCTTGACAGAGACTGGATGGTATTCGTGCATTGTTCTGCTGTAATCTGTTCCCAGGCCCATCTGATGCTACGGATGAGGTACTCCCTTGCAGCAATACAGGCATCACGACACACCTTGACAGAGACTGGATGGTATTCGTGCATTGTTCTGCTGTAATCTGTTCCCAGGCCCATCTGATGCTACGGATGAGGTGCTCCCTTGCAGCAATACAGGCACCACGACACACCTTGACAGAGACTGGATGGTATTCGTGCATTGTTCTGCTGTAATCTGTTCCCAGGCCCATCTGATGCTACGGATGAGGTGCTCCCTTGCAGCAATACAGGCACCACGACACACCTTGACAGAGACTGGATGGTATTCGTGCATTGTTCTGCTGTAATCTGTTCCCAGGCCCATCTGATGCTACGGATGAGGTGCTCCCTTGAGCATATGGGCTCCCTGTAGACCAAATCTTTAATGTGTTCCCATGCGAATAAATCCAAGAGCGTGAGGTCTGAAGATGGAGCCAACCAAGATACCGGCCCACCACGTCCTATCCAACGCCATGGATAGTTAGTGTCCAACCAATTTCGGACAGCCCTCGCTAAGTGGGCTAGACAACCGTAGACTTGGAACCAGCTTCCCAATCTCTCTGCCAAATGGACTTCCTCCAAGAACACCGACAGTTTATTATCGAGGAATGTGTGGACAGACTCTGCGTTAAGTCGAAGAGTCAACAAATGGAGAACTATTATTTCATTATTTTGGGGTGAGGGGAAGGAAGATTAAAGAAGGTGATGGTTGGGATGGGAGGGTGAGTGGAGGGGGTGAAAGATAAAACATGTACTTTTAATGATTTTTATATAGGCCTTATGAAAGAATGCTTATTCACAATTGTGTTTTAGCTTTTGCGTTTATATAGGAAGGTGTTTATAGGGGAAGGTGTTGTACCGTTGACCATATTGTACCTTTGACCACCGAGGCTGTGGCGGCATGTAGCAACATTTTATAAATTTTGGTGTAATTAGTGTTTAGCTCCTTCACTAGAGGGCTTGTGTAACCTACTTTGGATTATTCAAGTCAAAGAGGATTCTTGCAAAAAATACTTATCCATTTCTATAATAAAAATGTAAGTAATTTATGGATCATGTTTTGTCTAATAACATTTTTTGTGTTATGTATTTTTTGATGGAAATCATTTGACAAAGTAGCTATTACAATAAGAAACATGGTGTAGCCTCTGAAAATGATTAATCTTAACCCTAAAATTTGTAGCATGCTTCTTAATTTGCACTACCAGGGTGTTGTACTTCTGACCATGACTAGGTGTTGTTTCTTTGACCAGGTCAAAGGTACAACACACCTGAGTGATTTTTTCATAATTCAACTTTTATGTTATTCTGCTACAACTTTTTAAAAATTAATTAATATTGGTTGATTTAACCTTAATGCGCTCGCGCTAGACGGTGTAACACGCCCGCTCGCGTGGGAGGTCATCTGACCGCCCAAGATATTTCATCGATTACTTGAATTTTTTTATTATTTTAAAGCCCAAATGTTTCTAAAACATTGAAATCGAATCTCTCACACAATATTGTTAACTCAATTTTATCAAAATTATTTATTTATCAATGAAATACACGAAGGAACACAAAAAGGGAACTAAATACCCAAATGACATTCCATTTCTTTTTACAACCACGAATTCGGGGGAAATTATTTTTTGTTTATATGCCATTTTCTTTTGCGTTTTCCAAATCAATCTCTGGGTCAGTTTCATGTATATCATCTTCAATCCTTTCTTGTGATCGGTGAACTGACCGCCGACTTGTACAAGGGGAGTATACAGCGATGGTGTCACCGATCTGGTGAACTGACCGCCGACTTGTACTGACAAGGGGAGTATACAGTGATGGGGTCACGGATCTCGTGAACTGACCGCCGACTTGTACTGGCAAGGGGAGTATACAGCGATGGGGTCACCGATTTGGTGAACTGACCGCCGACTTGTACTGACAAGGGGAGTATACAGCGATGGTGTCACCGATCTGGTGAACTGACCGCCGACTTGTACAAGGGGAGTATACAGCGATGGGGTCACCGATCTGGTGAACTGACCGCCGACTTGTACTGACAAGGGGAGTATACAGCGATGGTGTCACCGATCTGGTGAACTGACCGCCGACTTGTACTGACAAGGGGAGTATACAGCGATGGTGTCATAGATTTGGTGAACTGACCGCCGACTTGTACTGACAAGGGGAGTATACAGCGATGGGGTCACCGATTTGGTGAACTGACCGCCGACTTGTACTGACAAGGGGAGTATACAGCGATGGTGTCACCGATCTGGTGAACTCACCGCCGACTTGTACAAGGGGAGTATACAGCGATGGGGTCACCAATTTGGACCATTTTTTTTTTTTTTTTTGTGATTCTACATCGAAAAATATTCGACACATGTACGAGCGTTTCGTCCAATGCGCCTTAGGAGCCGAGAAATAAAATAAAATAGGTTGAAAGTGCTTTATTTTTTATATCGAGTTTAGAAAATGATATCGACATGATTCTTTCACTAATTCATTTGTTTTATAAAGTAGATTAAAAGAAAAATATAATCGTTAAACAATAATTTATATTTCATCAAATAAATTCAAAAATATGCTATCGTTTTCAGGTAAACTAGTATTATACATTTTTTCACACACAAAAAAAAATAGCAGATTTAAAATCAGCACCTCAAAAAACCCTAATATAGTGAATATCATTGAAAACAAAAAATAATGATTTTTCCTAGTCTGGAAGAGGCTGAATATTTGTAAGCGAAAAAGTAATATGACGTTTTGGAATTCAATATCTCCCCTTGAGATAATCCGATTTTTAAATCTTTCGAAAGAAGAAAGACTCCTTTTCCTAATCATATAAATTACTATTGTATTATCTCAAAAGGTACTTGCAAAAAATGGTTCTGAACATAAAAATAAAATGTAAACCTTTAGCGCGGTTCCTCCCTATCTCCATAGGGAGGACCCGCTTATGAGGTTGACCTCACGACGCAAACCGGAAGTGCCGGCTAGAAATTTTCTCGTTTCAGACCCTATAGATCACGAAAATATAGGTGGTTCAAATTTGTATATATATATATATATATATATATATATATATATATATATATATATTTGTCTGTTCGCGGATTTCTGTTGTCCCTAATGGTCCGATTTTGATGAAATTTGGTACAAAAATCTGTCTTCTAATTTGAAAGGTCAAGTTCGTTATCCAGCAGAATCGGCCCAATGGAAGATGGCGTTTGGGGCGAAATTCGCGCAAAAAAAATCGTAACGCTTACGTTTTTGAGTTCATATGCTTGCAGGTACTTCTCTTATAGGTTTCTTAACATAGGACAACGAATGAAACCATTTTTAAGGCGATATCTGTAACCGTTTCCGAGAAAAGAAATCAATGTTTTCGCATGTAATTATTTTTTGTGGGTACTTAGAATCGCGGGATTCAATTAAAATATTTTCTACACCTTGGAAATTAATCCCAACTAAGATGTTTAAATTTTGGTTATATTTGGAGTTAAGAAAGTATGCGAAAAACAATATTTTAGACATGAAAAGTTTTTGGATCTTCATACATTTTTCGTAAATATCTCGATAACGGTTGGGAAATCGTGGTAAGTGGAAGGTGACCATTCGAATGCTTACTAAATTCTCTACAAGAAAGGTTCTGAAGCAATATTCGATGAGGCAATGTCAATCAGAGATATAAACGCTTAAAACTTAAAAGTCCGACTCGCAGGAACTGCGTCATCTTAGCGCGGTTCCAGTTTTTTTTTTTTTTTTTTTTTTTTTTTTTTTTTTTTTTACGGCACATCTACATCTAGGTCATTAGCGCCGACATCCAGGGTGTAGCGAGGAATTTCACCAGCGAGCCGTGGGAAAATTCCTGCCGGAGGTTGGGAGTCGAACCCACCATCTCCCGCTTATGAATCCAAGGCGCTAGCCATTAGACCACGGGAGACCCCGGTTCCTGTTCATATCCCTATTCTCATTTGAAAAGCATAGAATAGAAACAGATAATATTTTCCTGGGCCTTTGTTCAAAGGGTTTTATGGCTATACCTGGGGTCAGGTCCGCAAGACCCTAGAATCCTCTTCTACCGATACTTTATTTCATACGTTTCAATGAATTGGAAAATATCAAATATTTTCACACATTCCTGTGTTCTTTTACTATAGTAATAATTCTACAGATAAAATCAATTAAAAAATAAAATAAAAAATACCAAGAGCATAAAGGCAATTGAAAATATTCAAAAGACGTCAACGAATCTTTTTCTCTTGGCAAGCTATATTTCTAACAATGAATTGTTTTTCTTATTTTGCCTAATCTGTTTTATTGTAAAACACATTATCCGACTATAAGCAATTAAAAAATAACAAGGAATAAAAACAGACAAAAAGAACAGTTCGAATAAGCAAAATCAATTACTTTAATGTTTTAAGCACTTATTTCTCCGATTGACATCGCCTAATCAAAACTTTCATCAGAACCTTTTTTGTAAAGCATTTAGTAAGCTTTCTAATGGTACTGTTCCGTTTACCATGATTCTCAACCTTTTTCGAGATATTAAGGAAAATATACAAAGTTACCAAAACTTTTTAAGTCTGTTAATAAAATATTTTATTCTAACCCTTCCTTAACTCCAAACGTAACCAAAATTTCAACATATTAGTTTTGATGAAAGTAGAACATGCAGAAAATGTTTCAACTGAATCCCATCATTCTAAGTACCCAAACCAAAAACGGTATTCAAAAAATATTTTTCCAATTTTCTCGAAAACGGTTAAAGCTATCGCCTTGAAAATGGTTTCATTCGTTTTCCTAGCCCAGGAATCATATAAAACGAGTACTTAGAAGCTTATGAACTCAAAAACGTAAGCGTTACGATTTTTTTTGCGCGAATTTCGCCCCAAACGCCATCTTCCAGTAGGCGGATTTTGCTGGTTAACGAACTTGATCTTTCAAATTGGACGAAGGATTTTTGTACCAAATTTCATCAAAATCGGACCATTCGTCTTCTAGCTAGAGAGCGAACAGACAAATATATATATAAATATATACATATATATATATATATATATATATATATATATATATATATATATATATATACAAATTTGAACCACCGTTATTTTCGGTCTCTAGGGGTTCTGAAACGCGAAATTTTCTAGTCGGCACTTCCGGATTGTTTCATTGTATCAACCCTATAAGCGGGGTTCCTCCCTATGGGGGAGGGAGGAACCGCGCTAAAAAAGTCCGACTCGCAGGAACTGCAGCATCTTAGCGCGGTTCCGTTCTTATTCCTAGTCTAATTTGGAAAGATTAAAATAGAAGCAGTTATTATTTTGGTTCCACCAGTCTTGAAAGGTCTTGATTTACGATCTTACTTGGAAGGGTCGGCTAACATTAGAAACGGTCCCGCTTGTATTTGTAAGGAAAATGTATTTTTGTGTAAAACAGGATAGGTAAAATGAGACCAATTTTCTGTTGCTAGAAATAATGAAAAGTTTTGGTAACTTCGTATATTTTCATTAATATCTCGAAAACGGTTGAAAATCTTGGGAAGCGAAAGCTTACCATTCGAAAGCTCACTAAATGGTCTACAAAAAAGGTTTTGAAGAAAAGTTTGAATAAGCGATGTCCATCGGAGAAATAAGTGCTTAAACTTTGTAGTAATTGATTTCGTTTATTCGAACGGTTCTTTTTGTCTGTTTTTATTTCTTGTTATTTTTTAATTGCTTAAAGTTGGATAATGTATTTGACAATAAAACAGATTAAGTAAAATAAGAAAAACAATTCATTGTTAGAAATATATCAGGCTGTACCGCATGAAATGTCAGTTTTGGATTTGCCGATTTCCTTCAAATGTCTTGAAACTGTCGAGGCTCCTACTCCGAGTTCTTTGGCATATTCCCTAGTGTTTGCAATTGCTTATAGTTGTTAAATGTATTTGCCAATAAAACGATACGTATAATTAGGAACAATATTTTATTTTTACGGAATCTTGGGAATCTCAGATGCCGTATGAATATCTATTAGGCCCTCTTCATATATTTTCCTTAATATCTCGAAAAGGGTTAGGAAATCGTGGCAAGTGAAATGTAACAGTTCGAAAGCTTACTAAATTCTCTACAAAAAATGTTTGATGGGGTCGTCACATTAGGAGAAATAAGTGCGTAAAACTTAGTTAGTTTCGTTTATTTAAACGGATCTATTTGTGTGTTTCCCGCAGTTTTTTTTCACTGCTCGTTATTTTTGTACTTGGTTAGAGCAGTCAAATGTATTTGTCAGCAAACAGGATACGTATAATTAGAAGCAATATTTTGTTTGTTAGAATTCGAAGATGCCGTATGAATATCTAGATTACAGTACTGGTGTTGATTTCGTTCTTTAGAATTGTTCTTGGTATTCCCTATTTTCATCTGTTACTCATAGTTTTTTATTGTTAGTAGGTTTTTCTTATTGATTATAGAATATAAATCTATTTTGCTATAAAATAGGATACGTAAAATTAGTAACAATATTTCGGAGATTTCTGAGCGAAATGCCTTGTAAGATTATCTACCACCACGAACGGCGTTTTTCCTCTATTTTTATCCACTAGATAGGCTTTATTTGGCATATGATTGTATATATGTTTTATTAAGAAGTGGATTCTGATGAAATGTCGTGTTTTGCTGGGGATTTTAATTACGATGTACCTAAGATTGGCTAACATTAGCGGGTCTTCATAGTTAAGAACCGACGACGGAGGATTACTTCTTGCTATGATTTAGTCTACATATGTGTATTAAGTCCTAAATCCAAAAAATAAACTTCACAACGGTTAGATATTATGAGCGAATAGAGTCAGTTCAGTGCCCATAGGAACAGAAGGTCCCCAGGATATTTACCTGCTATGAGTTAATCCTCAAGAACTGTAAATATATCCCAGGTATCTGCCGACACAAATACAAAGCCTAGGCGGAGAGCACCCCAAAAACACAGATCCAAACATAAGGTTATATACTAAATATTCATAAAGACTACTTAGTTGTAAACCGATTCATCAATTAGCAATCAATAGTTTTCAACAAAGGTTATATACTAAATATTGATAGAAAGTATTTAAGTAGGAAAAAACAAGATTCCTCAAGACTTGTTTTTGGTCTATTTGTTTCTACTCCATAGACTTAATTAGGCATATTATTCTATATATTGACTTGTTATTCGTCAAGACATGTTATTTGTCCTTCTGTATCTACAAGATAGGCTTTATTCGGCATATAGTCTATATTAGTCAGGGTATTCTACTCAATCTTTCTTGTACTTTTTCTTGATCCTTCTGTATCCACTAGAAAGGCTTTATTAGGCATATTTTGTATTGATTTATAGAGCTTTGCTTTAGAAAGAGAGCCGGATTGTGTAATTTCCGCTTCTGTGTATAAGTTAGCTACTGTCGGTGTCCCTGCGGCCTTAATATCACTTTTATTCGAGATGTTCGAGAGGATTTCGACAATTTTCACGAGATATATAAAAAAAATAAGTTTATTTCTTTTCTAAGCCTTTCAAATGACACTAGGGATATGAACGGAACCGCGCTAAGATGCTGCAGTTCCTGCGAGTCGGGCGTTTTGTTTTCAATGATATTCACTATATTAGGGTTTCTTGAGGTGTTGATTTTAAATCTGCTATTATTTTTGGTGTGAAAAAATGTATAATACTAGTTTACCTGAAAACGAAAGCATATTTTTGAATTTATTTGATGAAATATAAATTGTTGTTTAGCGATTATATTTTTCTTTTAATTTACTCTATAAAACAAATGAATTGGTGAAAGAATCATGTCGATATCATTTTCTAAACTCGATATAAAAATAAAGCACTTTCAACCTATTTTATTTTATTTCTCGGCTCCTAAGGCGCATTGGACGAAACGCTCGTACATGTGTCGAATATTTTTCGATGTAGAATCACAAAAAAAATAAAAAAAAATTGGTCCAAATCGGTGACACCATCGCTGTATACTCCCCTTGTACAAGTCGGCGGTCAGTTCACCAGATCGGTGACACCACCGCTGTATACTCCCCTTGTCAGTACAAGTCGGCGGTCAGTTCACCAGATCGGTGACCCCATCGCTGTATACTCCCCTTGTCAGTACAAGTCGGCGGTCAGTTCACCAAATCGGTGACCCCATCGCTGTATACTCCCCTTGTCAGTACAAGTCGGCGGTCAGTTCACCAAATCGGTGACCCCATCGCTGTTTACTCCCCTTGTACAAGTTGGCGGTCAGTTCACCAGATCGGTGACACCATCCCTGTATAATCCCCTTGTCAGTACAAGTCGGCGGTCAGTTCACCAGATCGGTGACACCATCGCTGTATACTCCCCTTGTCAGTACAAGTCGGCGGTCAGTTCACCAAATCGGTGACCCCATCGCTGTATACTCCCCTTGTCAGTACAAGTCGGCGGTCAGTTCACCAGATCGGTGACACCATCGCTGTATACTCCCCTTGTCAGTTCAAGTCGGCGGTCAGTTCACCAAATCGGTGACCCCATCGCTGTATACTCCCCTTGTGACAGGAGTGATTTTTTCGGGATATATCACGATAGAGTACAACTAGACAATTCATGGCCATCCCATCGCTGTCTTACCTTTCTGGAAAAAGTCTGGCGGGAAATTACAAAATGCAATTAAACAAAATAAAATTGTATAGAAAAATGAGAAAGTAGTGTTATTTTTTTATGAACTACGCCACATACAACCACAAAATATCTAACATTTTGATATTTGATACTGTGAATTATGGGATTCAGTTAAAATATTTTCTGCATGTTTGAAGTTCATATAAACAAAGATATTTAAATTTTGTTTTAGTTTGGAGTTAAGGGAGGATTAGAATAAAATATTTTATTAAGAGACATGAAATATTTTGGGAACTTCGTATAGTTTCCTTAATATCTCGAAAACGGTTGAGAATCTTGGTAAGCGGATTGTTACCATTCGAAAGTTTACTAAATTCTTTACAAAAAAGG
Organism: Gonocerus acuteangulatus; assembly: GCA_946811695.1. NCBI lineage: Eukaryota > Metazoa > Arthropoda > Insecta > Hemiptera > Coreidae > Gonocerus > Gonocerus acuteangulatus. The sequence continues at coordinate 168,946,333 of OX328123.1, forward strand.
TTCTGAAGAAATTTTAGACTGAGTATTGTCAATCGGAGAAATAAATGCTTAAAACTTTAAGTAATTGATTTCGTTTTTTCGAACGGTTCTTTTTGTCTGTTTTTATTCCTTGTTATTTTTTAATCGCTTATACTTGGATAATATATTTGACAATAAAACAGAGATAGTAAAATAAGGGAACAAAATTTTTTTTTTTTTTACGGCGCATCTACATCTAGGTCAAACAAAAATTATTGTTAGAAATATAGCTTTCCCAGAGAGAGATTCGAAGACCTTGTGCCTATTTTCAACAGTCTTAATGCGGGGGCTTTTCTGGGGTTAGCAGACCCATCCAGGTAAGACCATAAAACCATTACAAGAAAGGCAGAACCAAAATAGTAACTGTTTCTATTTTAATCTTTCCAAATTAGACTAGGAATAAGAACGGAACGGCGCTTTGATGACGCAGTTCCTGCGAGTCGGACTTTTTCTAGCCAGGGTAGGGCCGATGCCTTTTCAATAATATAAAAAATAAAATGAAAAAAAAAACTGTTTATTTAGCTATATGAACAGAACCGCGCTAAGATGACAGAAGTTTGTTTTTTTTTTGTCTCTGTTATATATGTCTCTTTCAAGGGGAGTATACAGCGGTGGGGTCACCAATCTCGACCATTTTTTTTTCCTGGTGATTCTACATCGAAAAATAGTGGACACGTGTCCGAGCGTTCCGTCCAATGCGCCTTAGGAGCCGAGAAATAAAATAAAATAGGTTGAAAGTGCTTTATTTTTTATATCGAGTTTAGAAAGTGATATCGACATGATTGTTTCACCAATTCATTTGTTTTATAGAGTTCCTAGATTAAAAGAAAAATATAATCGTTAAACAATAATTTATATTTCGTCAAATAAATTCAAAAATATGCTTACGTTTTCAAGTAAACTAGTATTATACATTTTTTTCACACCAAAAATAATAGCAGATTTAAAATCAGCAGCCCAAGAAACCCTAATGTGGTGAATATCATTGAAAACTAAATATGATTTTTCCCAGTCTGGAAGAGGCTGAATATTTGTAAGCGGAAAAGTAACGTGACGTTTTTAAATTATTATTATTTCAAGGGGAGGTATTGATCCCCTTTAAATAATCCGATTTTCAAGTGATTGAAATCTTTCAAAAGAAGAAAGAATCCTTTTTCTAACCATATAAATGACTATTGTATTATCTCAAAAAGGTGCTTGCAAAAAATTGGTTCTCAAAATAAAAGTAAAATGTAAACTTTTTTGCATATAAAGTCAATCCCAGCGAAAAGAGCTGTAAATGAAGGAATTCCCTATCACAGGGTCCCAAAAAATGATATCATTAACTATATGAAGGAAATAGTCTGGCAAAACTGGCAAACTACATGGCAAATAATAGACAGCAGCAAATGAAGAGAAATAAAATCTACCGTTAAAGCTTGGAAGACTCAACATAAATAGAAAACAGGAAGTTGCCTTCCGCGATTATGCATAGGCCACACAAGATTGACACATTCATTCCTATTTTCTAAGGAACCTCCTCCTATCTGTGAATCATGTAATGTTCAAATAACTCTGAAACATTCATTAACTGAATACCGAATATATGAGTCAAGTAGGGAAGAGTCAATGTTATCAGAGATTTTCCATGAAATCCTCCGAGATAGTGCTGATAACGCGAGAAAACTGTTAACCTTCATAGAAAAAACACAACTTGTAAATAAAATTTAAAAACACAACAATAATTAAATAGTGAGTTTGATTGTGCTTGGTCAGAAGGCTGTTTTATGTCTGGGTGTGAACGAATGAATTAGGTTGCGTAGAGGTGTACGTGTGTGTGTAAGGAGGTGTATATGTGCGCGCTTGGGTGTGTGTTTGTGTGTTGCCTGTAAAAATCATATTGTGAGTTATTCATAAACTCCGCTCCTCTTTGGGGCTGACCCTGTTGTTTCTCTAAAATTTAAAAACTGTCTTAATAAATTAACAATATCAAACTAACTAGAAAAACAGACCTCCACAAAATATTATGAATAGTTCATTCAATGACGTTAATGACCCTAAGGTTGGCACGCCTTTAAAAAAATAAAAAATTCCAGAACACGTAGAAACACCCAAATTGGAAGGAAATGTGTCACGTTTAGGCCTTTATCGACCCTCCAAGTTTGGTTTGAACCGGATAAATATTCTTTGAAATATGGCCGGATTGGTGAATCTTTAACAAAATTTTAAGGGTCCCCCCTCAGCGAAATTTAAAACACATTTTTATTTATTTTTTTAATATTCCCAAAATTTGAATTTAGGAGTTTTTTAATGTGCTAAAAACGAATCTGTCATCCGTTTTTAAATCAAATATTGTTTTACAGCCTCGACTCTATAGAAGTCATTATTATGTCAAAATATTCCATATACCTACAATTAAAAAGTTATCGATTATAAAAAAAATTATGATTTAAAAACGGATGTCAGATTCGTTTCTAGCACATTGAAAAACCCCTGAATTATCGTACCGTATCCTATGTGTAACATACACTATGTGAGCCCTATTACGCTGGAACAGCAACATTGCAACCCCAACTTCTAACATACTCAGTAATTTGTTGCTAATTCGTTGCTAATTTGTTACACTATTTTCAAATTTGTTGCTCCGGCCGTTTCCGAGAAAACGTGGCTGTGCTACCGTAATATTACGCCAGCACAGCCACCCCCGTAACTTTTGATCTAATGGTCTGACGAAATTCCGACTGGTACCATAATTTGTTGCTAATTTGTTGCTCTAGAATGACACCAATCACGAATTTGTCGCTCCAGCCGTTTCCGAGAAAACGTGGCTGTGCTACCGTAATATTACGCCAGCACAGCCACCCCCGTAACTTTTGATCTAATTGTCTGACGAAATTCAGACTGGTACCATAATTTGTTATAATGTAAATCCTAAAAATGAGGTTTTTATTTACGATAAGATAACCAGAAATCCGTGTTTTTTTTTTTTTTTTTTTTTTTTTTTTTTTTTTTTTTTTTTTTTTTTTTTTTTTTTTTTTGTAAGATAAACAAAATGTTCAGATAGAACGTTCATTTCGGCTACTCTGAACTACAAATGAGGTGCAGAATAAACCCCTAAAGTTATGACATCTCAATGCGGGACAACCTGCAAAAAGAGACAGATGTGTGAAAAAAAAAAAAATTAATCGGACCGGGTTTATTTTTATTATCTAGTAGAAAGGATCGATGCAGATTTAAAGAACTTTTTAAAAACGTCTTTCACGAAAAGAATCTTAATTAAAACGTTCCTTATAAAAGTGCTAAAAGACACATCATATTAATACATAGGTCGTAAAATAATATCAGAAAATACGTCCGACTCTCAGGAACTGCGTCATCTTAGCGCGGTTCCGTTCTTAGCCCTGGTGCTATTTGTAAAGAAATAAATACAGTTTATGGATAGGGTTTGATCTTTCTTTAAAAATATAAGAGAGAAAACTTTATTTAAAACGAAATAAAATGGGCTCCCCAATTAAATTGGGTTGCTAGGTATACAGCGTGCTTATCATCCATTCGGAAATAGGGCCAATTTTCAGGCTGAAGATGTAAGGATTTCGAAATAAGTAATAGAGAATAAAGAAGGTGAAGACGAAAGAAGGAGCTATTGATGGGTGAGAAGGAATTTCCAAATCTCAAACAAAAGGAAGCTTAAGAAGCCACATCAGGAAACTGACAGTATCCTAGGACTCCTCGACAACACAACGTTCGCCCCGTGAAAACACTATTATCATTAAGTGTCTCATTTTCTTCTTCTTATAGACTAATTTTTTTTTTTTTTTTTTTTTTTTTTTTTTTTTTTTTTTTTTTTTTTTTTTTTTTTTTTTTTTTTTTTTTACGGCGCATCGACGTCTAGGCCATTAGTGCCGACATCCAGGGTGCAGAAAGGAATGTTTCCAACGAGCCGTGGGATGAGAACATTCCTGCCGCCGCGGCGGCACCGGTGGGAATCGAACCCACGATGTACCAAAACCGAAAATGAGTTACATAAACATTTGTTCCACTTATATCAAAAAAAGTCTGACTCGCAGGAACTGCGTCATCTTAGCACAGTTCCAGTTTTTTTTTTTTTTTTTTTTTTTTTTTTTTTTTTTTTTTTTTTACGGCACATCTACATCTAGGTCATTAGCGCCGACATCCAGGGTGTAGCGAGGAATTTCACCAGCGAGCCGTGGGATGATAAAATTCCTGCCGGAGGTTGGGAATCGAACCCACCATCTCCCGCTTATGAATCCAAGGCGCTAGCCATTAGACCACGGGAGACCCCGGTTCCTGTTCATATCCCTATTCTCATTTGAAAAGCATAGAATAGAAACAGATAATATTTTCCTGGGCCTTTGTTCAAAGGGTTTTATGGCTATACCTGGGGTCAGGTCCGCAAGACCCTAGAATCCTCTTCTACCGATACTTTATTTCATACGTTTCAATGAATTGGAAAATATCAAATATTTTCACACATTCCTGTGTTCTTTTACTATAGTAATAATTCTACAGATAAAATCAATTAAAAAATAAAATAAAAAATACCAAGAGCATAAAGGCAATTGAAAATATTCAAAAGACGTCAACGAATCTTTTTCTCTTGGCAAGCTATATTTCTAACAATGAATTGTTTTTCTTATTTTGCCTAATCTGTTTTATTGTAAAACACATTATCCGACTATAAGCAATTAAAAAATAACAAGGAATAAAAACAGACAAAAAGAACAGTTCGAATAAGCAAAATCAATTACTTTAATGTTTTAAGCACTTATTTCTCCGATTGACATCGCCTAATCAAAACTTTCATCAGAACCTTTTTTGTAGAGCATTTAGTAAGCTTTCTAATGGTATTCTTTCGTTTACCAAGATTCTCAACCTTTTTCGAGATATTAAGGAAAATATACAAAGTTACCAAAACTTTTTAAGTCTGTTAATAAAATATTTTATTCTAACCCTTCCTTAACTCCAAACGTAACCAAAATTTCAACATATTAGTTTTGATGAAAGTAGAACATGCAGAAAATGTTTCAACTGAATCCCATGATTCTAAGTACCCCAACCAAAAACGGTATTCAAAAAATATTTTTCCAATTTTATCGCCTTGAAAATGGTTTCATTCGTTTTCCTAGCCCAGGAATCATATATATACAAATTTGAACCACCGTTATTTTCGGTCTCTAGGGGTTCTGAAACGCGAAATTTTCTAGTCGGCACTTCCGGATTGTTACATTGTATCAACCCTATAAGCGGGGGTTCCTCCCTATGGGGGAGGGAGGAACCGCGCTAAAAATACCTTTTCGATGTATGTTTGAACGTAAAAAATGGTAGAAACATCAGTTTTGCGTTAGTTTGAATTTTAAAAGGTTAATCCGTCGTGTTATATAGTTTAATCCGCAAACGTGAAGGCAAATACCTAGAGACCTTCAGTTGTAGGATATCAATTTTGCATCGGTTCTAAGTAAGTGAAGGATATTTAAAAAAAAAAGAAAAAACGTATGTAGTATCTTGAAGCTATTGTAGCAACGATTTTTGGAAACGACTGGAGCAACAAATTCGTGATTGTTCTCAATCCAGAGCAACAAATTATGGCACCAGTCAAACTTCGTCGGACAATTAGATCAAAAGTTACGGGGGTGGCTGTGCTGGCGTAATATTACGGTAGCACAGCCACGTTTTCTCGGAAACGGCTGGAGCGACAAATTCGTGATTGGTGTCATTCTAGAGCAACAAATTAGCAACAAATTATGGTACCAGTTTGAATTTCGTCAGACAATTAGATCAAAAGTTACGGGGGTGGCTGTGCTGGCGTAATATTACTCTAGCACAGCCACGTTTTCTCGGAAACGGCTGGAGCGACAAATCCGTGATTGGTGTCATTCTAGAGCAACAAATTATGGTACCAGTCTGAATTTCGTCAGACAATTAGATCAAAAGTTACGGGGGTGGCTGTGCTGGCGTAATATTACGGTAGCACAGCCACGTTTTCTCGGAAACGGCTGGAGCGACAAATCCGTGATTGGTGTCATTCTAGAGCAACAAATTATGGTACCAGTCTGAATTTCGTCAGACAATTAGATCAAAAGTTACGGGGGTGGCTGTGCTGGCGTAATATTACGGTAGCACAGCCACGTTTTCTCGGAAACGACTGGAGCGACAAATCCGTGATTGGTGTCATTCTAGAGCAACAAATTATGGTACCATTCTGAATTTCGTGGGACAATTAGATCAAAAGTTACGGGAGTGGCTGTGTTGGCGTAATATTACGGTAGCACAGCCACGTTTTCTCGTAAACGGCTGGAGCGACAAATCCGTGATTGGTTTCATTCTAGAGCAACAAATTAGCAACAAATTATGGTACCATTCTGAATTTCGTGGGACAATTAGATCAAAAGTTACTGGGGTGGCTGTGCTGGCGTAATATTACGGTAGCACAGCCACGTTTTCTCGGAAACGGCTGGAGCGACAAATTCGTGATTGGTGTCATTCTAGAGCAACAAATTAGCAACAAATTATGGTACCATTCTGAATTTCGTGGGACAATTAGATCAAAAGTTACGGGGGTGGCTGTGCTGGCGTAATATTACGGTAGCACAGCCACGTTTTCTCGGAAACGGCCGGAGCAACAAATTTGAAAATAGTGTAACAAATTAGCAACAAATTACTGAGTATGTTAGAAGTTGGGGTTGCAATGTTGCTGTTCCAGCGTAATAGGGCTCACTATGTGTAGCATAGCCTATGTGTAGCATATCGCACATGTTGCATATCCTATGAGTATCATATACTACGTGTAGCATATCCTATGTGTAGCATAACCTACGCGTAGCATATACTGTGTGTATCATATACTAAGTGTAGTATATCCTATGTTTAGCATATCCTATGTGTAGATTATCCTATGTAACTATCAGTATGAACATAAATAGCTAAATAATATACAAACCTATCCATAATATCTTGATATAATTCCAAGGGCCTATTCATTATACTTGACTTGATTGAATCTATTCATTCACCGAGAACATTGAGGGAGTTAAGAAACTTGCATTTCTATATGAAGCCTGTTGAAAAGGAGCATTACCAAGATTAAATCCGGACTTAATAAAATATATGGGGACAAGTTTTGTAAAGTAGTTGCATGGCATAACCTTGTTTTCCTTTTTAATAGCTTTTTATTTTATAATGCAGTTATAAATAAATCTAAGAATGAAATGCCGCAGAAAACGCAGCTAGGTTGAGTTTTTCAAATGAAATATTTATATGGAATTATAAAAAAAGCTACTAATTTACAGGACATTGCTTATTTTATTTTTATCAAAAACGTTTAATGTGGTGTCTTTTAAATTATTACGGGTGGTAAGAAGGTCAGAAAAAGGAGAATTTCAGTAATGCTAGATTTTTACTATATCCTCTCTCTCCCCCCCCCCCCCCCAATAGTGAGTGTCGTATTTTTACGGGTAAAATAATCATTTTTCAAATCATTGATTTTTTTTTTTTTTTTTTTTTTTTTTTTTTTTAAATTATTAAATTAAAATTTATTCATTTCATTTTTCGGAACTTCAATCTATTGTTACCAGACATCATTATTGCTCTTTAAAATATACCATTCGATATACATTATCATGCAATGTACGGGAACCGTTATTCTTTAGGCCCAGCGCACACGGTGAGACTGTTTTGTAACTCCAGTTGCACGCGCAACTGTTTTGCGACCTCGGCAATGTTTTTCAATGGACAGGCGCACACGGCGCAACTTGTTTTTGACGATTTCAAACCAGTCACATGCAACGCAAGTGCAACCGTGGGCCCACGGTTGCATTTGAGTTGTACGAGACTTTCTTCGGACAGCCTTGCATTCTATCGATATTTGTGGTTGCTTAGTTACATGAAGGTTCATTTATTACATATGTTATTCAGCTATGTTATCTTGGGTTATCAGTCCAGGCAACTAATGCTTGAAAACAGCTATAGGTGGAAATTTTTGGAACACAATTTTTGACTTCATAACTTTGTTTAGGCTGGATAGGAGGTGAACATATCAAAAGTCCTCGCCCCTAGCCATTAAGCAGGGGGGGGGGTTAGAAGGTCCCATTTTTCGGGTTTTCGCTTATATCTCGGAAACCCTGCGTCCTAGCGACATGACTATTCTATAACAAATAAAAACTGATTAAATTTCCTACAAGTTCTATTCTATAAAGTTTTTCGAGATATCTTTAGTTTTCGAAGTATCCGCTCGTGAAAGTCTGTCATTTTGGGAAAAAACGCATTTTTTTGTCTATTCTCGACCGGATATCTCTTCAACGATGAACCCAAAAAATAAATGTCGGCTATGGGGTTGTAGAGCTTTCCATTCGCTTCAATAATATATATTACTTTACTATTTTATGTATTTTCCTTCAAGTGTGAAAACAGTTTTAGTGTTCATCGTGATATCCTGCAACAACTGTCGACCAATGAACCGTTCAATTTCTCACCATTTACAGTCATTGTATTGTCCAAAATAAACTCCATTATGTAAGTACTGGACGTATAAATAGTAAGAAATATATAATTTTGGGCCTCTGACCAATTATTCACACTCATTTATATAACATCTTGACCATTATATTGGCAATGGTTTTGTTAAGACCAAGTGAGTTCGTATATAACGTTTGAAAGAAAATACATAAAATAGTATTGTAATATATATTATTGAAGCGAATGGAATGTTCTACAACCGTATAACCGACATTTATTTTTTGGGTTCATCGTTGAAGAGATATCCGGTCGAGAATAGACAAAAAAATGTGTTTTTTCCCAAAATGACAGACTTTCACGAGCGGATACTTCGAAAACTAAAGACATCTCGAAAAACTTTATAGAATAGAACTTGTAGGAAATTTAATCAGTTTTTATTTGTTATAGAATAGTCATGTCACTAGGAGGCAGGGTTTCCGAGATTTGATATGTTCACCTCCTATCCAGCCCAAACAAAGTTACGAAGTCAAAAATTGTGTTCCAAAAATTTCCATCTATAACTGTTCGTTGCCTGGACTGTATGTAAAGGCAGTTTTAAGTAAAGTGTATTTGAGCCATGTAGCCAATAAGAATATGTGCCATCAAGAACTTAACGTGAAGCAATTTTTGATTTAAAAACGGATGTCAGATTCGTTTTTAGCACATAAAAAAACCCCTAAATTCAAATTTTGTGAATATTCCAAAAAAAAGAAGGTATTTTAAATTTCACTAAGGGGGAGGGCCCTTATAAGTTTGTTAAAGATTCAAGAATCCGGCCATATTTCAAAGAATATTTTCCCGATTCAAACCAAACTTGGAGGGTCGATAATCTGACACATTTCCTTCCAATGAGGGTGTTTCTAGGTGTTCTGGGATTGACGTTATATGCAAAAAAATTAACATTTTATTTTTATTTTGAGAACGATTTTTTGCAAGTACATTTTGATATATTACAATAGTCATTTATATGATGATGGTCATTTATTGGTTAGAACAAGGAGTCTTTCTTCTATTTAAGGATTTCAATGAATTAAAAATGGGATTATCTCAAGAGGAGATATTGAATTTCAAAACGTCACGTTACTTTTTCGCTTACAAATTTGTAGTCTCCTTCAGACTGGGAAAAATCATTAGTTTTTGTTTTCAAAGATATTCACCACATTAAAGTTTTTTGGGGTGCTTATTTCTGCTATTATTTTTGGTCTAAAATAATGTATAATGCTAGTTTACTTGAAAACATAAACATATTTATGAATTTATTTGACGAAATATAAATTATTGTTTAACAATTATATTTTTCTTTCAATCTAGGAACTCTATAAAACAAATGAATTGGTGAAAGAATCATGTCGATATAATTTTTTAAACTCGATGAAAAAAGCACTTTCAACTTATTTTATTTCTCGGCTCCAAGGCGTATTGGACGGAACGCTCGGACATACGACTATTTTTCGCTGTATACTCTCCTTGTGAGTCTGACATCGCAAGTTCTTACAAAGAAACAAGTAACTCACTCAAGAAACACACCACTTGCGAAACTGTTGGGCAATTGATTTACAACAAGCCAATATACTCGCGTGTTTTGTTTTAGTTATTAAATAATTTTATGCGCAACTGGTTTGCAACTCGAGTTGCAGAATAGTCTCACCGTGTGCGCTGATCCTTAATCTACTATATATTTGTCAAATACCACTCTTTCACTGACCTATCATCACCCAGCCCAAAGCGCTCAACAGAAAAAATTGAAATTTTGCATGGGCATTCCCTTTATAATGTAGACGCTCGGTAAGAAAGGATTTTATGATATTCGAATTTTTAAGTATTTTTAGAGGGGCTTAAAGTTTTTGTTGGTTAGTGCAGGCAAGCCTAGGCAGGAAGCGTTGCTAGGACGATAACACAACAGCTGTTACCGTACATTATCTATTTCATAGTTTTATTTTTAATTGAGGTTAATTTTGCATGGTCCAGCCGAGGTAATAATATCCCGAACCATTTGACACAAAAATTTGAAATTTTGCATGAAAAATCCATTAACCACTCGGTAGGAAAGGTTTTTTGATATTAAAATGTTTAAGTACTTTTAGGGGGGTTTGAATTATTAAGAAGTTCCCCATCGGCTCAAAAATGGTCCGATTTTGATGACATTTGGTACAAAACCGGCGCTAATAGCCAAGATTTCTTGATGCGCCGTAAAAAAAAAAAAAAAAAAAAAAAAAAAAAAAAAAAAAAAAAAAAAAAAAAAAAAAAAAAAAAAAATCTTCCTTCTCATTTGAAAGGTCAAGTTCATTAACCAGCTGAATCCGTTTACTGGAACATGGTTTTTGGAGCAAACTTTGCTCGAAAAAATCGGAATGCTTACATTTTCGAGTCCATATGCTTGCAGGTACTCCTTATATAGGTTCCTTAACGTAGGAAAACGAATGAAACCATTTTTAAAGCGATTTCTGTAACCGTTTAAGAGAAAAACTGATAGAAATACTTTTCCAAACTAAGTTCCTGTTTGGGTATTCAGAAACGATGATTGGTTCACTTGAAACTTGTAACAGGTATTTGACATTCATCTAATCTAAGATATTTTAGTGGCTTAATATGAAAGATGGTCATCTTCTAAATGTTGAGAAAATCACCTTTTATCTTATGCAAGTTATAGTGAATATTTTTTGAAAATATTTCTTTCGTAATTAGGCTTATATGTTTTAAATTGATATTGTTCTGTTTCTGATACCAATACCTCACAATTAGTGAAAATTACCGTTGAACCCATTGGGTGATTGGTTTATGAAAAGCATCTACTTTGAAGCCAGAAATTACATGTTTACGCCTGTTTTTTATAGAAACTCATTTCATCATTAAAAAGAGCAGACAAAAACCTCTAGGAATCCACTGCTAACTAAATTTAGATTTTTTTACAGATGTCCGTCTTTGATATTAAGCCACTCATTTATACTTCGGTATCGTTTGGAGATATAAATTGTATGAATGGTGATACAAAGTTTTCGGATCTGAGTATATTTTCTAAAATATCTCGAAAACGGTTGGGAAATAGTAAGTGGAAGGCGGCTATTCGAAAGGTTACTAAATTCTCTACAAAAAGGATTCTGTTGTAATGATCGGTGGGGCGATGTCAATCGAAGAGATGAGTGCTTAAATTTCAAAGTTGTTATTTTTATTCTTTTCAACGTGTATTTGTCTCTGTTTACCTAACTTTTTAACTGGTTGTTGTTTTTTTTTACTCCCCAACGGAAACAAGCACGGTTACCTCCACATGGTGTTTCCTGGATAACACTTGCAATGAGAAAGGATTTTTTGATATTCGAATTTTTAAGTATTTTTAGAGGGGTTTGAATTATTATTTAGTTGGAGAGCAGACATGCCAAGGCAGCAAGCGCTGCTAGGAGAACAGGTCAGCTGTTTGCGTACTGTATCTGTTTCTTGACACTGGTCCGGAGCGCCCCAGTGTCCACAAAAATTATACTTTGATTACTTATCAACTGATGAATAACTTACTGTAAAGCATGACGGGAGCCGTGTTTTAAAATTGTACAGGGTGATTTTTTCATTTCTTCATATAAGGTATTTGAAAGTAACAAAACTATGTTCCACATTTTTCGACAAAAATGAGCCAAACGTTTATTACAAAAAATGTATCCCTCAATAAACTTCTACTTCATTTAAATAGATTTAATGCCAACTAAATGTAGAAGTTTTCCTGTAAGCATTGAATCTGTAGTCCATTAGGGAGCTGAGGAAAAACTTTTTTGTTGGAAATGATGTCTACAATCACCTCCTAGAGTTTGGCTACTTAGACCTGAATCACCCTGTATGTATGTCTACAATCACCTCCTAGGGTTTGGCTACTTAGACCTGAATCACCCTGTATGAATGTCTACAATCACCTCCTAGAGTTTGGCTACTTAGACCTGAATCACCCTGTATGTATGTCTACAATCACCTCCTAGAGTTTCGCTACTTAGACCTGAATCACCCTGTATGTATGTCTACAATCACCTCCTAGAGTTTGGCTACTTAGACCTGAATCACCCTGTATGTATGTCTACAATCACCTCCTAGAGTTTGGCTACTTAGACCTGAATCACCCTGTATGTATGTCTACAATCACCTCCTAGAGTTTGGCTGCTTGGACCTGAATCACCCTGTATGTATGTCTACAATCACCTCCTAGAGTTTCGCTACTTAGACCTGAATCACCCTGTATGTATGTCTACAATCACCTCCTAGAGTTTCGCTACTTAGACCTGAATCACCCTGTATGTATGTCTACAATCACCTCCTAGAGTTTGGCTACTTAGACCTGAATCACCCTGTATGCATGTCTACAATCACCTCCTAGAGTTTCGCTACTTAGACCTGAATCACCCTGTATGTATGTCTACAATCACCTCCTAGAGTTTGGCTACTTAGACCTGAATCACCCTGTATGTATGTCTACAATCACCTCCTAGAGTTTGGCTACTTAGACCTGAATCACCCTGTATGTATGTCTACAATCACCTCCTAGAGTTTGGCTACTTAGACCTGAATCACCCTGTATGTATGTCTACAATCACCTCCTAGAGTTTCGCTACGTAGACCTGAATCACCCTGTATGTATGTCTACAATCACCTCCTAGAGTTTCGCTACTTAGACCTGAATCACCCTGTATGTATGTCTACAATCACTTCCTAGAGTTTGGCTACTTAGACCTGAATCACCCTGTATGTATGTCTACAATCACCTCCTAGAGTTTGGCTACTTAGACCTGAATCACCCTGTATGTATGTCTACAATCACCTCCTAGAGTTTCGCTACTTAGACCTGAATCACCCTGTATGTATGTCTACAATCACCTCCTAGAGTTTCGCTACTTAGACCTGAATCACCCTGTATGTATGTCTACAATCACCTCCTAGAGTTTGGCTACTTAGACCTGAATCACCCTGTATGTATGTCTACAATCACCTCCTAGAATTTGGCTACTTAGACCTGAATCACCCTGTATGTATGTCTACAATCACCTCCTAGAGTTTGGCTACTTAGACCTGAATCACCCTGTATGTATGTCTACAATCACCTCCTAGAGTTTGGCTACTTAGACCTGAATCACCCTGTATGTATGTCTACAATCACCTCCTAGAGTTTGGCTACTTAGACCTGAATCACCCTGTATGTATGTCTACAATCACCTCCTAGAGTTTGGCTACTTAGACCTGAATCACCCTGTATGTATGTCTACAATCACCTCCTAGAGTTTGGCTACTTAGACCTGAATCACCCTGTATGTATGTCTACAATCACCTCCTAGAGTTTGGCTACTTAGACCTGAATCACCCTGTATGTATGTCTACAATCACCTCCTAGAGTTTCGCTACTTAGACCTGAATCACCCTGTATGTATGTCTACAATCACCTCCTAGAGTTTGGCTACTTAGACCTGAATCACCCTGTATGTATGTCTACAATCACCTCCTAGAGTTTGGCTACTTAGACCTGAATCACCCTGTATGTATGTCTACAATCACCTCCTAGAGTTTGGCTACTTAGACCTGAATCACCCTGTATGTATGTCTACAATCACCTCCTAGAGTTTCGCTACTTAGACCTGAATCACCCTGTATGTATGTCTACAATCACCTCCTAGAGTTTGGCTACTTAGACCTGAATCACCCTGTATGTATGTCTACAATCACCTCCTAGAGTTTGGCTACTTAGACCTGAATCACCCTGTATGTATGTCTACAATCACCTCCTAGAGTTTCGCTACTTAGACCTGAATCACCCTGTATGTATGTCTACAATCACCTCCTAGACTTTGGCTACTTAGACCTGAATCACCCTGTATGTATGTCTACAATCACCTCCTAGAGTTTCGCTACTTAGACCTGAATCACCCTGTATGTATGTCTACAATCACCTCCTAGAGTTTCGCTACTTAGACCTGAATCACCCTGTATGTATGTCTACAATCACCTCCTAGAGTTTGGCTACTTAGACCTGAATCACCCTGTATGTATGTCTACAATCACCTCCTAGAGTTTGGCTACTTAGACCTGAATCACCCTGTATGTATGTCTACAATCACCTCCTAGAGTTTGGCTACTTAGACCTGAATCACCCTGTATGTATGTCTACAATCACCTCCTAGAGTTTGGCTACTTAGACCTGAATCACCCTGTATGTATGTCTACAATCATCTCCTAGAGTTTGGCTACTTAGACCTGAATCACCCTGTATGTATGTCTACAATCACCTCCTAGAGTTTGGCTACTTAGACCTGAATCACCCTGTATGTATGTCTACAATCACCTCCTAGAGTTTGGCTACTTAGACCTGAATCACCCTGTATGTATGTCTACAATCACCTCCTAGAGTTTGGCTACTTAGACCTGAATCACCCTGTATGTATGTCTACAATCACCTCCTAGAGTTTCGCTACTTAGACCTGAATCACCCTGTATGTATGTCTACAATCACCTCCTAGACTTTGGCTACTTAGACCTGAATCACCCTGTATGTATGTCTACAATCACCTCCTAGACTTTGGCTACTTAGACCTGAATCACCCTGTATGTATGTCTACAATCACCTCCTAGAGTTTCGCTACTTAGACCTGAATCACCCTGTATGTATGTCTACAATCACCTCCTAGAGTTTGGCTACTTAGACCTGAATCACCCTGTATGTATGTCTACAATCACCTCCTAGAGTTTGGCTACTTAGACCTGAATCACCCTGTATGTATGTCTACAATCACCTCCTAGAGTTTGGCTACTTAGACCTGAATCACCCTGTATGTATGTCTACAATCACCTCCTAGAGTTTGGCTACTTAGACCTGAATCACCCTGTATGTATGTCTACAATCATCTCCTAGAGTTTGGCTACTTTGACCTGAATCACCCTGTATGTATGTCTACAATCACCTCCTAGAGTTTGGCTACTTAGACCTGAATCACCCTGTATGTATGTCTACAATCACCTCCTAGAGTTTGGCTACTTAGACCTGAATCACCCTGTATGTATGTCTACAATCACCTCCTAGAGTTTGGCTACTTAGACCTGAATCACCCTGTATGTATGTCTACAATCACCTCCTAGAGTTTGGCTACTTAGACCTGAATCACCCTGTATGTATGTCTACAATCACCTCCTAGAGTTTCGCTACTTAGACCTGAATCACCCTGTATGTATGTCTACAATCACCTCCTAGAGTTTGGCTACTTAGACCTGAATCACCCTGTATGTATGTCTACAATCACCTCCTAGAGTTTGGCTACTTAGACCTGAATCACCCTGTATGTATGTCTACAATCACCTCCTAGAGTTTGGCTGCTTAGACCTGAATCACCCTGTATGTATGTCTACAATCACCTCCTAGAGTTTCGCTACTTAGACCTGAATCACCCTGTATGTATGTCTACAATCACCTCCTAGAGTTTCGCTACTTAGACCTGAATCACCCTGTATGTATGTCTACAATCACCTCCTAGAGTTTGGCTACTTAGACCTGAATCACCCTGTATGCATGTCTACAATCACCTCCTAGAGTTTCGCTACTTAGACCTGAATCACCCTGTATGCATGTCTACAATCACCTCCTAGAGTTTCGCTACTTAGACCTGATACACCCTGTATGTATGTCTACAATCACCTCCTAGAGTTTGGCTACTTAGACCTGAATCACCCTGTATGTATGTCTACAATCACCTCCTAGAGTTTGGCTACTTATACCTGAATCACCCTGTATGTATGTCTACAATCACCTCCTAGAGTTTGGCTACTTAGACCTGAATCACCCTGTATGTATGTCTACAATCACCTCCTAGAGTTTCGCTACTTAGACCTGAATCACCCTGTATGTATGTCTACAATCACTTCCTAGAGTTTGGCTACTTAGACCTGAATCACCCTGTATGTATGTCTACAATCACCTCCTAGAGTTTGGCTACTTAGACCTGAATCACCCTGTATGTATGTCTACAATCACCTCCTAGAGTTTGGCTACTTAGACCTGAATCACCCTGTATGTATGTCTACAATCACCTCCTAGAGTTTGGCTACTTAGACCTGAATCACCCTGTATGTATGTCTACAATCACCTCCTAGAGTTTGGCTACTTAGACCTGAATCACCCTGTATGTATGTCTACAATCACCTCCTAGAGTTTCGCTACTTAGACCTGAATCACCCTGTATGTATGTCTACAATCACCTCCTAGAGTTTGGCTACTTAGACCTGAATCACCCTGTATGTATGTCTACAATCACCTCCTAGAGTTTGGCTACTTAGACCTGAATCACCCTGTATGTATGTCTACAATCACCTCCTAGAGTTTCGCTACTTAGACCTGAATCACCCTGTATGTATGTCTACAATCACCTCCTAGAGTTTCGCTACTTAGACCTGAATCACCCTGTATGTATGTCTACAATCACCTCCTAGAGTTTGGCTACTTAGACCTGAATCACCCTGTATGTATGTCTACAATCACCTCCTAGAGTTTGGCTACTTAGACCTGAATCACCCTGTATGTATGTCTACAATCACCTCCTAGAGTTTGGCTACTTAGACCTGAACCACCCTGTATGTATGTCTACAATCACCTCCTAGAGTTTCGCTACTTAGACCTGAATCACCCTGTATGTATGTCTACAATCACCTCCTAGAGTTTGGCTACTTAGACCTGAATCACCCTGTATGTATGTCTACAATCACCTCCTAGAGTTTGGCTACTTAGACCTGAATCACCCTGTATGTATGTCTACAATCACCTCCTAGAGTTTGGCTACTTAGACCTGAATCACCCTGTATGTATGTCTACAATCACCTCCTAGAGTTTCGCTACTTAGACCTGAATCACCCTGTATGTATGTCTACAATCACCTCCTAGACTTTGGCTACTTAGACCTGAATCACCCTGTATGTATGTCTACAATCACCTCCTAGAGTTTCGCTACTTAGACCTGAATCACCCTGTATGTATGTCTACAATCACCTCCTAGAGTTTCGCTACTTAGACCTGAATCACCCTGTATGTATGTCTACAATCACCTCCTAGAGTTTGGCTACTTAGACCTGAATCACCCTGTATGTATGTCTACAATCACCTCCTAGAGTTTGGCTACTTAGACCTGAATCACCCTGTATGTATGTCTACAATCACCTCCTAGAGTTTGGCTACTTAGACCTGAATCACCCTGTATGTATGTCTACAATCACCTCCTAGAGTTTGGCTACTTAGACCTGAATCACCCTGTATGTATGTCTACAATCACCTCCTAGAGTTTCGCTACTTAGACCTGAATCACCCTGTATGTATGTCTACAATCATCTCCTAGAGTTTGGCTACTTTGACCTGAATCACCCTGTATGTATGTCTACAATCACCTCCTAGAGTTTGGCTACTTAGACCTGAATCACCCTGTATGTATGTCTACAATCACCTCCTAGAGTTTGGCTACTTAGACCTGAATCACCCTGTATGTATGTCTACAATCACCTCCTAGAGTTTGGCTACTTAGACCTGAATCACCCTGTATGTATGTCTACAATCACCTCCTAGAGTTTGGCTACTTAGACCTGAATCACCCTGTATGTATGTCTACAATGACCTCCTAGAGTTTGGCTACTTAGACCTGAATCACCCTGTATGTATGTCTACAATCACCTCCTTGAGTTTCGCTACTTAGACCTGAATCACCCTGTATGTATGTCTACAATCACCTCCTAGACTTTGGCTACTTAGACCTGAATCACCCTGTATGTATGTCTACAATCACCTCCTAGAGTTTCGCTACTTAGACCTGAATCACCCTGTATGTATGTCTACAATCACCTCCTAGAGTTTCGCTACTTAGACCTGAATCACCCTGTATGTATGTCTACAATCACCTCCTAGAGTTTGGCTACTTAGACCTGAATCACCCTGTATGTATGTCTACAATCACCTCCTAGAGTTTGGCTACTTAGACCTGAATCACCCTGTATGTATGTCTACAATCACCTCCTAGAGTTTCGCTACTTAGACCTGAATCACCCTGTATGTATGTCTACAATCACCTCCTAGAGTTTCGCTACTTAGACCTGAATCACCCTGTATGTATGTCTACAATCACCTCCTAGAGTTTGGCTACTTAGACCTGAATCACCCTGTATGTATGTCTACAATCACCTCCTAGAGTTTGGCTACTTAGACCTGAATCACCCTGTATGTATGTCTACAATCACCTCCTGGAGTTTCGCTACTTAGACCTGAATCACCCTGTATGTATGTCTACAATCACCTCCTAGAGTTTCGCTACTTAGACCTGAATCACCCTGTATGTATGTCTACAATCACCTCCTAGAGTTTCGCTACTTAGACCTGAATCACCCTGTATGTATGTCTACAATCACCTCCTAGAGTTTGGCTACTTAGACCTGAATCACCCTGTATGTATGTCTACAATCACCTCCTAGAGTTTGGCTACTTAGACCTGAATCACCCTGTATGTATGTCTACAATCACCTCCTAGAATTTGGCTACTTAGACCTGAATCACCCTGTATGTATGTCTACAATCACCTCCTAGAGTTTGGCTACTTAGACCTGAATCACCCTGTATGTATGTCTACAATCACCTCCTAGAGTTTGGCTACTTAGACCTGAATCACCCTGTATGTATGTCTACAATCACCTCCTAGAATTTGGCTACTTAGACCTGAATCACCCTGTATGAATGTCTACAATCACCTCCTAGAGTTTCGCTACTTAGACCTGAATCACCCTGTATGTATGTCTACAATCACCTCCTAGAGTTTGGCTACTTAGACCTGAATCACCCTGTATGTATGTCTACAATCACCTCCTAGAATTTGGCTACTTAGACCTGAATCACCCTGTATGTATGTCTACAATCACCTCCTAGAGTTTGGCTACTTAGACCTGAATCACCCTGTATGTATGTCTACAATCACCTCCTAGAGTTTCGCTACTTAGACCTGAATCACCCTGTATGTATGTCTACAATCACCTCCTAGAGTTTGGCTACTTAGACCTGAATCACCCTGTATACCTGGTAGCGTTAATTTTGATGTTACATTATTTAACGCAATAAAATAACTACTTATTTGCTGTGACGAAGCACGGCTATTCAGCTAGTCTACTATATATTTGTCAAATACCACTCACTCATTGACCTGTCATCGCCCAGCCCAAACCACTTGACAGAAAATGTTGAAATTTTGCATGGACACTCCCTTTGGGATGTAAATACTCGCTAAGAAAGTTTTTTTTATATTCAAATTTTTAAGTATTTTTACAGGGTTTTAAATTTTTAGTTGGCATTAAAGAGAACTTGCTGCTTTGGCGAAGTGAATTTTTTCGATTCTTTTCAGTAGATGGCGAAGTAAAATAGGTTCAGTCTAGTATTTTCTTAAAATAATGGATGTCCTTAAATAATAATTTTAAAACATTTTAACCAGATATTTTGACTTCCTATTTACTTACATGTTGTTATAAATGTTTATGTCCTTTAAATGTTTGAGTGTTGTATCAATGTGGTGGCTGTCATCTCCGAGGAGTTCCGTCAAGTCAATAGGTACATCAAGGTTCTGTCTTAAATAGCAGTTAGTCAGTATATGCTTGTCAGTTCTGAGTTACATGTTCGGCACGTCGGTTTGTCCTTGTTAGTCATCAGGTACTCCTTAGTCACACGGCTGTGGCCGATACGTAGTCTGGCTAACATGACCTCTTCTCGTCGTGATCTTCTGTATGACGAAGGCCATTCTTAAACCATAAACTTCACTGTCCTTAGTTTGTTCTCTGTTGTGTTAGTCCAGTCCAGTTGCCAGTAGTGTAAGATTGTTTGGTCAGTGTAACGTATTACATCTTCATAGTACAATTCGAGTGACTTGTAAGAATGTCGGTCAGCAGATGTGTTTAGTCCTATGTTTTCGTGTCCCGGTAGCCACCACAGAGTCATACGTTTCCGGACTAGACCAGAATGCACCTAGTGATAATCGAATAACGGTGTTGTGTATTATGTTGAGCATGTTAAGAGTAGTGGGTTTAGCAGACGAGTACGCAACGCATCCATAATCCAGGATAGATCTTGTGAAACTACGATAGACGGTCAGCAATACTTTCCTGGTTGCTCCCCATTTCGTATTACCAAGAACTCTCAAAATATGTAATGAGTTTTTACATCTAATGACAAGTTCTTTGAGATGGGGGACCCATGTAAGGTGACTGTCAAAGTGTAAGCCAAGAAATTTAATTACGTTTGTTTGAGGGACTAATGTGTTGTACATGTGTAATTGATAATTTATGTCTCGTCGTTTTCTAGTAAATAGGATTGATTTTGTCTTGTCTGTGGAGAATTTGAGTCCAAGTTTTGTCGTCCATTGTTCAAGAGAATCGATCGTAAGTTGTATTCTATTCTGTAATTCTTCAACTGACTTTGCCGAATAGAATATAAATAGGTCATCGACATATAGACAGTACTGTACATCGGGAGGAATAAATTCTCTGACAGAATCCATTGCTATGAGGAACAGTGTTGTGCTTAATACACTCCCCTGTGGAACGCCTATTTCCTGTTTAAAGACATCTGAAATGCAAGCTCCATTTCTAACTCGAAATGTTCTCTTCGAGAGAAACCCGTTTATGAATTTAAGCGCATTTCCTCGAACACCCGATTCGTAGAGCTTAGAAATAATTATTCTTTGCCATAGTGTGTCAAATTCCTTTTTGCGCGGTTACTCCCTATCTCCATAGGGAGAACCCGCTTATGAGGTGGACCTCACGACGCAATCCGGAAATGCCGACAAGAAACTTTCATGTTTCAGACCCTATAGATCACTAAAATATAGGTGGCCCAAATTCGTATATATATATATATATATATATATATATATATATATATATATATATATATATATATATATATGTGTGTGTGTGTGTGTGTGTATTTATATATATGCTTGTCTGTTAACGCTCTAGCAAGGTCAAAAATGGCCCGATTTTAGATGAAATTTGGTACAAAAATCTGTCTTCTAATTTGAAAGGTTAAGTTCGTTAACCAGCAGAATCCGCTTACGCGACAATAGTGTTTGGGGCGAAATTCGAGCAAAAAAAAAAATCGTAATGCTTACGTGTTTGAGTTTATATGCTTGCAGATACTAGTTTTAAAGGTTTCTTAACAAACGAAAACGAATGAAACCATTTTTAAGTCTATATCTGTAACCGTTTCTGAGAAAAGTGGAATCAATGTTTTTGTGAGTCATTATATTTTTGTGGGTACTTAGAATCGCGGGATTTTGGTTACATTTGGAGTTAAGGAAGTATGCGAGAAAAAAAATATTTTATTAATAGACATGAAAAGTTTTCGAATCTTCATACATTTTTCGCAAATATCTCGATAACGGTTGGGAAATCGTGGTATGTGGAAGGTGACCATTCGAATGCTTACTAAATTCTCTAAAAAAATGGTTATGAAGCAATATTCGATGGAGCAACGTCAATCAGAGATAAAAGCGCTTAAAACTTAAAAAGTGTTTGTTTTGTTGTTTTGAAAGGGATTTTCTCTTTGTTTATCTCACTTTTTAATTGGTTGTTTCTTGTTTTAAATTGAATTTATCAGTAAAATTAGTATTGTAGTCAAATAAGCTAAGAAACGGTGAAAGGTATTGGTAATAAGTTTGGAGTGGCTGTGGTAATCACGATGGCTGTGGCTAATCATGATGACGTATGCGTACTTTGGTTTTAATTCTCCTATCTATATAACCTTCCTCATAGCCTCCAACTGAAGTTATCGTTATTTCCTATTTTATAAAAAGATTTAACCAAGGAGAGAATGGAATTTTATTTTAGATAAACAAAGCGAAAAACCCTTTCAAAACAACAAAACAAACACTTTTTAAGTTTTAATCGCTTATATCTCTGATTGACGTTACCCCATCGAAAATTGCTTCAGAACCTTTTTTTTAGAAAATTTACTAAGCATTCGAATGGTCACCTTCCACTTACCACGATTTCCCAACCGTTATCGAGATATTTACGAAAAATGTATGAAGATCCGAAAACTTTTCATGTCTATTAATAAAATAATTTTTTTCGCATACTTCCTTAACTCCAAATGTAACCAAAATTTAAACATCTTTGTTGGGATTAATTTCCAAGATGTAGAAAATATTTCAATTGAATCCCGCGATTCTAAGTACTCACAAAAAAATAATGACTTACAAAAACATTGATTCCACTTTTCTCAGAAACGGTTACAGATATCGCCTTAAAAATGGTTTCATTCGTTTTCGTTTCTTATGAAACAAGTACCTGCGAGCATATAAAATCAAAAACGTAAGCGTTACGATTTTTTTTGCGTGAATTTCGCCACAAACACTATCTTCTAGTGGGCGGATTCTGCTGAATAACGAAATTGACCTTTCAAATTAGACGACAGATTTTTGTACCAAATTTCGTCAAAATCAGACATTTTTTGAGCTTGCTACAGATCGAACAGATAAGTATATATATATACAAATTTGAGCCACCTATATTTTCGTGATCTATTGGGTCTGAAACGTGAAAGTTTCTAGTCGTCACTTCCGGATTGCGTCGTGAGGTCAACCTCATAAGTGGGTTCTCCCTATGGAGATAGGGAGGAACCGCGCTAAAACTACAAAGGACATTTTTTTTTTTTTTTAGATTTTTTTAAAGAATTATCTAAACTAAACATTATTGAAACCACTATTACAGAAAAAATATAAATGTCTACTGATATCAGGGGGGGGGGTGTAAAAGATTGAAATACTTGATAGGATTGACGATGAGACTAGCAACGAGATCCAGGCTCTCCGTGGATGCAGGAGAACTGTCTTTAGATCTTCCAAGAGACGCTCAAACTGTACATTGCAATCTAAGTTATGATGTATCGGAGCAGACTTTAATAGGAAGCAGAAAGTTGCCTCGATTACGAACTGGATTAGGCATAGGTCACACATGTTCATTACTACTTTCTAATGAACCTTCTACCGATCAGTGAACCATGTAACGATTACGGTGATTAAACAACATTTACTAACACAAAGCCGAATATTCGAGTCAAGTAGAGAAGAATCCAAGTTATCAGAGGTTATTGATGAAATCCTCGGAGATGGTACTGATAATGGAACAGAACTATTCAACTTCACAGGGAAAATGGAACTTATAAATCAAATCTAAAAACATAAGAATCCAAGTTATCAGAGGTTATTGATGAAATCCTCGGAGATGGTACTGATAATGTAACAGAACTATTCAACTTCACAGGAAATCCTCGGAGATGGTACTGATAATGTAACAGAACTATTCAACTTCACAGGGAAAATGGAACTTATAAATCAAATCTAAAAACATAAGAATCCAAGTTATCAGAGGTTATTGATGAAATCCTCGGAGATGGTACTGATAATGTAACAGAACTATTCAACTTCACAGGAAATCCTCGGAGATGGTACTGATAATGTAAAAGAACTATTCAACTTCACAGGAAATCCTCGGAGATGGTACTGATAATGTAACAGAACTATTCAACTTCACAGGGAAAATGGAACTTATATATTAAATCTAAAAACATAAGAATAATTAATTATTCAGTTGACTAGTCCATGGTCTGAAGGGGAAAGGAGTGAACCTAGCTGATCTTGTGTTTTATGCTCGTGGGTTAATTATTGACACTTGCTTGAAACTGGGTTTGTGTGATCGTGTGCGTGCTGGTGTATGTGTGTGTATGGTTATGCGCGTGCTTTGGTGTGTGAGACCGCGCATAGATGAATATTTGTCTATAAACGTGGATTCTTTTTTCCCCTTGGTGTTTAAAGGCCATTCAACCACTATTGGGTCATTTATGCTTCTTGGCCGGTCCGTTGGTAGCATCAAAAGCAGAGACAGAGCCCGACGGCCAGCGGGAGGCGGACCCAGCCAAGGTCGAGTAGAGTCCCCCGTGCCAGTTCTGCCTTAGTGGCCCGCATCTGGTGACTGACTGCCAGGTCTATGATAGAAGGTGTGCTTGCTGGTGCCAGGGCAACCAAACCTTCACAGACCGCATGGGGGGGGGGCTCGTCCTCAACCCTAACCAAGCCCATCGCTCCCGCCGACCCACGCGCCCCACCTCCGTTCCGAACGCCACCAACGGTAAAAAAAGTAATTGTAACGAAATTTTAGTTAGTAAACGTCTTAATAATTTAAATTATATCAATTAATGATTGTTATACATATAAGAGACTAATATGTTTTACGTTTGCTGTTAAATGAGTTTAGATGAAATTTTTGTCGAAATATATTCTAGAGGCCAATACTGCTTATAATAGGTGATGATTGGAAAATATTTTAATTTACAATGAAGAATCGCTAAAGCCAGCGCTAAATTTGGTTTTAGCGCGGTTCCTCCCTCCCCCATAGGGAGGAACCCCGCTTATAAGGTTGATACAATGAAACAATCCGAAAGTGCCGACTAGAAAATTTCGCGTTTCAGAACCCCTAGAAACCAAAAATCACGGTGGTTCAAATTTGTATATATATATATGTATATATATATATATATATATATATATATATATATATATATATATTGTCTGTTCGCTCATTTCTGGCTTCCCTAATGGTCCGATTGTGATGAAATTTGGTACAAAAATCCGTCGTCCAATTTGAAAGGTCAAGTTCGTTAACCAGCAGAATCCGCCCACTGGAAGATGGCGTTTGGGGCGAAATTCGCGCAAAAAAAATCGTAACGCTTACGTTTTTGACTTCATAAGCTTGTGAGTACTTGTTTTATAGGCTTCTTGGGCTAGGAAAACGAATGAAACCATTTCCAAGGCGATAGCTTTAACCGTTTTTGAGAAAATTAGAAAAATAGTTTTCGAATACCGTTTTTGGTTTGGGTACTTAGAATCATAGAATTCAGTTGAAACATTTTCTACATGTTTTACTATCATTAAAACTAATATGTTGAAATTTTGGTTACGTTTGGAGTTAAGGAAGGATTAAAATAAAATATTTTATTAACAGACATGAAAAGTTTTGGGAACTTCGTATACCTTCCCTAATATCTCGAAAACTATTTGAAATATTGGCAAACGAAGGGTTACCATGCGAAAGCTTACTAAATGTTCTACAAAAAAGATTCTGAATTAATTTTTGATTAGACGATGTCAATCAGAGAAATACGTGCTTAAACTTTGAAGTAATTGATTTCGTTTATTTGTACGGTTCTTCTTTTTTGTTTTTATTCCTCGTTATTTGGTCATTTCTTATAGTAGGATAATGTATTTGACAATAAAACAGATTAATAAAAATAAGAAAAACAATTCATTGCTAGAAATATATCAGGCTGTGCCGTATGAAATGTCAGTTTTGGATTTGCCGATTTCCTTCAAATGACTTCAAACTGTCAAGGCTCCTACTCCGAGTTCTTTGGCATGTTCCCTAGTGTTTGTAATTGCTTATAGTAGTCAAATGTATTTGTCAATAAAACAGGATACGTATAATTAGAAACAATATTCAACTTCACACCAGTTAGATACTATGAGGGAATAGAGAGTCCGTTCACTGCCTGTGGGTCCACAAAAAATGTACCTGCTACGAGTTAATCCTCAAGAGTTGTAAATATACCCCAGGTATCTGCCGACACAAATACAAAGCCTAGCTTGGTTTTGGTACTTACAATCATGGGATTCAGTTATAACATTTTTTGCATGTTTGAATTTCATCAAAACTAACATGTTAAACTTTTGGTTCCGTTTGGAGTTGAGGAAGGGTTAGAATAAAATATTTTATGAATAGGCATGAAAAGTTTTGGGAACTTCGTTTACTTTCATCAATATCTCGAACGCGGTTGGGAAATTATGATCAGTGGATAGAAACTATTTGAAAGCTTTCTAAATTCTCTACAAAAAAGATTCTGAAACAATTTTTGATTAGGTGATATCGATCGAAGAAATAAGTGCTTAAAACTTCAAATACGTCTGTTTAGCTCTTATGAACGGTTTTTTGTCGTTCTTTTTGTAATTATTGTCTCTTTCCCTTAGTTTTTTATTGCTATTTATTTTTGTAATTTTTTATGTTACGAAAATGTATTTGTGTGTAAAACAGGATAGGTAAAATGAGACCCATTTTCTGTTGCTAAAAAGAATGAAAAGTTTTGGGCACTTCGTATACTTTCAATAATATCTCGAAAACGGTTGAAAATTAGGGAAGCGAAAGGTTACCATTCGAAAGCTTACTAAATGGTCTACAAAAAAAAATTCTGAATAAAGTTTTGAATAAGCGATGTCAATCGGAGAAATAAGTGCCTAAACTTTGAAGTAATTGATAGGGTCTGGCGGACCCGACCAGTCATAAAACCCTTTGAACAAAGGCCGAGGAAAATATTATCTGTTTCTATTCTAAGCTTTTCAAATGACACTAGGGATATGAACAGGAACCGCGCTAAGATGATGCAGTTCCTGCGAGTCGGACTTTTTTTTTAAATTGGTTTTAGCAAGGAAAGAAAAAATATTAGAAAGATGAACTGAATTATTCCCTAGCAGCTCTCTAAGATGTATCGGGAGACTCAGTCGAACTCGCTCATCTTCATATGCCCTACATTCGGTCAGGATATGCTTTACAGTGAGGGGCACGCCACAAACCTCGCACTCCGGAGGCTCCCCCCTCTCCATGAGATAGCCGTGCGTCAGTCTAGTGTGGCCTATCCGTAATCTTGAGAGGATTACTGATTCCCTCCTATTATCCCGCTCCAAACTAGCCCACTTACACTCTTCATCTTTAATCTCCCGGAGTTTATCTCCCAATTCCATACTAATCCACTCCCTTTGCCAAATCTTTATTGTTTCAGACTTAACTATAGAATTAATTTCGTAGAAGGTAGAAAAATAATGTCTCTCCACTGTTTTTCAAAGTATTTATTAGCAAAAGCTTTTCGAGAACATGGTTCTCATCGTCAGTGCATCTACAATTTTCACAAAAACACGCATATATTAATTACAGAAGTATTTATAAGTATTCTTATTACTAAAGCTATGACAAATAATGTTACCTATTACTCCACCGGTATTACTGCTAACCGCCTCTCCGAACAGGTGTGAGGTAATGAGACTATTCCGGGTGAGCAGAGTATATATATTGACGTTGGATATTGGAGATCACAAGAATCAAGGTTGTTGAACCAGAGACCACTGAACTTTCTGTTGGAGACAGTGTATGGGGAAGGATTATGTCGGGTTATTTGATGTCATGTTCATCCCGACATAATCCTTCCCCATACACTGTCTCCAACAGAAAGTTCAGTGGTCTCTGGTTCAACAACCTTGATTCTTGTGATCTCCAATATCCAACGTCAATATATATACTCTGCTCACCCGGAATAGTCTCATTACCTCACACCTGTTCGGAGAGGCGGTTAGCAGTAATACCGGTGGAGTAATAGGTAACATTATTTGTCATAGCTTTAGTAATAAGAATACTTATAAATACTTCTGTAATTAATATATGCGTGTTTTTGTGAAAATTGTAGATGCACTGACGATGAGAACCATGTTCTCGAAAAGCTTTTGCTAATAAATACTTTGAAAAACAGTGGAGAGACATTATTTTTCTACCTTCTACGAAATCGAGAACTCCACAAATAACGCTGCATACATCACAGATATAGAATTAATGTCTCCGAGTGGGATACCTGAGAATTTTTTTTTTTTTTTTTTTTATATTATAATACGTTTATTTAACATCTGTACATTTTTAAGTACATTGGTTAAGTTTGCTCACAAATATGATTAATGATATATACAAAAATTGATTAATACAACTGACAAAAAAGTAAAAAAAAAAAAAAATAAATAAAAAAAATAAATAAATATATAAATAAATAAAATAAAATAAAAAATAAATAAATAAAAAGAAATATCAAAATAATTTAAGTATAAATAAACGAATAAATGGTAATCATAATAAAATAAATGGAAATAACTAAATAATAAATAAGTAAAGACGATGAAAAAATAATAATAATAATAATAATAACAAATAATAATGATAATAACACTTATGGAAGGAGCCAATCAATATTGGTACTTCCTAGTTTGGAATATATTTTTTCTCCACTAGTCAGTTAGCTGGTCACGAGGCCAATGTCTCTTGAGCCTTCTAGGCGGGTTTTGTGGGTGGGTTTGGGAGGAAAGTGTTTGTGCTCTGGGATTGGGATGGAAGGACAATTTGGAATGAAAGGTTAGGAAGCGGGATTTTGCCAGTTCTTGAACGAAAGGGATGTTTAGGTCATTATGAAGAGTTTTATTGGAAACGTAAAAAGGAGCATTGACTATTTTACGAAGGACTTTGGATTGGAATGCCTGTATTCTCTGTATGTTAGAAGTTTTAGTTGTTCCCCAGAGTTCAAGTCCGTAAGTCCAAATAGGTCGGATTATGGTTTTGTATACAATGAGTTTGTTGTGTATTGTCAGTTTTGATGAAGGTCCCAGTAGTCGTCGTAAGAGTCCGTATCTCCTGTTCAGTTCCTGTCTTTTCAGTCGGGTGTGAGGGTTCCAAGTGAGTCTACTGTCTAGTAATAATCCCAGGTAGCGCACCTCGTTGGATATGGGGAGTTCGTGGCTGAATATGAAGACTGGAGGGCAGGTTCTCTTATTGAGGGTGAATGTGATTTGGCAGCATTTCTCAGGATTCACCTTTATTTTCCACTTGTTGCACCAGTGCTCGATAGATTCCAGATGTTCTTGTAGATAACAGGAAGCAGTTACGGGATCAGGAGAGGAGGAAAATATGGCTGTATCATCAGCATATGTGGTTAAGTGGGTTCTGGGATGGGTGGGGATGTCTGCGGTATACAAAAGGTAAAGGAGGGGACCAAGAATACTTCCCTGTGGTACTCCGGAGGAAATGGGATGGGAACTAGACAGTGCGGAACCAGATCTTACTTGGAAGGAGCGGTTAGATAGATAGGATTGCAGGATTAGGAAATATGTGTGAGGAAGTATGCGCTTTACTTTGTATAACAACCCCGGGTGCCAAACACGATCGAACGCTTGGGCAACGTCGAGAAAGGCACTCGTGCAGTAGTTTCTACTTTCAAGCGCATGGGATATGGTATCAACAACGCTGAAGCATTGTTGGATGGTTGAATGCTGAGGACGAAAACCAAATTGGTGATCAGGTAAGGAATTGGGAGGAATCGTGGACAGAATTCTTTTTAGGAGAAGTTTTTCAAATATTTTGGACATGATTGGGAGCAAACTGATAGGACGATACGATGATGGAATCTTGGGAGATTTCTGGGGTTTCGGTATAAGGATTATTATTGAGTGCTTCCATGGAATTGGGAAGTGGGTGGTTCTTAGGATTGAATTGAATATATAAGTGAGGAAAATAATTGCTTTGTGAGGTAGATTTTTTAGGATTAGGGCTGTTATAAGGTCGTAACCGGGAGATTTTCTTGGAAGGTGTTTGATAATGTATTTAACTTCTGCAGGATGGAATGCTTTAGGAGGAAGGGAGAGTGGAAGAGGGCTATTCAGGTAATCGTGTATTTCTAGGTCTTGGGAGGAGCTGGTTTCTGGATGAGGGGAAAAAGTGGATTCCAGGTGGGAAGCGAATAATTCGGCTTTGTCTTCATCACTTCTAGCCCAAGTTCCGTCGCTGCGTTGAAGAGGTTGAGGAACGGTATGGAATTTGAGAATCTTGCGGGTGGCTTGCCAGAGAGAGTTGTCTTCGGTGGTGAGTGATTGGAGGTAATCATTGAAGGATTCAGATCGGAATTGGGATAAGGCTTTTTTTAGGAGGCGAGTAAGTCGGTTGAAGGAAGTGTGGTCAGATGGGTAACGAGTCCTCTGCCAGCGAGCTCTTGCTTGGCGCTTAGCTGACAAGAGATTAAGGATGTGATCTGGGAGTTGAGGCTTTGGATGGAAAGGAAGGCGTGTTTTTGGTCGGCTTGAGCTCAGAGCACTGTCTTGTATGGCTTTTGTGAACATCAATACAGCCTCGTCCACGTCGGATGAGGTTTTCAGAGAAACGTTGAGGTCTATGAGTTGAGAAATTTGCTGACAAAATAACTCCCAGTTCATAGGCCCTGGTGTGAGAGTGGGATTGCTGGAGCGTGGTAGAGGAGAGGTATTCAGGACGAGTAGGATGGCTGAGTGATCGGATGAGAGTTCAAGCAGTGACTGAGTTGAGTATGATATGCCCCTTAGGCCAGAAGTGATGAAGAAATCGACAAGGTCGGGAGTGCGAGAGGGATCGGTTGGCCAGTATGTAGGAGAATCAGGGGAAATGGGGTCATAGTTTTGGGATTGAAGGATGTCATACAGAATTCTGCCACGAGGATTGGTTAGACGGCTTCCCCATCTGGGATGTTTCGCATTGAAATCAGCCCCTATGAGGAAGCGAGGACCAAGAGATTGGAATAGAGCGAGGAATTCAGGTTGGTAAATAGTGAAATTTGGGGAAAAATACGCCGCAGAAACAATTATATTGAAGGAAGAAAGGGAAAGGGAGATAGAGCTTACCTGCATGCTGTCTGTGGAGAGAGTGGAATGTGAAAAGTGAGCCAAAGAACTTTTCACCATAACAGCAGCTCCATGCCGGGAATCGGAGGGATGATCTGCCCTGTAGCACACATAGCCTGGGATTGAGAAGTAGTTTGTGGTAAGTAGGTGTGTTTCTGTAATCAGTGCGATGTCGATGTCTCTTTCTGTAAGTAGGAGTTCAAGCTCGAGTCGTCGTGAGATAAGTCCGTTAGCATTCCATAGGATTATGGTGAGGGAATTGGGGTTGGGGGATATCATTTAAGGAGTTTTGGAAGAATGTCGGATATTAGGGAGGTCATAAGGGAGATAAGAGGAGTTAATAATGTTTCCAACTTATTTAGGAACGAGGAAAACAGGTTAAAGGGATCTTGGGGTGTTGGAGCAGGAGGAACTGGAGAAGCATTAATAGGTTTAGGAGAGGAAACTGATGGGATATTCTTCTGGGAAATTTGGGAAGGAGGTGTGAGGTTTTGTGCTAGGATGGTTGCTGGATTTTGTACTGGCATTGGATTGGGTTGAGGATTTACCAGCACATTTTTTTGCCTAGAGGAGAGAAGAGAGGCATACGAGACATTTGGCCTCCGAGGTGAAGTAGCTGACTTAGATGGCTGCTGTGGCTGAGTGCGTGTGACGTCCTTGCTGGTTGAGGCTAGTGGGTGGCTGAGCCGGGAAGCGCTGCTCGTTCTCTGCCGTTGAGTCCGGAGAGTCCTTAGAGCCTTATAGACATCGCATCCTTTATAATTGGCTGGATGATTTTCTCCACAGTTGGCGCAGGTTGCTGGTACGTCTTTTGGTTTCACGCAATCTTCAGACTTGTGCTGTTCTCCACATTTCACGCACTTAGGTGCGTGGTTGCAATAACCTTTGGTGTGGTTATACTCCTGGCACTTGTGGCATTGAGTTAATTCGCGTCGACGGCGGGGCTCTTCTACGGATATTTTGGTATAGAGAAGATATTGCTCCTTAAAAATTTCCCTGCTTTTTTCAGTTTTTTCTAAGTCCACGTAGAATAGTGGCAGTTGTGCTTTTGTTGTCGGGTGGCGAACATTTATTATTCTTCTGACATTGTATCCAAGATCCCTTAGGGCATTTGCTATATCTTCAGGAGGTGTGGAGTAATGAAGATTACGTATTACCACTCTGTAAGCTTTCTCCTCCGGTAATTGATAACAGTGGTAGTCTGCTTCCATTTCATTCAATTTTTTAGTAATTGCCCTGTAGGCATCGCTATTGATAGCACTGATCGCTATATCGTTAAATCTAGCCCTGCAAGAAAATGATTTTTCTCCAGCAGCTTGGCTGAGGCGAGTGTAGAGATTTTTGTAGTTTTTTATATTTCTAACGTAGATATTGGGCGGCTTCTGATTCTCATTTGATTTTGAAGAAATAGTTTTATTATTTTGGGAAGCATTTTGATCATCTGGCATTTTTGGTCCCTTTTGCTGTTTGGCTTTAGGCGACAGGTTTGAGCTAGTTTTCTTCCGAAGACGTTTCCGTCTCCCCAAGGTAAAATTTTCTCCATCATGGGTTGATGTAGACTCAAGAAAAGTGAGTTGTTGCTCGCTGTCCATAGTGGTAGACATTTTAGTAAAAGAAGAAGAAAAAAAAAAATTGTAAAAAAATTTGGGATCGAACCACTGATATTCAGCCGAGAGTCGACTACGGAGTAACTGAGCCAAGCAGGCTGGCTGCCAGCTGACTGTCTACAGAGAGTGTTGCTGGGAAAAGTATCTCCCACTCTGCAGGGGCTCCTATGCACCAGGAGCGGGAAGCTACAGGCAAGCCCCCCACCACTAGGCCTACTAGCAGCGAGGGCTGAATAATCTATAAATGTTTGTAACTTCACTTACAGATTGTAGGTAAACTTCGATGTATCGGTGAGCGATATTTCGCTGATGTATGCACTGAAACTTTGTCCAACAGTGTGCCAATTTTCGTGAGAAAATATGACCACTGTCCACCACTTTTCACTGATAAAACCGAGAGATTTTAGGAACGCTGTGTCTCACTCAGATGCTTTGACACGACTACCTGAGAATTTAAAACCGCTTATAGAAGGGTTTTTTGCTAGCTCATCCACCACTGTATTTTCTTTAATATCACAATGACCAGGGATCCAGACGAAATTAATTTTGAACCTATTTTTAATCAATTCATTAATACTGTATAGAATGTCAGAAATCATACTATCATGGGTGTAAATATTCTGTAAACTAATTATTGATGATAATGAATCTGTACAAATAACGACATTAGAATTGCTAGGTAGAATAATATTTAATGCTTTCTTAATTGCTAATAGTTCGGCGGAATAACTGGAACAATGAGGAGAGAGCGAAAACAAGTCTTGTCGTCCTTCGCAGAGGGCGGCAGCTCCCACACCTTCAGCACTTTTCGACCCATCTGTGTATATGTACGTGGAAGCAGGCATACTTGCTTTAATTTTATTTAACTCTGCAGAGTACAAATATGGCGGAGTTTCTTTTTTTATATGTTTAGTTAATGTTAGATTAACAAGCGGTGGTATGAGAGTCCAAGGTGGAATTTGAAGTGGTGAAGAGGTTAAAATGTTTTCATAGTTTAAATTTAATTTTGATAGAAACAATTCAGCTCTAGGGGGGAAGGGTGTTTTATAGGCAATGAAATAGTTCTCCCAGTTAGTTTCCAAAAAGATGTTATTAATAGAATGATGAGGTTCAGATTTGACAGATAGATAATATTTCGTAGTTAGAATTTCTCTCCTGTACTTGAGAGGCAGTTCTCCGGCATCTACTAGCAGACTTGGGGCTGGACTGAAGCGAAAGGCCCCCGTGGCTATTCTTATCCTAGAATGGTGTACGGGATCAAGCATCTGAAGAATACGAGGGCTCGCTGACCCATACGCCATACATCCATAATCCAGCTTAGATCTGATCAGTGACCGGTATAGCATCAACATACTTGTTCGATCACCTCCCCAGTGAGTGTTACTCAGTAATCTAAGCAGGTTTAGGGATCTATTACAATTATTCTTGAGGGCTTTAATATGAGGCAACCAAGTGAGATGTTTATCTATAGTTAACCCTAAATATTTTATGGAATCAGCTGTTTCTAAATCTATTCCATCCAAGATGAGGTATCTTATAGTGTTCGGTGTTCGTTTATTAAAAGGAATACTTTTAGATTTTTGAGCAGATATTTTGAACCCATGATTTTTCATCCACAGATTGATTTTGTTTAGAGCCTCCTCCATACATTCATATAGATAATCTATATTTTCACCTACGGAATAAATTATTACGTCATCAGCAAATAACATAATTTGTATCTCCCTAGAAATTTCTCTTCTTAAGCCATACATGGCTAACAAAAATAATTTTGCACTGGAGACGCCTCCCTGTATCACACCATTTTCCTGACTAAACTCATCAGAGTATATTGAGCCAATCCTAACCTGAAAAGTCCTTGAATTGAGGAAGTTCTCGAAAAACTTCAACATATTCCCGTCTATCCCACATTCATTTAAAGTATTTAAAACCGATCTTCTCCACACTCTATCAAATGCGCACTCGATATCAATAAAACTGCTAATAATTTCTTTTTTTCGCGGAACGCCTTTATGACAGCAGTTTCGATGGCTACGAGACTGTCCCGCGTACTACGACCCTTCCGGAATCCACTCTCCCATTCATCTATTATACCTTCTTTTTCAAGATACCATTCAAAGCGGTTCATAACTAAATTCTCCAGCAATTTACTAAGTGAACAGTTCAGAGAAATAGGTCTATAGCTAGTTACTTGGTGGGAAGGTTTCTATTTTTTTGGAATAGGGGCAATAACAGCTTTTCTCCACAAGTCTGGAAATAAACCTGACTTGAATATTTTATTAAGAATTTTGAGTAAGAATGTTTTATTGATAGGACTTAAATGTTTGTACATTGAAATGCATATGTTGTCGGGTCCTGGAGAAGTGTCTTTTCTAGATTTCAGTGCTATTTCAAATTCTTGAAAGGTGAATGGGATATTAAGGGTATTTAGAGAGTTATAAGAAATATGTAGTGGTAAGGCTTCAATAGTATGTTTATATGTTAAGAATTCAGGGGTATAATTTAAATTGGAAGAATTAAAAAAAAAAAAAAAAATCAGTCCCGTAACAGGCCACGAGGGCCCTGAGGGGCAGATACTATAGAGGTATCTGATTCATGACCATACGGCACACTAGGGAGATAGTGTGGTCAGTACTATGCTCCGGCCGCCTGATTTTCCCCTTGGCCGCTTCGACTGCTAGAGTCATTAGCACCCAAGGTACCCATTATTAATTAAATTAATTAAAGGCTGGGTTGGCCTAGGGACGGTCAGGGAGGCCGAATTCAACCGGTGAACGAAGACACTAGAAGAAAAAATCTTTAGTGCTTGCTCGGGATTTGAACTCAGGCCTCCAGCTTATTAGTCCAGCGCTCTACCACTGAGCTAACCTCGCCCCCAAATTGGAAGAATTATTATGAAAATATTCAGCAAGACAATTTGCCATTTCGAGAGGTTCAGTTATTACTTTATTTGTAGTTTTAATTATAGACGGGATCGAAGAGGATTTATAACCCATTATATTTCGGACAACATTCCACACTTCTTTAGAAGAAGTGTTGATGTTTATTTTAGAAATAAAATTTTGCCAGGATTTCTTTTTTGCTAACTTTATAGTGTACCTGGCATGCTTTCTAGCTTCTTCATATTTCTCCAAACTTGCTGAAGAAGGGTTAGACTTAAATTTTTTTAAAGCATTTTTTCTTTTTCTCACTGTAGCATCACAATCATTGTTCCACCATGGAACGCCTACATTTTTTGGGGTTGACTTTGTTTTAGGAATGGCTTCCGAGGCTGCCTCAAGGATTATACTATTATTATTTTGAATAATATCATTAATATTCATTGTTAAATCAGCTTCTGTAATTTGTGCTAAATTTTCAAATTTAAGCCAATCATCTTCATTTAATTTCCATCTTTCCAGTTTGGTAGGTAAGGAATGTTTCTGACTGCAATTTATTGTTATTGGAAGATGGTCGCTTCCATACGAGTCCTCAAGGACCTGCCACGTTAGTCTAGGTGCTATGCTTGACGCGGCAAGACTTAGATCTATGGAAGATAAATTCCTAGTACGTGTGCAAATGTAAGTGGGGGATAAATCGTTTAAAATTATTAAATTGTTTTCATTGATGAATTGTTCAACGATATTCCCTCTGTGGTCAGTGTTGGCGTTACTCCACCAACTAGAATGGGAATTAAAATCACCAAGAAATAGAACAGGTCCAGAGAGTTGTTTTAAAACATTTCTGAGGCGACCAAGAGTGAAGTCTTTCCTGAAGGTTTTATAATTATTTAAATGAAAACTATTAGTGGGTTTAAGATGTGTTTCCTGTAGGCATATAATATCAGGATTTGTATCTTTAATTAGACATTGTAAATCTGCCTTGTGTAGCAAGATTCCGTTTATATTAAACTGAATAAATGATGAGTTGGAATTTGTATTCATTAGTGATAAAAAAGTAAAAATGGAATAAATTGTATGGAACTAATAATGCTAATATTATAAAAATGTATTAATTTTAATAATAAATTACAGTAATAATAATGATTTTTATTATACCTAATAGTATTTGATAATTTATTTAAGTTATATTCTTTTTACGATTTCTTGTTTTTGGAGACAGGTTGGGATTGCTATTATTTATATCTGAAATTGGGTCTGTTTTAGATGTAGAGGATGATCGAGACAAAGGTTTTTCTGCAGTGCTATTTTCTAAATTTTTCCGCCGTTTTTTTCTTTTCCTAAATCTACGACTGATTTTTCTGAATCTATTTGATGTGATGTTGAAGGTGCTTGATACGGTTTGTTACTGTTGAATTTAATAATGTTGTAGTTATATATGAAGCAGTAACTAAGAAGACTGTCATCTGTTTTATTATGTTTTCTTTATATCAGCTGTTTCATTTGTAATTCAGTATGAATAAAAACTTCTTTGAGTAATGTTTAATTTAGTTGTTGAGACATAAATTATAAAAGGTTATGGGCCCAGATTGCTCAATCTGCGTCATTCTTGTGTCTCAATAAGTTCAATCGCGAGTTATGGTGTTATCAGAACATTGAAACTCAATCAAGTTTATTAATTTCGCGGTTTCTAACCCGTTTCGCGGTTTCTAATCCGTTTCGCGGTTTTCCCTTCATCTGATCATTGTGCGAGTACATTAATCAGTTTTTCCCTTCGATCATGGAATTCCTCAAGGGTATCAAGCCATTGAAAGGAGCTGAAGATTGGCCTCAGTGGAAAGATAAAGTGATGGACGTGATGGAGTACTTTAACGCGGTCGACATTATTGAAGGTTCAGAAACACCATCGAAGGCTGAAAGAGAAAATCTAGAAACTTGGAACAAAACCGCGGCCCAAGCTAAAATGGTTTTATCTCAGTGTGTCAGTGACGAGCTCCATCAACGAATTTCGGGCCGTCTATCTGCTAGGGAGGCTTGGGAAATTTTAACGAATGAATTTGACAATAAAGCTGAGGACCAACTTTTTCGTCAATGTCTAGATTTATTTTGCATTAAATGGACTGATATCGAAGACGCTCCATCGATTTTAGCTCGCAATAAAAACCAACATCGGGATTTTTCTGCTGGCTTA
This sequence comes from Gonocerus acuteangulatus, assembly GCA_946811695.1. Taxonomy (NCBI): domain Eukaryota; kingdom Metazoa; phylum Arthropoda; class Insecta; order Hemiptera; family Coreidae; genus Gonocerus; species Gonocerus acuteangulatus. The sequence continues at coordinate 168,984,041 of OX328123.1, forward strand.
AAGACTCGTAAAATCGAGACCGTCGAAAGTCTTTTAGAGCTTCTTTTCGTGTCAAAAGTCCTTCATATTCTCCCCAAACGGCTTGAAACGTTCAAATCGAGCTACCTACTTCTAAAGGCAAATGGCAGCAAAACAATCGACGATATATCGTCCGCGCTCATTCTTCATGAGAGAAATGTCGCTCCTATATCTACATCAAATGTGTCAGGTGAAATTTTGGAGGTACAAAACAACAAAAGCAAGTTGGTTCGGAAAACCAATAAGAATCATTTTAATCGTCCTAGAATTGAAACTCCTGCAGTTGGGGGGAAAAGACCAGTTGACGTTATTTGCAAGTATTGCAATTTGAAAGGACATTGGTTGAAGCAATGTGCCCGCTGGAAAAACGATGGTCAACCACCATATCCTGCTCGTGCTAGTGGAACAGGAAGTAGTAAAACTTCGTCCCCAATAGTCAACAAAACTGAAACCGAAACCAAGTTGGCGCTATTGTCTGTTAGTAATGACGTCTGGGCAGTATCTACTGGTGACAACTGGTGGATAGACAATGGCGCGACCAAACATATTACCCACAATTTTAATTGGTTCACAAAATACAAGCCATTTTCTGGAAATTGCGTGGTAACCGCGGCGGACAACAAAAAACTTAGAGCTCTCGGCAGCGGGGAAATCCAGATAACAGACTATTCTAATGGTCAGTTGAAAAGTTTGACTCTCACCGACGTGTGGTATGTTCCAGATATTTCTCGAAACCTCTTCTCAGTTCTGGCAGCTCACGATAAAAATCCTACCAGTAAATTCGAATCGAATCAACGCGAGTGCAAATTCACGGTCGATGGAAAAGTCGTTTTCACAGGAGCCAGAGAGCAGCATGGAACGCTGTATCGAGCATCGTTTCATCCAGTTCATCCTGAGGAGCCATGTGTCAACATAGTTGAAGGCACGGATACCTTGCAACTATTCCACGAACGATGGGGTCACATGGATAAGCAATATGTACGAGCAAAGCTGCAGTCTGAACTAGGTATTGCGGTAAAACCAAGCAAAGAGCTCTGTGGGCCATGTCAATTTGGAAAGGCGCACCGGAAGCCATTTGGCACCAAAGTTCGATCATCCAGACCAGGTGAATTGATGTCAGGAGATGTATGCGGTCCTTTTGATAAATCATTCAATGGGCGCAGATATTTGATTGTTATCAAAGACCACTTTTCACATTTCCGTTTTTGTTTCGTCGCACGGGAAAAATCTGCCGTGAAAGATGCTATACGAGAAGTATTGGCCAAGGCTCGAACAGTCGGCCATCAAGTGAAAGAATTCCTCAGTGACAATGGAGGAGAATTCGATAATAAAGAAGTTCGCGCTGTACTTCACGAATTTGGAGTTACTCGAAGACTCACTGCTCCATATACTCCTCAACAAAATGGTGCAGTAGAACGTGAAAATCGAACCATCGTCGAAATGACGCGAACGTTCAAGTATTCTAACCCAAACGTTCAGTTTCCTGTAGCCATCTGGGCTGAACTAGTTATCACTGCTGGCTATATTTTAAATCGATTAGGAAAATCATCAATCGAGGGCAAAAGTCCTCATGAAGTTTGGTTTGTTCAAAAACCACGGATCAAACATTTGCGAATCATCAGTTCCAAGTGCTATGTCCATATTCCCGCGCAAAAGAGGAAGAGGATGGACTCAAAAGCAGTAGTTGGATATCTCGTTGGGTATGATGGCGATGAACGATACAGAATATATGTACCCGAGAAACGAGATATTGTGTTATCGAGAGACGTCATCTTCCAAGAGAAAATCGGAGATTGTGAAGAGCGTGTATCCATACCTATCAAAATAGAGGACCCAACCATCCAAAAGGAGGATTGCGAAAAATTAACGGAAGAAAGGACTGAGAAATCGGACGCAGTTCTATCGGAATCATCTTCATCTGAAGATGAACAGGAAAATGCTATTGGACCAGGCACCCGAAGGAGTTCGCGAATATGTCAAAAGCCCTCCTACCTAAATGATTACGCCACAGTTGCAGAGGCATATCTTGTGGAGGATGATCCTAAGACATTTGCTAAGAAGCGATTCAATGGCTGAGTGTAATCCAACTTAATACCCATGGGCAAATTAAGGAGTCGAGATCCAGGGAAAGCGCCTATCAATTTTTCCCTACCTTTTGGTGCTTTCATATTTCCTTCGCCATCAGCATTTTGTTCCTAAAACTACTCGATTAAGGGAAAGTGTTGAATTTAATAATCTTGTAGTTATATATGAAGCAGTAACTAAGAAGACGGTCATCTGTTTTATTATGTTTTCTTTAGATCAGCTGTTTCATTTTGTAATTCAGTATGAATAAAAACTTCTTTGAGTAATGTTTAATTTAGTTGTTGAGACATAAATTATAAAAGTTACTTTTTGTTGTTTTTGAAATGTTCTGTTGGCTTGTCTCGTGAATTTCTTTTTCGTTAGGTATTATAGTATTTAATTTATCGCTATTAGATACAGTTCGATTTAACTCAAGAGTACTAATTTTGTAAAACAGTGCATTAACTACCGCCGTTAGTTTTTTAACTTGTTCTGAGAGAGAGATTCGAACTGATTTTTACTTGTAGTCGCGTGAGAGTAGGTTATATTTGGTGGACTCTTATTAGGAATACGTCTATTTAGTATTTGTTCGGCTTGTTTATATGTTACTCGGTCTTCATTTCTAATTTTTTCAATCGATTTTTCTTTTTTGTAAACTGGACAGTTTCTTGACCAAGCGGGATGGCTTGTATCCCCACAGTTCACGCATTTCAAACTTTCACAGACATAATTTTCATCGTGTGATTGATTTCCACATTTTCCACAAATTTTTAAATCACATCTCCTGGCAAAGTGGCGATACTTATAACAATTAGGGGTCTCCCGTGGTCTAATGGTTAGCGCATTGGATTCATAAGCGGGAGATGGTGGGTTCGATCCCCACCTCCGGCAGGAATTTTCTCATCTCATGGCTCGCTGAGAAAATGCCTCGCTGCACCCTGGAAGTCGGCGCTAATGACCTAGAAGTAGATGCGCCGTAAAAAACCTTATATCATATCATAGGTCTCGCAAATACCTCTAATTCAAATTTTAATATATATGTGTACATATATATATGTTAGGGAGAGGGAGACTCAAGTAATGTAAACAAACAAGCTGAGCCTATATAAGGCTCAGCAGGATTAAATAAAGTCAGTCGATGTTTACATCTCGTTCTCTAACTACCTATCCCTATACTTTATAGTGTTTTTTAAAAACGTATTCTAGTGCGTAGTGTGCTTAACTGGTGCCGAAACCCGGGATCGTGAGTGCAGTGACGCGTTCAGTGTATGTCGACGCGAAGGGTGCGATTGACGACACAGGATCGATTGAATGCGAATAGGATGACAGACGAGGCAGCAGCAGCGCCAGTGATGGACGCAGCAACCGCCTCGCTCACGATTGAGTGGATAAAAATTAAAGCAGCGAATGCTCAAGACACGAGGACGGCAATTAGCCAAATAGAGCGGTTTACTGGAGATGTAGGAGAACTCGCCCATTTTTTAAAAGATGGGGATCGGATAATTGATGCTATCAAGGATAAACAAAAGGCAGGATGGCTTGATCCCTGCGACGTAGCTACCTTAAAGGCAGCGCTTGTCGGCAGAGTAAAGCGCTCTATCCTCAACCAGATACAGTGCGATACTGGAACGGATTGGGCTACAGTGAAAACAAGACTGAAGCGAGCCTACGCGGGCGGGAGATGAGCAGTCGAAGAAGACATCATACGAATGCTTCAAGAAACTCGAGGGAACCATCAATCAAAGGGCGATGTCGCTGGACGGCTGCTCAGATGGATTCATAAGCGGGAAATGGTGGGTTCGATCCCCACCTCCGGCAGGAATTTTCTCATCTCATGGCTCGCTGAGAAAATTCCTCGCTGCACCCTGGAAGTCGGCGCTAATGACCTAGAAGTAGATGCGCCGTAAAAAAAAAAAAAAAAAAAAAAAAAAAAAAAAAAAAAAAAAAAAAAAAAAAAAAAAAAAAAAAAAAACTTATAACAATTGAAACATTGAATAGGCGATGGTTCAAAAGGCAGAACTTTGACCCTGAGAAAATCGAGAGATATACTCGGGTAAAGTGCACTTTTCAAAGGTCAATATAAATGAGTTAGTTGGCTTTTTACTTCCTCTGACATTTTTCATCATTCTTCTAACTTTAACTACTCCTTGTTCTGAAAGCTCAGAAAGAATTTCTTCTTCTGAAGAATTAGCTAGTTCAAAACTATTTATAATTCCGCGTGAATAGTTCAAAAATCGTTGTGCAGCAAAAACTAATGTAAAATTTTCATAATTCTTCATATTGCCTAAATTCAAAAATTCCTTGGCGTCTTCGATTTCTAATAATACTGTACCACTTCTTAAAAATTTTACTCTAGACTTTGGCGCATAACTCTTAAAGAATTTGCAAACTTTGAATAGCCTAAACCTGTTAAATGTAACTTCACCGGTTGGATCGCTCCTTGATACTAAAATAAATTTTTAACGCCATTTTTTGGAAGAATGAAATAATGAAAAAATGTCAGGGGGTTTCGGATCTTTGTTAGTTACTACTTCCATGTTCATAAAATGTCAGGGGGTTTCGGATCTTTGTTAGTTACTACTTCCATGTTCATAAAATGTCAGGGGGTTTCGGATCTTTGTTAGTTACTACTTCCATGTTCATAAAATGTCAGGTGGTTTCGGATCTTTGTTAGTTACTACTTCCATGTTCATAAAATGTCAGGGGGTTTCGGATCTTTGTTAGTTACTACTTCCATGTTCATAAAATGTCAGGGGGTTTCGGATCTTTGTTAGTTACTACTTCCATGTTCATAAAATGTCAGGGGGTTTCGGATCTTTGTTAGTTACTACTTCCATGTTCATAAAATGTCAGGTGGTTTCGGATCTTTGTTAGTTACTACTTCCATGTTCATAAAATGTCAGGTGGTTTCGGATCTTTGTTAGTTACTACTTCCATGTTCATAAAATGTCAGGGGGTTTCGGATCTTTGTTAGTTACTACTTCCATGTTCATAAAATGTCAGGTGGTTTCGGATCTTTGTTAGTTACTACTTCCATGTTCATAAAATGTCAGGGGGTTTCGGATCTTTCTTAGTTACTACTTCCATGTTCATAAAATGTCAGGGGGTTTCGGATCTTTGTTAGTTACTACTTCCATGTTCATAAAATGCCAGGTGGTTTCGGATCTTTGTTAGTTACTACTTCCATGTTCATAAAATGTCAGGGGGTTTCGGATCTTTGTTAGTTACTACTTCCATGTTCATAAAATGTCAGGGGGTTTCGGATCTTTGTTAGTTACTACTTCCATGTTCATAAAATGTCAGGGGGTTTCGGATCTTTGTTAGTTACTACTTCCATGTTCATAAAATGTCAGGTGGTTTCGGATCTTTGTTAGTTACTACTTCCATGTTCATAAAATGTCAGGTGGTTTCGGATCTTTGTTAGTTACTACTTCCATGTTCATAAAATGTCAGGTGGTTTCGGATCTTTGTTAGTTACTACTTCCATGTTCATAAAATGTCAGGGGGTTTCGGATCTTTGTTAGTTACTACTTCCATGTTCATAAAATGTCAGGTGGTTTCGGATCTTTGTTAGTTACTACTTCCATGTTCATAAAATGTCAGGTGGTTTCGGATCTTTGTTAGTTACTACTTCCATGTTCATAAAATGTCAGGGGGTTTCGGATCTTTCTTAGTTACTACTTCCATGTTCATAAAATGTCAGGGGGTTTCGGATCTTTGTTAGTTACTACTTCCATGTTCATAAAATGCCAGGTGGTTTCGGATCTTTCTTAGTTACTACTTCCATGTTCATAAAATGTCAGGGGGTTTCGGATCTTTGTTAGTTACTACTTCCATGTTCATAAAATGTCAGGGGGTTTCGGATCTTTGTTAGTTACTACTTCCATGTTCATAAAATGTCAGGGGGTTTCGGATCTTTGTTAGTTACTACTTCCATGTTCATAAAATGTCAGGGGGTTTCGGATCTTTGTTAGTTACTACTTCCATGTTCATAAAATGTCAGGGGGTTTTGGATCTTTGTTAGTTACTACTTCCATGTTCATAAAATGTCAGGGGGTTTCGGATCTTTGTTAGTTACTACTTCCATGTTCATAAAATGTCAGGGGGTTTTGGATCTTTGTTAGTTACTACTTCCATGTTCATAAAATGTCAGGGGGTTTCGGATCTTTGTTAGTTACTACTTTCATGTTCATAAAATGTCAGGGGGTTTCGGATCTTTGTTAGTTACTACTTCCATGTTCATAAAATGTCAGGTGGTTTCGGATCTTTGTTAGTTACTACTTCCATGTTCATAAAATGTCAGGGGGTTTCGGATCTTTGTTAGTTACTACTTCCATGTTCATAAAATGTCAGGGGGTTTCGGATCTTTGTTAGTTACTACTTCCATGTTCATAAAATGCCAGGTGGTTTCGGATCTTTGTTAGTTACTACTTCCATGTTCATAAAATGTCAGGGGGTTTCGGATCTTTGTTAGTTACTACTTCCATGTTCATAAAATGTCAGGGGGTTTCGGATCTTTGTTAGTTACTACTTCCATGTTCATAAAATGTCAGGGGGTTTCGGATCTTTGTTAGTTACTACTTCCATGTTCATAAAATGTCAGGGGGTTTCGGATCTTTGTTAGTTACTACTTCCATGTTCATAAAATGTCAGGGGGTTTCGGATCTTTGTTAGTTACTACTTCCATGTTCATAAAATGTCAGGGGGTTTCGGATCTTTGTTAGTTACTACTTCCATGTTCATAAAATGTCAGGGGGTTTCGGATCTTTGTTAGTTACTACTTCCATGTTCATAAAATGTCAGGTGGTTTCGGATCTTTGTTAGTTACTACTTCCATGTTCATAAAATGTCAGGTGGTTTCGGATCTTTGTTAGTTACTACTTCCATGTTCATAAAATGTCAGGGGGTTTCGGATCTTTGTTAGTTACTACTTCCATGTTCATAAAATGCCAGGTGGTTTCGGATCTTTGTTAGTTACTACTTCCATGTTCATAAAATGTCAGGGGGTTTCGGATCTTTGTTAGTTGCTACTTCCATGTTCATAAAATGTCAGGGGGTTTCGGATCTTTGTTAGTTACTACTTCCATGTTCATAAAATGTCAGGGGGTTTTGGATCTTTGTTAGTTACTACTTCCATGTTCATAAAATGTCAGGGGGTTTCGGATCTTTGTTAGTTACTACTTCCATGTTCATAAAATGTCAGGGGGTTTCGGATCTTTGTTAGTTACTACTTCCATGTTCATAAAATGTCAGGGGGTTTTGGATCTTTGTTAGTTACTACTTCCATGTTCATAAAATGTCAGGGGGTTTCGGATCTTTGTTAGTTACTACTTCCATGTTCATAAAATGTCAGGGGGTTTTGGATCTTTGTTAGTTACTACTTCCATGTTCATAAAATGTCAGGGGGTTTCGGATCTTTGTTAGTTACTACTTCCATGTTCATAAAATGTCAGGTGGTTTCGGATCTTTGTTAGTTACTACTTCCATGTTCATAAAATGTCAGGGGGTTTCGGATCTTTGTTAGTTACTACTTCCATGTTCATAAAATGTCAGGGGGTTTCGGATCTTTGTTAGTTACTACTTCCATGTTCATAAAATGTCAGGTGGTTTCGGATCTTTGTTAGTTACTACTTCCATGTTCATAAAATGTCAGGGGGTTTCGGATCTTTGTTAGTTACTACTTCCATGTTCATAAAATGTCAGGGGGTTTCGGATCTTTGTTAGTTACTACTTCCATGTTCATAAAATGCCAGGTGGTTTCGGATCTTTGTTAGTTACTACTTCCATGTTCATAAAATGTCAGGGGGTTTCGGATCTTTGTTAGTTACTACTTCCATGTTCATAAAATGTCAGGGGGTTTCGGATCTTTGTTAGTTACTACTTCCATGTTCATAAAATGTCAGGGGGTTTCGGATCTTTGTTAGTTATTACTTCCATGTTCATAAAATGTCAGGGGGTTTCGGATCTTTGTTAGTTACTACTTCCATGTTCATAAAATGTCAGGGGGTTTCGGATCTTTGTTAGTTACTACTTCCATGTTCATAAAATGTCAGGGGGTTTTGGATCTTTGTTAGTTACTACTTCCATGTTCATAAAATGTCAGGGGGTTTCGGATCTTTGTTAGTTACTACTTCCATGTTCATAAAATGTCAGGTGGTTTCGGATCTTTGTTAGTTACTACTTCCATGTTCATAAAATGTCAGGGGGTTTCGGATCTTTCTTAGTTACTACTTCCATGTTCATAAAATGTCAGGGGGTTTCGGATCTTTGTTAGTTACTACTTCCATGTTCATAAAATGCCAGGTGGTTTCGGATCTTTGTTAGTTACTACTTCCATGTTCATAAAATGTCAGGGGGTTTCGGATCTTTGTTAGTTGCTACTTCCATGTTCATAAAATGTCAGGGGGTTTCGGATCTTTGTTAGTTACTACTTCCATGTTCATAAAATGTCAGGGGGTTTTGGATCTTTGTTAGTTACTACTTCCATGTTCATAAAATGTCAGGGGGTTTCGGATCTTTGTTAGTTACTACTTCCATGTTCATAAAATGTCAGGGGGTTTCGGATCTTTGTTAGTTACTACTTCCATGTTCATAAAATGTCAGGGGGTTTTGGATCTTTGTTAGTTACTACTTCCATGTTCATAAAATGTCAGGGGGTTTCGGATCTTTGTTAGTTACTACTTCCATGTTCATAAAATGTCAGGGGGTTTTGGATCTTTGTTAGTTACTACTTCCATGTTCATAAAATGTCAGGGGGTTTTGGATCTTTGTTAGTTACTACTTCCATGTTCATAAAATGTCAGGGGGTTTCGGATCTTTGTTAGTTACTACTTCCATGTTCATAAAATGTCAGGGGGTTTCGGATCTTTGTTAGTTACTACTTCCATGTTCATAAAATGTCAGGTGGTTTCGGATCTTTGTTAGTTACTACTTCCATGTTCATAAAATGTCAGGGGGTTTCGGATCTTTGTTAGTTACTACTTCCATGTTCATAAAATGTCAGGGGGTTTCGGATCTTTGTTAGTTACTACTTCCATGTTCATAAAATGCCAGGTGGTTTCGGATCTTTGTTAGTTACTACTTCCATGTTCATAAAATGTCAGGGGGTTTCGGATCTTTGTTAGTTACTACTTCCATGTTCATAAAATGTCAGGGGGTTTCGGATCTTTGTTAGTTACTACTTCCATGTTCATAAAATGTCAGGGGGTTTTGGATCTTTGTTAGTTACTACTTCCATGTTCATAAAATGTCAGGGGGTTTCGGATCTTTGTTAGTTACTACTTCCATGTTCATAAAATGTCAGGGGGTTTTGGATCTTTGTTAGTTACTACTTCCATGTTCATAAAATGTCAGGGGGTTTCGGATCTTTGTTAGTTACTACTTCCATGTTCATAAAATGTCAGGGGGTTTCGGATCTTTGTTAGTTACTACTTCCATGTTCATAAAATGTCAGGTGGTTTCGGATCTTTGTTAGTTACTACTTCCATGTTCATAAAATGTCAGGGGGTTTCGGATCTTTGTTAGTTACTACTTCCATGTTCATAAAATGTCAGGGGGTTTCGGATCTTTGTTAGTTACTACTTCCATGTTCATAAAATGCCAGGTGGTTTCGGATCTTTGTTAGTTACTACTTCCATGTTCATAAAATGTCAGGGGGTTTCGGATCTTTGTTAGTTACTACTTCCATGTTCATAAAATGTCAGGGGGTTTCGGATCTTTGTTAGTTACTACTTCCATGTTCATAAAATGTCAGGGGGTTTCGGATCTTTGTTAGTTATTACTTCCATGTTCATAAAATGTCAGGGGGTTTCGGATCTTTGTTAGTTACTACTTCCATGTTCATAAAATGTCAGGGGGTTTGGGATCTTTGTTAGTTACTACTTCCATGTTCATAAAATGTCAGGGGGTTTTGGATCTTTGTTAGTTACTACTTCCATGTTCATAAAATGTCAGGGGGTTTCGGATCTTTGTTAGTTACTACTTCCATGTTCATAAAATGTCAGGGGGTTTCGGATCTTTGTTAGTTACTACTTCCATGTTCATAAAATGTCAGGGGGTTTTGGATCTTTGTTAGTTACTACTTCCATGTTCATAAAATGTCAGGGGGTTTCGGATCTTTGTTAGTTACTACTTCCATGTTCATAAAATGTCAGGGGGTTTTGGATCTTTGTTAGTTACTACTTCCATGTTCATAAAATGTCAGGGGGTTTTGGATCTTTGTTAGTTACTACTTCCATGTTCATAAAATGTCAGGGGGTTTCGGATCTTTGTTAGTTACTACTTCCATGTTCATAAAATGCCAGGTGGTTTCGGATCTTTGTTAGTTACTACTTCCATGTTCATAAAATGTCAGGGGTTTTCGGATCTTTGTTAGTTACTACTTCCATGTTCATAAAATGTCAGGGGGTTTCGGATCTTTGTTAGTTACTACTTCCATGTTCATAAAATGTCAGGGGGTTTCGGATCTTTGTTAGTTACTACTTCCATGTTCATAAAATATCAGGGGGTTTCGGATCTTTGTTAGTTACTACTTCCATGTTCATAAAATGTCACTGGGTTTTGGATCTTTGTTAGTTACTACTTCCATGTTCATAAAATGTCAGGGGGTTTCGGATCTTTGTTAGTTATTACTTCCATGTTCATAAAATGAGAAATTAATGCGAAAATAAATAAATAAATAGAAGGGTGAAATATAAATAAGAAAAAGTCCGTCACGCAGGAGCGGCATAACTAATCACTTTCCTCAGAATTTGGTTAGTGTAGACTGCTTTCCAGAACAATTTGCTTAAAATATCCTACATAAATAAAATAAAAACATGAATAGTTCTCTTTTAAATTTGTAATGAGTAAGTGATCAATTATTAATTTGCTTCCAGAGTTATGTTTACACATGGTACCTATTACACTACGTAATAAATACAAAAAACCTCATATTATCGTATTTTGATCTAACGCAGGAACAGGATACAGTCACTCTAGTGGTAGAAAGCGCTCCTTGCGGCGGCTTTGTGAACCTACGTCTGGCGAGCTTTTCTATTGAAATATATTACAAATTAACCCCCCGCTTTCCGATTGACCGATTCAGCTCATTTTTACAACACTTCTTTCTCATGAGTTACCCACGACGTATACCGCGTTTCGTTACAATATAGCAGAAATTACGACCGGTATGAGTATATTGGGAATTCGGGTCCGGAGTAAACCCCCCTTCTAATGAACCGATTTAGTTTATTTTTACAACACATATTTACCGTAGATTACCACTAAGAATACCGAGTTTCGTCGAAATATACCAAAAATCACGGCTGGTAGAGGCGAATTGGTATTGTGGGTCCGGAGTAAACCCCCCCTCCTAATGAACCGATTTAGTTTATTTTTACAATACATATTTAACTGTAGATTACCACTACGAATACCGAGTTTCGTCGAAATATACCAAAAATCACGGCTGGTTGTGCCGAATTGGTATTGTGGGTCCGGAGTAAACCCCCCCTTCTAATGAACCGATTTAGTTCATTTATATAGCTCACTTTTCTCTCTATATTACCACTACGAATACCAAGTTTCGTTGAAATATAACAAATATTACGGCTGACAGAGTCAAATTAGTGTTTTGGGTTTGGGGTAAACCCCCCCTTCCGGTGGACCGACTTTGGTGGTTAACGAACTCGTTCAATTGTTTGCTAATTGAATGCTATATACCAAGTTTCGTGACGAAAAAACAAAAACTCTGGCCGCTATCGTGTTAACAGACATATATATATATATATATATATATATATATATATATATATATATATATATAAATTTTAACGGGGGTCATTTTCGGTGTCTACTAGGTAGGATCGATAAAGATTTGAAGAAATGTTTCAAAATTTCCGTCATGAGTCCAACCTCAATAGCTACTTTCCTTCGGAGGAAAGTGCTAAAATTATATATTAAATGACGAAAGTACTCCCTGATAGGAAGTGCTGAAGCAGGAAGTGTCGGCGGCAGATCCTTTGAAGGCAGGTGGTAGCCGAGCCGATGAAGGGTTGATGAATAAGCCTCCTATAGATATGTAGGTTCTATCGGCACTGATCTAACCTAACACGTCTTACCCCGACGGTGTCTAGAGACCAACTGACACGTGGAACTTATACTGCAAGTAATTTATAAACCCTGCTGTTCCTGGAACCTGATGCTCAAGTACCAGGAGCAGAAATACATTACTAATACCGACAATGATTCAATACAAGTAAAAAGTCCGTCTCGCAGGACTGCATCATCTTAGCGCGGTTCCGTTCATATCCCTAGTCTAATTTCGACAGATTAAAATAGAAGCAGTTATTATTTTGGTTCCACCAGTCTTTTTTTTTAATCAATAATTATAATGGCGTGTCAACCCTTAAGGTCACTAACGCCATTCCTGTGAGTAGTAAAGTCTTGAAAGGTCATGATTTACAATCTTACCTGGAAGGGTCTGCTACACTAGAAACGAACCCGCTAGTGACAAGGTCTTGGCATCTTGGAAATCCATATCTCTAACATTAAATTGTTTTCCTATTTTTCTTAACTTGTTTTATTTTCAAATACATTATCCTACAATAAGGAATAAAAAACAGACAAAAAGAACAGTTCGTATAAGCGAAATCAATTACTTTAAAGTTTTAAGCTCTTATTTCTCCGATTGACATCGCCTAATCAAAACTTTCATTAGTACCTTTTTTCTAGAGCATTTTATAAGCTTTCTAATGGTATTCTTCCGTTTACCAAGATTCTCAACCTTTTTCGAGATATTAAGGAAAGTATAAAAAAAGTCCGACTCGCAGGAACTGCGTCATCTTAGCGCGGTTCCAGTTTTTTTTTTTTTTTTTTTTTTTTTTTTTTTTTTTTTTTTTTTTTTTTACGTCACATCTACATCTAGGTCATGCGTCCGACATCCAGGGTGTAGCGACGAATTTCACCAGCGAGCCGTGGGATGATTCCTGCCGGAGGTTGGGAATCGAACCCACCATCTCCCGCTTATGAATCCAAGGCGCTATCCATTAGACCACGGGAGACCCCGGTTCCTGTTCATATCCCTATTCTCAATTGAAAAGCATAGAATAGAAACAGATATTGTCCTCGGCCTTTGTTCAAAGGGTTTTATGGCTGGCTATACCTGGGGTCAGGTCCGCAAGACCCTAGAATCCTCTTCTACCGATACTTCATTTCATACGTTTCAATGAATTGGAAAATATCAAATATTTTCACACATTCCTGTGTTCTTTTACTATAGTAATAATTCTACAGATAAAATCAATTAAAAAATAAAATAAAAAAACCAACAGCATAAAGGCAATTGAAAATATTCAAAAGACGTCAACGAATCTTTTTCTCTTGGCAAGCTATATTTCTAACAATGAATTGTTTTTCTTATTTTGCCTAATCTGTTTTATTGTAAAATACATTATCCAACTATAAGCAATTAAAAAATAACAAGGAACAAAAACAGACAAAAAGAACAGTTCGAATGAGCAAAATCAATTACTTTAATGTTTTAAGCACTTATTTCTCCGATTGACATCGCCTAATCAAAACTTTCATCAGAACCTTTCTTGTAGAGCATTTAGTAAGCTTTCTAATGGTATTCTTTTGTTTACCAAGATTCTCAACCTTTTTCGAGATATTAAGGACAATATACAAAGTTACCAAAACTTTTTTATGTCTGTTAATAAAATATTTTATTCTAACCCTTCCTTAACTCCAAACGCAACCAAAATTTCAACATATTAGTTTTAATAAAAGTAGAACATGCAGTAAATGTTTCAACTGAATCCCATGATTCTAAGTACCCAAACCAAAAACGGTATTCAAAAAATATTTTTCCAATTTTCTCGAAAACGGTTAAAGCTATCGCCTTGAAAATGGTTTCATTCGTTTTCCTAGCCCAGGAATCATATAAAACGAGTACTTAGAAGCTTATGAACTCAAAAACGTAAGCGTTACGATTTTTTTGCGCGAATTTCGCCCCAAACGCCATCTTCCAGTAGGCGGATTTTGCTGGTTAACGAACTTGACCTTTCAAATTGGACGAAGGATTTTCGTACCAAATTTCATCAAAATCGGACCATTCGTCTTCTAGCTAGAGAGCGAACAGACAAATATATATATATATATATATATATATATATATATATATATATAAATAAATAAATATATACATATATATATATATATATATATATATATATATATACAAATTTGAACCACCGTTATTTTCGGTCTCTAGGGGTTCTGAAACGCGAAATTTTCTAGTCGGCACTTCCGGATTGTTTCATTGTATCAACCCTATAAGCGGGGTTCCTCCCTATGGGGGAGGGAGGAACCGCGCTAAAAAGTTACCAAAACTTTTTATGTCTGTTAATAAAATATTTTATTCTAACCCTTCCTAAACTCCAAACGTAACAAAAATTTCAACATATTAGTTTTAATGAAAGTAGAATATGTTGAAAATGTTTCAACTGAATCCCATGATTCTAAGTACCCAAACCAAAAACGGTATTCAAAAACTATCTTTCCAATTTTCTCGAAAACGGTTAAATCTATCGCCTTGAAAATGGTTCCATTCGTTTTCCTAGCCCAAGAAGCCTATAAAACGAGTACTTACAAGCTTATGAACTCAAATACGTAAGCGTTACGATTTTTTTTGTGCGAATTTCGCCCCAAACGCCATCTTCCAGTGGGCGGATTCTGCTGGTTAACGAACTTGACCTTTTAAATTGGACGACGGATTTTTGTACCAAATTTCATCACAATCGGACCATTAGGGAAGCCAGAAATGAGCGAACAGACAAATATATATATATATATATATATATATATATATATATATACAAATTTCAACCACCGTTATTTTCGGTCTCTAGGGGTTCTGAAACGCGAAATTTTCTAGTCGGCACTTTCGGATTGTTTCATTGTATCAACCTTATAAGCGGGGTTCCTCCCTATGGGGGAGGGAGGAACCGCGCTAAAAACCTGACTTAATTAATAAACAACTTCAGACAAATTAGAAAAACAGGCCAAACTTGCAGAACAAGTAGATTTGGATTCGTACTTCAGAACAAGAATGAGCAATCTTAAGGCGTTTTAGCGCGTTTCCTCCCTCCCTCCATAGGGAGAATACCCGTTTATGAGGTTGACGTCATGAAGCAATCTGGAAGTGCCGACTAAGAAATTTCGTGTATCATATTTGTAAAATTTGTATATAAATATCCATATATTAAAATTGTACATCTGTACACTCTAACACTGGTCTATTTGTCTGATCTCACGCTAATATATTGCGGTAAGCTTCAGTTAACATTTAGTAATTATTTAAAGTCGATCGGTTCATAAATAAAAAAGTTATGGCAACGTAAAGTATCAGGTCGTACATTAGATGAACTATCGTTAACACGATACACACCAGAGTTTTTTGTTTTTTTCGTAACAAAATTTGGTATATAGTATTCCCCTAGCAGACGATCGAACTAGTTCGTTAACCAGCAAAATAGGTCCATCTGGAGGGGGGAGGGGGACTCCGGACCCAATCTTGTTATTTGCTTACAATGGCCGCAATTTTTGTTGTATTGCAACGAAACTCGTTGTGGTCATCTCAATAAAAAACTCCGTTTTACTCCGGAGCCAAATTGCTAATGTGCTCATAGCGACCGTTCTTTCTCGTATATTGTGATGAAATAGGGCATACGTCGAGTGTATCTAAAGAGAATGATGTTTTTCAAAAATGAACTAAATCGGTTCCTTACAAGTTTAATCTGTATTAATTTCGTATTGAATTAAGCGTATAATTAAGCGGCATTAAGTGAGGTTTATGTAACCTCACTTAGCCCTCAGACGAGAACGGGCGATATATCTCCAAGATACAACAGAGGTTTAACATGAATTATAGATTATGTAACCTCACTTAACCCTCAGACGGGAACGGGCGATATATCTCCAAGACACAACAGAGGTTTAACATGAATTATAGATTATGTAACCTCACTTAGCCCTCAGACGGGAACGGGCGATATATCTCCAAGACACAACAGAGGTTTAACATGAATTATAGATTATGTAACCTCACTTAACCCTCAGACGGGAACGGGCGATATATCTCCAAGACACAACAGAGGTTTAAAATGAATTATAGATTATGTAACCTCACTTAACCCTCAGACGGGAACGGGCGATATATCTCCAAGATACAACAGAGGTTTAACATGAATAATAGATTATGTAACCTCACTTAACCCTCAGACGGGAACGGGCGATATATCTCTAAGATACAACAGAGGTTTAACATGAATAATAGATTATGTAACCTCACTTAGCTCTCAGACGGGAACGGGCGATATATCTCCAAGACACAACAGAGGTTTAACATGAATAATAGATTATGTAACCTCACTTAACCCTCAGACGGGAACGGGCGATATATCTCCAAGACACAACAGAGGTTTAACATGAATTATAGATTATGTAACCTCACTTAGCCCTCAGACGAGAACGGGCGATATATCTCCAAGATAGAACAGAGGTTTAACATGAATTATAGATTATGTAACCTCACTTAACCCTCAGACGAGAACGGGCGATATATTTCCAAGATACAACTGTCGACTGACGTGGACACTGCTCCATGTGCAGTAGACCATGGCGTACAGACTGACGTGGACACTGCTCCATGTGCAGTAGACCATGGCGTACCGACTGACGTGAACACTGCTCGATGTGCAGTAGACCATGGCGTACCGACTGACGTGGACACTGCTCCATGTGCAGTAGGCCATGGCGTACAGACGGGCGTGCACACTGCTCCATGTGCAGTAGACCATGACGTACAGACGGGCGTGCACACTGCTCCATGTGCAGTAGCCCTCGGCGTACAGACTGACGTGCACACTGCTCTATGTGCAGTAGGCCATGGCGTACAGACTGACGTGCACACTGCTCTATGTGCAGTAGGTCATGGCGTACAGACTGACGTGGACACTGCTCGCACTTCATTGCTAGATGTCCTGTAATGAAGGAGTTCAGAAGATTACATTACGGCAAATATCTCCTCTCGTCGGAAGATGTTAAACTAATCCTAGACGGAAGGAACTGGGAAACTCTGTATAAATATTTAAATAATACCTGCAAATACGGGCAATTTCTTATTAACCACTTTAATTATTAATTTAAAGTTTATAATTTTGTCTCCACGTATTATTAATCATTCTATTTAATCATTATTAATATATTTGTTGTATTTTTTAATTTATTGTTATTTCCTTTTCTGTTTTTGAATATTTTTTCTTTTCGTAAGTTTTTGTTAAAAAGGAATATTTAAGTTTCTATTTCATTTATTTTTAATGTTTAATTAACTAATGTTTACAGGCACTTAGGCTGATGGACACTGTCCAAGCCTATGTAACTTTTTCATTTATTACTTTGTTAAATATTTTGTGTAAAGGTATATAATAAAACTTATATTCATTCATTGACAGTCCTAGGAGATGTGATGGTGGCAATGTTTAAAACAAGGACATAGGAGCTAACATATTCCTTCACAGTCCTAGGAGATGGGATGGTGGCAATGTTTAAAACAAGGACATAGGAGCTAACATATTCCTTCACAGTCCTAGGAGATGTGATGGTGGCAATGTTTAAAACAAGGACATAGGAGCTAACATATTCCTTCACAGTCCTAGGAGATGGGATGGTGGCAATGTTTAAAACAAGGACATAGGAGCTAACATATTCCTTCACAGTCCTAGGAGATGGGATGGTGGCAATGTTTAAAACAAGGACATAGGAGCTAACATATTCCTTCACAGTCCTAGGAGATGGGATGGTGGCAATGTTTAAAACAAGGACATAGGAGCTAACATATTCCTTCACAGTCCTAGGAGATGGGATGGTGGCAATGTTTAAAACAAGGACATAGGAGCTAACATATTCCTTCACAGTCCTAGGAGATGGGATGGTGGCAATGTTTAAAACAAGGACATAGGAGCTAACATATTCCTTCACAGTCCTAGGAGATGGGATGGTGGCAATGTTTAAAACAAGGACATAGGAGCTAACATATTCCTTCACAGTCCTAGGAGATGGGATGGTGGCAATGTTTAAAACAAGGACATAGGAGCTAACATATTCCTTCACAGTCCTAGGAGATGGGATGGTGGCAATGTTTAAAACAAGGACATAGGAGCTAACATATTCCTTCCATTACAAGGAAATTGTTGTCATAATTTACATTTCTCAAACGCTCTGACCCAGCCAATATGAAACGGTACTTGACTAACAGTTATGAGAAACCTTTTACCAATTAGCAGAGGTATGCAGCATGCACTCAGGATACAGGGCACATTCTTGTCGAGAGGACAATACTACAGTTTCAAAGGCTTATATAAGTGATATGAAGAAACCACCATTTTTCATTAAAATTCAATTACCCTATATCCTGGAGTAGCAAACAAGTACTCCAACAATTAATTAAATAATTATAAGCAGGACCGTAATTTAATAAACCATTCAATTAATGTGACAATTTATATTTTAATGAATTATACTAGGAAAGGGATGATAAGGTAGAGGAATAGGTTTCATGGAAGCGATATTGGTTCAGGAAGATTTGTCAATATATCCCCGCTTGTTCTTTTAACAACTTAAAATAATGTTTGAAACTCACTCTGTCAACATATATACCTATATATATATATATATATATATAGATATATATATATATATATATACACATATATATATACATATATATATACCTATATATATATATAGGTATATATGTTGACAGAGTGAGTTTGAAACATTATTTTAAGTTGTTAAAAGAACAAGCGGGGATATATTGACAAATCTTCCTGAACCAATATATCGGGTTATTTAGGTCGAAGCAGCCAAATTCTAGGTGAAGTCTACCTTATATCATATCATAGGTCTCGCAAATACCTCTAATTCAAATTTTAATATATATGTGTACATATATATATGTTAGGGAGAGGGAGACTCAAGTAATGTAAACAAACAAGCTGAGCCTATATAAGGCTCAGCAGGATTAAATAAAGTCAGTCGATGTTTACATCTCGTTCTCTAACTACCTATCCCTATACTTTATAGTGTTTTTTAAAAACGTATTCTAGTGCGTAGTGTGCTTAACTGGTGCCGAAACCCGGGATCGTGAGTGCAGTGACGCGTTCAGTGTATGTCGACGCGAA
Organism: Gonocerus acuteangulatus; assembly: GCA_946811695.1. Taxonomy (NCBI): domain Eukaryota; kingdom Metazoa; phylum Arthropoda; class Insecta; order Hemiptera; family Coreidae; genus Gonocerus; species Gonocerus acuteangulatus. The sequence continues at coordinate 169,003,345 of OX328123.1, forward strand.
GGGTGCGATTGACGACACAGGATCGATTGAATGCGAATAGGATGACAGACGAGGCAGCAGCAGCGCCAGTGATGGACGCAGCAACCGCCTCGCTCACGATTGAGTGGATAAAAATTAAAGCAGCGAATGCTCAAGACACGAGGACGGCAATTAGCCAAATAGAGCGGTTTACTGGAGATGTAGGAGAACTCGCCCATTTTTTAAAAGATGGGGATCGGATAATTGATGCTATCAAGGATAAACAAAAGGCAGGATGGCTTGATCCCTGCGACGTAGCTACCTTAAAGGCAGCGCTTGTCGGCAGAGTAAAGCGCTCTATCCTCAACCAGATACAGTGCGATACTGGAACGGATTGGGCTACAGTGAAAACAAGACTGAAGCGAGCCTACGCGGGCGGGAGATGAGCAGTCGAAGAAGACATCATACGAATGCTTCAAGAAACTCGAGGGAACCATCAATCAAAGGGCGATGTCGCTGGACGGCTGCTCAGATGGTACGATAAGATTATCGACAAACTTAGCGAGCAAGAAAGCGAGGACGAGACACCAGTAATGCGCCTGGCAATGGAGAGGATCATAAAGGTACATTTGGTCGTGTCGTAGATGCAGCCCGAGCCCTAGTCGAAGAAGGTGAAAAGGACGCAGAAGCTCACGCCGTAATGGCGGAGGATGACTGGTGGACCAGAGTGCGGAAACCCAGGCAGCGAAGACAACCCGAAGACTCAAGACGAGGTGAGCAGCTGGATACGTACGAGAGGAGGTTTGCGAGACGAAAACGGCGGCAAGCAGCTACAAGGCGAGACCCCCCGCGGCGTAGAGAAGCAATCGCAGACAAAACGTGCTACGAATGTGGGAAAAAGGGGCACATAGCAGCGCGATGCCCTCGCATACGATGTTTTGAATGCGACAGCACAGGCCACGTCGCGAGGCGATGTCCGTATCTCAAGAAAACACCTCCGGACCAGGGCGAGCCAATGGAGGTAAACTTTCACCGGGTAAACAGAAGACGCGCAAGTGTTAGGGACGCGGATTCAACGAGGGACTCCGATGACACCAGCGAGTCCGAAGTGGAAGAGGAGACGAAGAAACCAGCGAGGCGTCTTACGTCGTATGCAGCGGTGCTGCGTGCATGCCAGGTGAAGAAACGTGACAAATGGGAAACGTGTGAGCAGCGCGGCAATCGAGGGAAGATCATACCAGAGTGCAGAGGGTTGCCGATTACAGAGGCGACGAAGGTGAGGTGGCTGTTGGATACAGGGAGCACCTGCACGCTGATCGCCGCCGACGCACTTCACAAGAGTGTGCAAACCTGGGGGAAGCGGCTTATTAGAAAGTGCGAGTGTAACCTCGTAACACTCGGAGGAGACTGCGCCGTAGAGGGCGAAATCAAGATCCCCCTTGAGGTGTGGGGTGGAAATGGTTGTAACTTGACTGTTCACGTAGTGCCGCTTATGCCTACCGAGTACCAAGGCATACTTGGGTGTGATGCATTACAGCTCCTTGGCGGAAGGATAAGAGCGTCGAACGAGCGGTGGAGAGTGCGAGTTGGTTCAAAGCGATACGTCACGGGAACAGGCCGAAGAAACAAATTGCAAATTGGCGCCATTGAGTCTGAGGAGTCAAAGTGGGGTGACCTCAAAGAAGCCTTTGCTGATGTTTTTTACAATGAAGGGGAGCCCCTAGGGGCGACTGGAAAGACCCGCCACGAAATAATCCTTAGCTCGGACCGCACCGTTTACGTAAAGGAAAGGAGATATCCTCAGGCCTTCAAAGCCGCCATCCAGGAAGAAATCCAGAAGATGCTGGATCAAGGGATTATAGTTCCGAGCAAGTCAGCCTTTAATAGCCCTCTGTGGGCAGTGCCTAAGGCGGGATCCCCCGGGAAGTATAGAGTAGTGGTAGACTACCGTAAATTAAATGAAGTCACCCAAGATGAACGGTACCCACTTCCAAGATTAGAAGATATTCTGGACAGGCTCAGCGGCGCGACTGTGTTCAGCACGCTGGATCTCAAAGCTGGATACCACCAAATTCGCATGCACCCAAAGGACGAAGACAAGACCGCCTTCTCGTTCGAGCGGGGCCATTACCACTTTAAACGCATGCCGTTCGGCTTGAAAAATGCGCCGGCGACATTTCAGCGCTTAATGGATGAATTTCTCCGTGAACTCAGCCCAGGATGGTGCCAGGGATATATGGACGATATCCTTGTGTTCAGTAAGTCCGTCGAGGAACATCGAGATCATCTGCAACTAGTGTTTGACAGGCTAAGGCGTTTTGGCTTAAAGCTTTCACCAGCGAAGACGAAGTTAGGGCTGCCCAAGGTGCCCTTCTTAGGCCATGTAATTTCAAGCAGCGGAATCCAACCGGACCCAGCGAAGGTAGACACTCTCACAGGAATAAAAACCCCGACAACCGCCAAAGAGGTACGAAGACTACTCTGAGCCCTTAACTATTACAGGCGGTTCGTCCCGAGTATGGCCAAGAAGGTCGCACAAATTAACGACCTCCTAAAAAAAGGTCGCAGATTCGTTGTTACCCCGACTATGAAAGAGAACTTGGAAGCCTGCATTGCGACATTGAAGACGGCGCCGGTCTTAGCGTTTCCGGACTTCCGCAAACCCTTCATACTAACAACAGACGCAAGCGACCACGCATTGGGAGCGGTATTGGCACAAAGATCTCAAAAAGGGGAACAGCCGATAGCTTTTGCTAGCCGGCGGCTAACGGAAACGGAAAAACGGTACAGTGCGCTGGAAAGAGAGTTGCTGGCGATCGTATGGGCCACGGATCATTTTAGGCCATACCTTTTTGGGCGGTGCTTTGTCGTCCACACCGACCAAGAAACCTCTCCAGTGGGTTGCCAATCTCAAGGAGAACTCAGCTAGGATCGTACGCTGGAAAGAGAGGCTGGCACAGTACAACTTTACAGTGAGGTACACACCTGGGAAAGAGAACGTCGTGGCTGACTGGCTATCACGACTTGAACGAGTTAATGTCACGAGGACGGAGGATGCAGGGGCAGAGCAATCACTTCGGCAGTTTTTCAGCGAATGGAACCCAGCGGATGTGGGGACCAGTGAACACAGCGCCGGAGAGGAGACAGTCTCCGCAAACGATGGCGATTTGACGATCCCTGAAGTCGACGACATCGCAGTCGCGAAAAAGCGATGCATCATCTGGAAGACAGGCACCTCAGGATCACCACAAATTGTTTACGGGAAGCGTACGCGGTCCAGTCTAAAATGTACCATCTCTACACTGACATTCAGGATGACACGATCTGCGTGAGATGTGTTCGTGAAGAACCAAACTCTCTGGGATCGCATTGCACGATTAAAAGAGCAAGGACGCATCGGACTCGATCGTTCCTTTATCAGGTGCCTCAGGATAGGAGAGGTCGTAAACGACCCGCAGATGCAGAAAGACATTACACTTGCGCAACATCAAGGCAAACCCAATCACCGAGGGGTCAGTGAAATGCTCCTTGCGCTACGTCAGAAATACTACTGGAAACGGATGGACCGAACAGTGCGTGATGTCGTCGCCGCATGTGAAGTGTGTAATAAAGTCAAGTACGACCGCCGCCCCCCCCCCCAGACACAAACAGTAGAAACGTTAACACCGAGAGGACCTCTATTTGTTCTTCAAGCGGATACCTTCACATGGACGGGACAGTTCTGGGTAACTATCCTTGACATATTTAGTAAGCTGGTAATGGCCGTTCCTGTAGTGACGAAAAGTGCAGACGAAGTACGGCGCGCCTTGTGCCTGTGGAGCCAGTGCTACGGTACACCAGAACTCCTAGTTACTGATGGTGGTCGTGAGTTTCGGAATGACACAATCAGGCAACTCCTCAGCAAGTGGGGTGCTACCCTCCATGTTACCACAGCAGGACATCCGGAATGCCATGGCGGCGTTGAAAGAGTTCACAACACTCTCAGTGAACACCTACGGCTAATCCAAGCGGAACGACCGTTGCCAGTGGAAGAGGCAATGACAATTGCAGTGACGGCCTACAATCATTCCATTCATAGCGCCACAGGGTTCTCACCTTTCGAGATTCTGTTTGGGACGTGGAAACTAGGCAGGGACGTCCCGGAAACCGCAGGAGACCCCGGAGTCGTCGGGACCGTTCTCCAACTACAAGCCAACCAACGAAGTATCGCACAGAAGGCAGCAAACCGCATCATCCGGGAAAAGCAGGAACGAACGACCAGACTCCACAGGCAAATCACCATACCAGCCAGACCTCTACGCCTGGGAGACATCGTCTACCGAAGAATACCGTCCAATAGGCCTAAACAAGATGTTAGGTATGACGGACCTTATAAGATCGTTGCTCTCAAAGAGCATAACATCGTTACACTTAAGGCGCAAGCGCCTCCCTACCGTCAGAGGAACGCACATATCGACCAGCTGAAAATTCCTGCGGTGCAGCCTACTGGTGGTCCTAGTGATGTAGGTTAGTACTGTTCAGTTAGTCAACGAGCGCTGTTCTAAGTTAAATAATCGATTCTAGGTTGAGTATGGGATGTTCTTATTTTTAGTCTTATGGGGTAGGATAATATCTGTACCAGGGGTTTTCATTTATTTCTTATTTCTTTTCATTTTGTAGTAAGAGACCTTTTTCTTTAATTGTTTTATTTTGTAGGTACTATTGTCATCAGATGTATAATTTTGTAATTGTGGTATTATTATTAGTTATAAGATGTATAATTTTGTCATAAGATTATATTATTGTCATAAGAGGTATAATTTTGTAATTGTGGTATTATTATTAGTTTCTGGGGAGATACCCGGCTGTTAGGGAGAGGGAGACTCAAGTAATGTAAACAAACAAGCTGAGCCTATATAAGGCTCAGCAGGATTAAATAAAGTCAGTCGATGTTTACATCTCGTTCTCTAACTACCTATCCCTATACTTTATAGTGTTTTTTAAAAACGTATTCTAGTGCGTAGTGTGCTTAACTTATATATATATATATATATATATATATATATATATATATATATATATATATATATATATATATATATATATATATAGGTATATATATATATACATATATATACATATAGGTATATATATGTAGATACAAATATACCTATATTAAAATTTGAATTAGAGGTATTTCCGAGACCTACGATATTATTATTTTTTTATTAGTTTCCTCTCTGGAGTAACCCTGGAAAGAGGCCGTTTATTTTCTGCTACACGTTCCAATACATAATGTATATCACATGTATTTTATAAAATTTTGTCACCATTACATTAATGATTTAACATTAAATAATTAATAACTAAATTTAAATAATTAGAAAATAAATATACATAAAATAAATATAATTTTATATATTTACATAATTTGTTTGTTTACATTTTTTATTATTTCAATTGTCTTTAGAGGGATCGATCGTCTTTAGAGTCAGGCATGCTCTCTTAGAGAAATCTCTGAAGCTTGAATAGTGTTTAACAAACAGCTCTTTTTCTGTAATGGGCCAGTTTTTTACTTTAGAATTGTTTTTCTCTCTTCTATGAGTAACTTGCATTTGTATATAAGGTGCTGTGTTGTTTGTGGTGTTGTGTTGTCGCAAGGGCATGCCGAGCTCTTAGTTATATTTAGCTTGTGTAAGTATGTGTTTAATGATCCGTGTCCAATTAGTAATTGTGTCGTGTAGAAGTCACAACATGTATGTTTTCCTACTAAGTGGCTATGTATGTCAGGTATAATGAGTGAACGTCCTTTTGTAGAGTTTCCCCATTGTGTTTGACAGCACTCTATCGTTTTGCGTGATAGAACGTGTTTCATGTGTGTCTTAGATATTTTGTTGTATGTTATTGGTATATTATTGTCATTGGACGCTGATTTTCCGAGTCTGTCGGCTATCTCGTTTCCTTCAAGTCCGTCGTGTGCTTTGACCCATTTAAAGTGTGTAGTTATGTGAGTCAAAGCACACGACGGACTTGAAGGAAACGAGATAGCCGACCGACTCGCAAAATCAGCGTCCAATGAAAATAATATACCAATAACATACAACAAAATATCTAAGACACACATGAAACACATTCTATCACGCAAAACGATAGAGTGCTGGCAAACACAATGGGGAAACTCTTCAAATGGACGTACACTCATTATACCTCACATACATAGCCACTTAGTACGAAAACATACATGTTGTGACTTCTACACGAGACCTATGATATGGTATATATATATATATATATATATATATATATATATATATTGTAGATCTAATTTCCAACAAAAAAGTTTATTTGAGGTATGGTCCGATTTCGAGAGGAAAAGGAACTATGTCCTATTTTCTGTATTTTTTTTATCATAGTAATTTCTTTAATCAATAAGAAAGGATTGCTCAAAAACAAATCAATATAAATAAATTTTAATTATATCATCATAAAATAGACAATATTTTCTTTAATAAAACAGTAATTTAATTCACTAAAACCAGTATTAAAAAATACTTTCTGGAAGTCCAATAACGCACTTCTGTTGTTGAAAAAAAACTTCTGTTTTTGAAAAATTTGAAATTTTCCATCGACACTCCCTTTAGGAGGTAAACACCTGCTAAGAAAGGTTTTTCTGATATTCAAATTATTGAGCATTTTTTAGTGGGGTGTGAATTTTTAGTTGGTTAGAGAGCAGGCAAGCCTAGGCAGCAAGAGTTGCTAGGACGATAATAGATCAGCTGTTACCGTTCTGTATCTATTTCATAATATTATTTCTATTTGAGCTTAATTTCAACTATGATGGCAAACCTTGAATTACTAGAAATAAACTGTGATTTTATTCCTCATAGAGTTTACGCTGTACCTGGTGATGGTCCATCCGAGGTAATAATATCCCGAACCCTTGCACCGTCTCAGAGTAGTCAAAAATCGCCAAAAAGCGCGAAAAACTTGTTTTTTCGAAGTATTTTCTCGGAACACTTGGCCTTAAATATATGTTAAATACCTCAAGAGAACTCTCTCTTGGCACTCGTGCCATTTCTTGAGTTTTAGGCCCCCACCGTTGATTGCAGGACGCTGGTTAATCATTGAAGTACTAGAAATGAATAACATTTCCCAAATCCTCATGTACCAAAATCGTTCCTTCAACTTTACTTTTTCAGACCGATAAGGTTGACGCATGTTTTTTTTTGTTTTACTGGGGTGTTCCAAGGGCAAAAAAAAAAACATTTTTTTAATCGTCATCATGGAGGGGTATATTGAAAAAGTCCGACTCGCAGGAACTGCGTCATCTTAGCGCGGTTCCATACATCTCGAAAAAATAGAATAGATTAGGCATCACAAATCTCAGGAAACTGAAAATAGCCAACTTACGGATAATTCTTAATCCTCATTCTTGAGGAAGGCAGAATAAGTCAATACAATTACGTACTGAAAACGTACTTACTCTTCGGCTACAGCTGAGAAGGCTCTATTCTAAACAACCAAAAATTCGTTCTCATTTTAAGTATCTTGTTTTACTAGCAAATTCATTTTACTGATATAATCAACTGTAAATATGTGCTTCATGGCGTATAAAAGTCCATTCTGTCGTGGGTTAAATCTTTCTATAAAATAAGAAATAACGATAACTACAGTTGGAGGCTGTGAGGAAGGTTATATAGATGGAGAATTCAAAACAAACTACGTCATCATGATTAGCCACAGACGTCTTGATTACCACAGCCACTCTTTTTAAGTTTTATGCGCTTATATCTCTGATTGACGTTGCCCCATCGAATATTGCTTCAGAACCCTTTTTGTAGAGAATTTAGTAAGCATTCGAATGGTCACCTTTCATTTACCACGATTTCCCAACCGTTATCGAGATATTTACGAAAAATGTATGAAGATCCGAAAACTTTTCATGTCTATTAATAAAATATATTTTTTTCGCATACTTACTTAACTCTAAATATAACCAACATTTAAACATCTCAGTTGGGACTAATTTCCAAGATGTAGAAAATATTTCAATTGAATCCCGCGATTCTAAGTACCCACAAAAAATAATGACTTACAAAAACATTGATTCCACCTTTCTCAGAAACGGTTACAGGTATTGCCATAAAAATGGTTTCATTCGTTTTCCTATGCTAAGAAACCTATAAAACAAGAACCTGCAAGCATATGAACTCAAAAACGTAAGCGTTACGATTTTGTTACGCGAATTTCGCCCCAAACACTATCTTCCAGTGGGCGGATTCTGCTGGTTAACGAACTTGACCTTTCAAATTACGCAACAGCATTTGTGTACCAAATTTCATCAAAATCGGAACATTTTTGAGCTTGCTAGAGCGCGAACAGACAATCATATATATATATATATATATATATATATATACAAATTTGAACCACCTATATTTTCGTGATCTATGGGATATGAAACGAGAAAGTTTCTTCCGGAACTTCCGGATGGCGTCGTGAGGTCAACCTCATAAGCCGGTTTTCCCTATGGAGATAGGGAGTAACCGCGCTAAAATTACACATATTTTCTTTTGCCTTATAGCTTTTTCGTCTCTCGGATTTCGGGCTTAAATTTTCCGTGAACATGTATAGAAAGAGCACAAACCGAAATTAGATGAGTGATCCTGCATACTAAGGTGCTACAGGTGAACGAACTCCGGAAATGACTAACAGAAAGACGCGGGAGCTATCTCTATGTAAACTTTGGAATCAAATCGAAGACTGATTTGTTTTTGCAGTACTCAAGTCAGTGTCGACACGAATAGATATCTGAGGTGATCTGAGTAAAAAAATCGTGTCCTAGTTGAAATATTGTTGAATTCCAACGACAAAAGTGTCTTTCGGTATGCAAGGATTTGACAGATCAATTTCCAATAGCCGATAAGCATATTTCGTTACTCCAACGAAAATTGTCTCAAACTGTTGTGCTGAAATTTTAAAAAAGTGGGCTGAGAGTAGTATGAGTAAATGTATTTTTTAAAGAAAAAAACCAAGTGCAGGACAAGGGGCAGGGGCCGACCACAAAAAGAGTTTGCTGACCTGGTAGGAAACTCTAAAAGGCGAAGGGCTCAGCTCCAAAATGAGAAATACTCAACCAATGAGCTGCAGATCAAGGGACGGGGGTCGACCACAGAAAGAGTTTGCTGACCTTGTAGGAAACTCTAAAAGGCGAAGGGCTCAGCTCCTAAATGAGAAATACTCAACCAATGAGCTGCAGCTCAAGGGACGGGGGCCGACCACAAAAAGAGTTTGCTGACTTGGTAAGAAACTCTAAAAGGCGAAGGGCTCAGCTCCTAAATGAGAAATACTCAACCAATGAGCTGCAGCTCAAGGGACGGGGGCCGACCACAGAAAGAGTTTGCTGACCTGGTAGGAAGCTCTAAAAGGCGAAGGGCTCAGCTTCTAAATGAGAAATACTCAACCAATGAGCTGCAGTTCAAGGGACGAGGGCCGACCACAGAAAGAGTTTGCTGACCTGGTAGGAAGCTCTAAAAGGCGAAGGGCTCAGCTTCTAAATGAGAAATACTCAACCAATGAGCTGCAGTTCAAGGGACGAGGGCCGACCACAGAAAGAGTTTGCTGACCTGGTAGGAAGCTCTAAAAGGCGAAGGGCTCAGCTTCTAAATGAGAAATACTCAACCAATGAGCTGCAGTTCAAGGGACGAGAGCCGACCACAGAAAGAGTTTGCTGACCTGGTAGGAAGCTCTAAAAGGCGAAGGGCTCAGTGAAGGGGTCCACCACCGCATATTGGTCAGTCCACCACCGCATATTGGTCAGTCCATCACCGCATATTTGTCAGTCCACCACCGCATAATGGTCAGTCCACCACCGCATATTGGTCAGTCCACCACCGCATATTGGTCAGTCCACCACCGCATATTGGTCAGTCCACCACCGCATATTGGTCAGTCCACCACCGCATATTGGTCAGTCCACCGCCGCATAATGGTCAGTCCACCACCGCATATTGGTAAGTCCACCGCCGCATAATGGTCAGTCCACCACCGCATATTGGTAATTCCACCGCCGCATAATGGTCAGTCCACCACCGCATATTGGTCAGTCCACCGCCGCATAATGGTCAGTCCACCACCGCATATTGGTAAGTCCACCACCGCATATTGGTCCACTCGTTTATTCGACAAAAGAGTGTGTATTGAAGTAACAACTTTAATACAAATATTTAAATTCGGTAATATCTAAGTGACGCAACAATACCTTTATTGTGGTTTTAAGACTAGTAAGTGTGCACAATTTCAGCTTTAAAACTCTAGTACATTTCAAGTTATTGAGTTTTGAGCGCTGTTCAACGATTTATGACAGGGGTGCGACTCCTCACCCATCAGCATCCCCAGTCAGAACACTTCTTGGTATTGCTCGCAAATATAATTGCTGTTTCCAAATGACATCTTGGAATCATAACCTTTTAAATTTTCACGTCCATATATTATTAACAACTAATTTTAACCTGCACTGGTATAACTGCTGTTACTGGTAACCTATAGATAACGGGTTATCTCTACTTTATCTGTTTCTTGACACTGGCTTGAAGCGCCCCACTGTCAAGAAACATTATACTTATCAATTAATGAATAACTTATAGTATGACGGGGACCGAGCTATAATAAACTGCACGAAATTATTTAGTAGTGTTAATTTTGATGATACATTATTTAACGCAATAAAATAAATAATATTTGTTATACAAATGCATCAAGTAAAAAGCTACATATACACATGAGACTTTATGGCTAATATCAAGTAAAAAGCTACATATACACATGAGACTTCATGGCTAATATCAAGCTACATATGCACATGAGACTTCATGGCTAATACCAAGCTACATATACACATGAGACTTCATGGCTAATATCAAGTAAAAAGCTACATATAAACATGAGACTTCATGGCTAATATGAAGCCACATATACACATGAGACTTCATGGCTAATATCAAGCTACATATACACATGAGACTTCATGGCTAATATCAAGTAAAAAGCTACATGTAGAAATGAGACTTCCTGGCCAATACCAAGCTACATATACACATGAGACTTCATGGCTAATATCAAGTAAAAAGCTACATATACACATGAGACTTCATGGCTAATACCAAGCTACATATACACATGAGACTTCATGGCTAATATCAAGTAAAAAGCTACATATACACATGAGACTTCATGGCTAATATCAAGCTACATATACACATGAGACTTCATGGCTAATATCAAGTAAAAAGCTACATATACACATGAGACTTCATGGCTAATATCAAGTAAAAAGCTACATGTACACATGAGACTTCCTGGCTAATACCAAGCTACATATACACATGAGACTTCATGGCTAATATCAAGTAAAAAGCTACATATACACATGAGACTTCATGGCTAATATCAAGTAAAAAGCTACATATACACATGAGACTTCATGGCTAATATCAAGTAAAAAGCTACATATACACATGAGACTTCATGGCTAATATCAAGCTACGTATACACATGATACTTCATGGCTAATATCAAGTAAAAAGCTACATATACACATGAGACTTCATGGCTAATATCAAGCTACATATACACATGAGACTTCATGGCTAATATCAAGTAAAAACCTACATATACACATGAGACTTCATGGCTAATATCAAGCTACATATACACATGAGACTTCATGGTTAATATCAAGTAAAAAGCTACATGTACACATGAGACTTCATGGCTAATATCAAGCTACATATACACATGAGACTTCCTGGCTAATATCAAGTAAAAAGCTACATGTACACATGAGACTTCATGGCTAATATCAAGTAAAAAGCTACATGTACACATGGGACTTCATGGCTAATACCAAGCTACATATACACATGAGACTTCATGGCTAATATCAAGTAAAAAGCTACATGTACACATGAGACTTCATGGCTAATATCAAGTAAAAAGCTACATGTACACATGAGACTTCATGGCTAATACCAAGCTACATAAACACATGAGACTTCATGGCTAATATCAAGCTACATATACACATGAGACTTCATGGCTAATATCAAGTAAAAAGCTACATATACACATGAGACTTCCTGGCTAATTTCAAGTAAAAAGCTACATGTACACATGAGACTTCATGGCTAATATCAAGTAAAAAGCTACATGTACACATGGGACTTCATGGCTAATACCAAGCTACATATACACATGAGACTTCATGGCTAATATCAAGTAAAAAGCTACATGTACACATGAGACTTCATGGCTAATATCAAGTAAAAAGCTACATGTACACATGAGACTTCATGGCTAATACCAAGCTACATAAACACATGAGACTTCATGGCTAATATCAAGTAAAAAGCTACATGTACACATGAGAATTCATGGCTAATATCAAGTAAAAAGCTACATGTACACATGAGACTTCATGGCTAATACCAAGCTACATATACACATGAGACTTAATGGCTAATATCAAGTAAAAAGCTACATGTACACATGAGACTTCATGGCTAATATCAAGTAAAAAGCTACATATACACATGAGACTTCCTGGCTAATACCAAGCTACATATACACATGAGACTTCATGGCTAATATCACAAGCTACATATACACATGAGACTTCATGGCTAATATCAAGTAAAAAGCTACATGTACACATGAGACTTCATGGCTAATACCAAGCTACATATACACATGAGACTTCATGGCTACTATCAAGTAAAAAGCTACATATACACATGAGACTTCATGGCTAATATCAAGTAAAAAGCTACATGTACACATGAGACTTCATGGCTAATACCAAGCTACATATACACATGAGACTTCATGGCTACTATCAAGTAAAAAGCTACATATACACATGAGACTTCATGGCTAATATCAAGTAAAAAGCTACGTGTACACATGAGACTTCATGGCTAATACCAAGCTACATATACACATGAGACTTCATGGCTAATATCAAGTAAAAAGCTACATGTACACATGAGACTTCATGGCTAATATCAAGTAAAAAGCTACATGTACACATGAGACTTCATGGCTAATACCAAGCTACATATACACATGAGACTTAATGGCTAATATCAAGTAAAAAGCTACATGTACACATGAGACTTCATGGCTAATATCAAGTAAAAAGCTACATATACACATGAGACTTCCTGGCTAATACCAAGCTACATATACACATGAGACTTCATGGCTAATATCACAAGCTACATATACACATGAGACTTCATGGCTAATATCAAGTAAAAAGCTACATGTACACATGAGACTTCATGGCTAATACCAAGCTACATATACACATGAGACTTCATGGCTACTATCAAGTAAAAAGCTACATATACACATGAGACTTCATGGCTAATATCAAGTAAAAAGCTACATGTACACATGAGACTTCATGGCTAATACCAAGCTACATATACACATGAGACTTCATGGCTACTATCAAGTAAAAAGCTACATATACACATGAGACTTCATGGCTAATATCAAGTAAAAAGCTACATGTACACATGAGACTTCATGGCTAATACCAATTTTTCAGGAATAAAAGAAATAGTGTAAGTTTGACTTTTCTTTAACAACGGTGAGATTTTTACTCGGTGAGAAAACTCCTCCCTGAATAGGCCTTTAGATTGATAACTTGATTGGATCTTGACGAACCCCTGGAGGCCCTTTTGAAGAGAAGTAAGAACTCTATTTTATGTTGGAGTTTGCTGTCCGAGCTACAAAACAAACACAGCATGATTCGTTCATTACTCAAATGGCATTGTTGAAGTAATGAAACATCTACTAGGCTAGTCAATGTTTCTATTTCATACCAAAAGCTTCTCCAAGCCAATTTAATTAGATTAAAATGAAAATCATTGGAATCGAATCCAATCTAACTTGTCTAATTACTCTGTTTGATGTTTCCCGTCCGTTCTATAAGCAAGAAGCATCAGTTGGCACTTGTAAGAGCTTCCCATTGATTTTCCTGTTCATGTTGCGCAGTCTACAATCACACGATAACAAACCTCTGTACGTACACTAGCTGACTACCCGTGCTTCGTCAAGGCAGATAAGTAGTTATTTTATTGAGATAAATAATATATCATCAAAATTAACGCAACTATATAATATTGTGCAGTTTATTATAGCACGGTCCCTGTGATATTAAAAGGTATTCATCAATTGATAAGTCATCAAAGTATAATGTTTCTTGACACTAGGGCGCTCCGGACCAGTTTCAAAGTCAGACTCGCAGGAACAGCGTCATCTTAGCGCGATTCCGTTCTTATCCCTAGTGTCATTTGGAAAGATTCAAATAGAATCAGTTATTATTTTGGTTCGACCTTTAATGAAATCCTTTTATGACCCGTTACAAAGGGCCAGCGTGCACTTTTACCTGGAGTTCCACCCTACAGATGGGTTGGCCAACGCCATCACTACAAACTGGAAATAGTTATTTCACAGAATCAAATATCAAAATGCTTCTAATTTTCTTGACTTCTTCTACTGTAATACTAATTCTATAAATAAATGCAATTTAAAACTAAAAACAACCAATTAAAAAGTGAACTAAATAAATACGAAAACCAGTTCAAAAGAACAAAACAAACACATTTGAAGTTTTAAGCACTTATTTCTCAGATTGACATCGACTAATCGAAAATTTCCTTAGAACCTTTTTTGTAGAAAATTTAGAAAGAGTTCAAATAATCACTTTCACTTACTAGACCGGGCGCTGGGTGGAGTTGAGTATGCAAAATGTGAGGACCGCATTCGGTGTATGGGGTTGAATTCAGAAAAGCATGCAGATTATGATTCTGAATGTTGCCAGGAGTCGTATTGGTCCAATTTTTTTTTACACCCTACCCCCTTAGACATCTAAAAAATGGACTGAACACATGCTTTGGTATCATTATAACGATTATTTTAGTGAGAATATCCAATTGACTTTTATGATTAAAGATAATTTCAGCTAATTAAGTAAAAAAAGAACAGGAAAATTAAATATAAAAACAATAATTATTAATAAAAAAATTATTTAATTAAAAAAATCAAATTTAAACACATCATAGAAGAAAAAATTAAAATTATCAATCTTTTTTATTCTAACAGTCGTTATTTATGCATTTGCATAAAGAGATACAATCAGTGTGTAATTTTTTACAAGAGCAAGCCATTGTCTCACAATTGGATGTACATTTACACGGTTGAATCAA
Organism: Gonocerus acuteangulatus; assembly: GCA_946811695.1. Classification (NCBI taxonomy): domain Eukaryota; kingdom Metazoa; phylum Arthropoda; class Insecta; order Hemiptera; family Coreidae; genus Gonocerus; species Gonocerus acuteangulatus. Next base: position 169,018,557 of record OX328123.1, read on the forward strand.
AAATTCCGGTTGCTTGGTCATTTGTCGTGGGTACAAATTACCATCCTTCCTTTCATAGCCTAAGAAGGATTAATCAATAGGCTGTAGTTGAGTTTGGTCAGCATTCACCCATACATAGATGTAAATGTAGAGCATCTGATGAGCAAATAACTTTTATTAAATTTAAGCCGATACCGATATTTTGAGAAATTAACTTATACCGAAGTTCATCAGCCGTTGAATATTTTTACAAAATCTAACGATGCAGCTTTTAAAGCATTTTTTTTTTCGAGCCAAATCTGTTAGTTGAATCGCAACTACTCAGAGCGTGTGTAATGCTGGCAAAATACCGCAAATATTTCTCCAAGGGATTGAGCAGCCAGATGACATCCTGAAATGAATTTCTTCTTATAGGTATCGTCGAACCATAAACCTAAACAGCCTAGACGTGCAAGCTTGTTCCAGAAGTGAATTCCAAGAATGAAAACATCTGTATTAGCGCTAATAATTATGATATGGCTAAGTTTGATTTTCACCGCGTGAAATATGTGACAAAACATCCTTGAATCCGCTTCTAAATGGTTCGAATTCAAGTCAGGTACTTCAAAAAATGGATCATCAAATCCTCCACAAATATATAACTCCGAATCTTCTTCTATTTGTGCATATCTAGGGGCAGCAGTACATAGAAATCCAACCAGCTGTAATTTATTTTCAGTGTTTCCAAGAAAATTATTACAATTAGTTGGGATTTTGGTGTGCTCATTTGAAATTATAAAATTTCTTATTATTTGATCTTTACTCCGTAAAATTGATTCCAAGTATTTTATTGAAATATCATAATATCTGTCAAATACAATGTCTACTGGTTCTACATTTGGCTGCCCAAAAAGATTATGAATTCTATTGAAAGATGCCTCAGCAAAATCACCAAATGTGCTGAAATTTTGTAATTGGATCCGATGAACAAGTGCCATACCATCAATAATATAAATTTTTGAAATTGGTAGATTTAAAATATCCTGCGCGTATTAGTACCACATTTATAATTGTTTTCAATTTCGAGTTCTGATTTTGGAAATAGGTAGATTTACAATATCCTGCCGCGAGTTAGTACCACATTTATAATTGTTTTCAATTTCGAGTTCTGATTTTGGAAATAGGTAGATTTACAATATCCTGCCGCGTGTTAGTACCACATTTATAATTGTTTTCAATTTCGAGTTCTGATTTTGGAAATAGGTAGATTTACAATATCCTGCCGCGAGTTAGTACCACATTTATAATTGTTTTCAATTTCGAGTTCTGATTTTGGAAATAGGTAAATTTACAATATCCTGCCGCGTGTTAGTACCACATTTATAATTGTTTTCAATTTCGAGTTCTGATTTTGGAAATAGGTAGATTTACAATATCCTGCCGCGAGTTAGTACCACATTTATAATTGTTTTCAATTTCGAGTTCTGATTTTGGAAATAGGTAGATTTACAATATCCTGCCGCGAGTTAGTACCACATTTATAATTGTTTTCAATTTCGAGTTCTGATTTTGGAAATAGGTAGATTTACAATATCCTGCCGCGAGTTAGTACCACATTTATAATTGTTTTCAATTTCGAGTTCTGATTTTGGAAATAGGTAGATTTACAATATCCTGCCGCGAGTTAGTACCACATTTATAATTGTTTTCAATTTCGAGTTCTGATTTTGGAAATAGGTAGATTTACAATATCCTGCCGCGTGTTAGTACCACATTTATAATTGTTTTCAATTTCGAGTTCTGATTTTGGAAATAGGTAGATTTACAATATCCTGCCGCGAGTTAGTACCACATTTATAATTGTTTTCAATTTCGAGTTCTGATTTTGGAAATAGGTAGATTTACAATATCCTGCCGCGAGTTAGTACCACATTTATAATTGTTTTCAATTTCGAGTTCTGATTTTGGAAATAGGTAGATTTACAATATCCTGCCGCGTGTTAGTACCACATTTATAATTGTTTTCAATTTCGAGTTCTGATTTTGGAAATAGGTAGATTTACAATATCCTGCCGCGATTTCGTACCACATTTATAATTGTTTTCAATTTCGAGTTCTGATTTTGGAAATAGGTAGATTTACAATATCCTGCCGCGTGTTAGTACCACATTTATAATTGTTTTCAATTTTGAGTTCTGATTTTGGAAATAGGTAGATTTACAATATCCTGCCGCGAGTTAGTACCACATTTATAATTGTTTTCAATTTCGAGTTCTGATTTTGGAAATAGGTAGATTTACAATATCCTGCCGCGTGTTAGTACCACATTTATAATTGTTTTCAATTTCGAGTTCTGATTTTGGAAATAGGTAGATTTACAATATCCTGCCGCGAGTTAGTACCACATTTATAATTGTTTTCAATTTCGAGTTCTGATTTTGGAAATAGGTAGATTTACAATATCCTGCCGCGAGTTAGTACCACATTTATAATTGTTTTCAATTTCGAGTTCTGATTTTGGAAATAGGTAGATTTACAATATCCTGCCGCGAGTTAGTACCACATTTATAATTGTTTTCAATTTCGAGTTCTGATTTTGGAAATAGGTAGATTTACAATATCCTGCCGCGAGTTAGTACCACATTTATAATTGTTTTCAATTTCGAGTTCTGATTTTGGAAATAGGTAGATTTACAATATCCTGCCGCGAGTTAGTACCACATTTATAATTGTTTTCAATTTCGAGTTCTGATTTTGGAAATAGGTAGATTTACAATATCCTGCCGCGATTTCGTACCACATTTATAATTGTTTTCAATTTCGAGTTCTGATTTTGGAAATAGGTAGATTTACAATATCCTGCCGCGTGTTAGTACCACATTTATAATTGTTTTCAATTTTGAGTTCTGATTTTGGAAATAGGTAGATTTACAATATCCTGCCGCGAGTTAGTACCACATTTATAATTGTTTTCAATTTCGAGTTCTGATTTTGGAAATAGGTAGATTTACAATATCCTGCCGCGTGTTAGTACCACATTTATAATTGTTTTCAATTTCGAGTTCTGATTTTGGAAATAGGTAGATTTACAATATCCTGCCGCGAGTTAGTACCACATTTATAATTGTTTTCAATTTCGAGTTCTGATTTTGGAAATAGGTAGATTTACAATATCCTGCCGCGATTTCGTACCACATTTATAATTGTTTTCAATTTCGAGTTCTGATTTTGGAAATAGGTAGATTTACAATATCCTGCCGCGAGTTAGTACCACATTTATAATTGTTTTCAATTTCGAGTTCTGATTTTGGAAATAGGTAGATTTACAATATCCTGCCGCGATTTCGTACCACATTTATAATTGTTTTCAATTTCGAGTTCTGATTTTGGAAATAGGTAGATTTACAATATCCTGCCGCGTGTTAGTACCACATTTATAATTGTTTTCAATTTTGAGTTCTGATTTTGGAAATAGGTAGATTTACAATATCCTGCCGCGAGTTAGTACCACATTTATAATTGTTTTCAATTTCGAGTTCTGATTTTGGAAATAGGTAGATTTACAATATCCTGCCGCGTGTTAGTACCACATTTATAATTGTTTTCAATTTCGAGTTCTGATTTTGGAAATAGGTAGATTTACAATATCCTGCCGCGAGTTAGTACCACATTTATAATTGTTTTCAATTTCGAGTTCTGATTTTGGAAATAGGTAGATTTACAATATCCTGCCGCGAGTTAGTACCACATTTATAATTGTTTTCAATTTCGAGTTCTGATTTTGGAAATAGGTAGATTTACAATATCCTGCCGCGAGTTAGTACCACATTTATAATTGTTTTCAATTTCGAGTTCTGATTTTGGAAATAGGTAGATTTACAATATCCTGCCGCGAGTTAGTACCACATTTATAATTGTTTTCAATTTCGAGTTCTGATTTTGGAAATAGGTAGATTTACAATATCCTGCCGCGAGTTAGTACCACATTTATAATTGTTTTCAATTTCGAGTTCTGATTTTGGAAATAGGTAGATTTACAATATCCTGCCGCGTGTTAGTACTACATTTATAATTGTTTTCAATTTCGAGTTCTGATTTTGGAAATAGGTAGATTTACAATATCCTGCCGCGAGTTAGTACCACATTTATAATTGTTTTCAATTTCGAGTTCTGATTTTGGAAATAGGTAGATTTACAATATCCTGCCGCGAGTTAGTACCACATTTATAATTGTTTTCAATTTCGAGTTCTGATTTTGGAAATAGGTAGATTTACAATATCCTGCCGCGAGTTAGTACCACATTTATAATTGTTTTCAATTTCGAGTTCTGATTTTGGAAATAGGTAGATTTACAATATCCTGCCTCGAGTTAGTACTACATTTATAATTGTTTTCAATTTCGAGTTCTGATTTTGGAAATAGGTAGATTTACAATATCCTGCCGCGTGTTAGTACCACATTTATAATTGTTTTCAATTTCGAGTTCTGATTTTGGAAATAGGTAGATTTACAATATCCTGCCGCGAGTTAGTACCACATTTATAATTGTTTTCAATTTCAAGTTCTGATTTTGGAAATAGGTAGATTTACAATATCCTGCCGCGAGTTAGTACCACATTTATAATTGTTTTCAATTTCGAGTTCTGATTTTGGAAATAGGTAGATTTACAATATCCTGCCGCGTGTTAGTACCACATTTATAATTGTTTTCAATTTCGAGTTCTGATTTTGGAAATAGGTAGATTTACAATATCCTGCCGCGAGTTAGTACCACATTTATAATTGTTTTCAATTTCGAGTTCTGATTTTCGAAATAGGTAGATTTACAATATCCTGCCGCGAGTTAGCACCACATTTATAATTGTTTTCAATTTCGAGTTCTGATTTTGGAAATAGGTAGATTTACAATATCCTGCCGCGAGTTAGTACCACATTTATAATTGTTTTCAATTTCGAGTTCTGATTTTGGAAATAGGTAGATTTACAATATCCTGCCGCGTGTTAGTACCACATTTATAATTGTTTTCAATTTCGAGTTCTGATTTTGGAAGTAGGTAGATTTACAATATCCTGCCGCGTGTTAGTACCACATTTATAATTGTTTTCAATTTCGAGTTCTGATTTTGGAAATAGGTAGATTTACAATATCCTGCCGCGAGTTAGTACCACATTTATAATTGTTTTCAATTTCGAGTTCTGATTTTGGAAATAGGTAGATTTACAATATCCTGCCGCGTGTTAGTACCACATTTATAATTGTTTTCAATTTCGAGTTCTGATTTTGGAAATAGGTAGATTTACAATATCCTGCCGCGAGTTAGTACCACATTTATAATTGTTTTCAATTTCGAGTTCTGATTTTGGAAATAGGTAGATTTACAATATCCTGCCGCGAGTTAGTACCACATTTATAATTGTTTTCAATTTCGAGTTCTGATTTTGGAAATAGGTAGATTTACAATATCCTGCCGCGAGTTAGTACCACATTTATAATTGTTTTCAATTTCGAGTTCTGATTTTGGAAATAGGTAGATTTACAATATCCTGCCGCGTGTTAGTACCACATTTATAATTGTTTTCAATTTCGAGTTCTGATTTTGGAAGTAGGTAGATTCACAATATCCTGCCGCGTGTTAGTACCACATTTATAATTGTTTTCAATTTCGAGTTCTGATTTTGGAAATAGGTAGATTTACAATATCCTGCCGCGAGTTAGTACCACATTTATAATTGTTTTCAATTTCGAGTTCTGATTTTGGAAATAGGTAGATTTACAATATCCTGCCGCGTGTTAGTACCACATTTATAATTGTTTTCAATTTCGAGTTCTGATTTTGGAAATAGGTAGATTTACAATATCCTGCCGCGAGTTAGTACCACATTTATAATTGTTTTCAATTTCGAGTTCTGATTTTGGAAATAGGTAGATTTACAATATCCTGCCGCGAGTTAGTACCACATTTATAATTGTTTTCAATTTCGAGTTCTGATTTTGGAAATAGGTAGATTTACAATATCCTGCCGCGAGTTAGTACCACATTTATAATTGTTTTCAATTTCGAGTTCTGATTTTGTAGATTTCCTGTAGAAACCTTCAGCGTCAAAAAGGTACTTGCAATAATTTAAAATTTCAAATGATGCTAAAAGTTTTGTATCAAACCCACGTTTATTAGCCAACTAAAATGTTTTCTGAATGTGCCTTGTATCTGTTGCATCTTGCAACTTTTTATTAGAAGTACTCTTGTTTTTTTTTTCTGAAGAAGTTACAAAATTGGTAAATTTAATTTTTTTAATAGGATCAGATAACTTTTTACTTTTGAGTCCGAATCGCTCATTTTCGTACGTTCTTAACAATGCCTCTCCATTTTCTTGTATATTTAGCAAACATTACTTACAAGTTTTTTCAGCAAGTTCACCAGTGTAAATATTTCGAAACGCGCAATTCTCGATGTCATTATAAGGGTTGCAGGCATTAAAATACTTTATAATATTTTGAATATCTTTTTCGTCTTTATTGATCCTTGGATCCGTCCATTCATCGTGATATTTAGTGTCACTTGTAGAGCATGCTTGTATTTTGAGATATCTTTTTCGTCTTTATTGATCCTTGGTTGCGTCCATTCATCATGATATTTAGTGTCACTTGTAGAGCATGCTTGTATTTTGAGATATCTTTTTCGTCTTTATTGATCCTTGGTTGCGTCCATTCATCATGATATTTAATGTCACTTGTAGAGTATGCTTGTATTTTGAGATATCTTTTTCGTCTTTATTGATCCTTGGTTGCGTCCATTCATCATGATATTTAGTGTCACTTGTAGAGCATGCTTGTATTTTGAGATATCTTTTTCGTCTTTATTGATCCTTGGTTGCGTCCATTCATCATGATATTTAGTGTCACTTGTAGAGAATGCTTGTATTTTGAGATATCTTTTTCGTCTTTATTGATCCTTGGTTGCGTCCATTCATCATGATATTTAATGTCACTTGTAGAGTATGCTTGTATTTTGAGATATCTTTTTCGTCTTTATTGATCCTTGGATCCGTCCATTCATCATGATATTTAGTGTCACTTGTAGAGTATGCTTGTATTTTGAGATATCTTTTTCGTCTTTATTGATCCTTGGTTGCGTCCATTCATCATGATATTTAATGTCACTTGTAGAGTATGCTTGTATTTTGAGATATCTTTTTCGTCTTTATTGATCCTTGGTTGCGTCCATTCATCATGATATTTAATGTCACTTGTAGAGTATGCTTGTATTTTGAGATATCTTTTTCGTCTTTATTGATCCTTGGTTGCGTCCATTCATCATGATATTTAGTGTCACTTGTAGAGTATGCTTGTATTTTGAGATATCTTTTTCGTCTTTATTGATCCTTGGTTGCGTCCATTCATCATGATATTTAGTGTCACTTGTAGAGTATGCTTGTATTTTGAGATATCTTTTTCGTCTTTATTGATCCTTGGTTGCGTCCATTCATCATGATATTTAATGTCACTTGTAGAGTATGCTTGTATTTTGAGATATCTTTTTCGTCTTTATTGATCCTTGGTTGCGTCCATTCATCATGATATTTAGTGTCACTTGTAGAGCATGCTTGTATTTTGAGATATCTTTTTCGTCTTTATTGATCCTTGGTTGCGTCCATTCATCATGATATTTAGTGTCACTTGTAGAGTATGCTTGTATTTTGAGATATCTTTTTCGTCTTTATTGATCCTTGGTTGCGTCCATTCATCATGATATTTAGTGTCACTTGTAGAGTATGCTTGTATTTTGAGATATCTTTTTCGTCTTTATTGATCCTTGGTTGCGTCCATTCATCATGATATTTAGTGTCACTTGTAGAGTATGCTTGTATTTTGAGATATCTTTTTCGTCTTTATTGATCCTTGGTTGCGTCCATTCATCATGATATTTAGTGTCACTTGTAGAGTATGCTTGTATTTTGAGATATCTTTTTCGTCTTTATTGATCCTTGGTTGCGTCCATTCATCATGATATTTAGTGTCACTTGTAGAGTATGCTTGTATTTTGAGATATCTTTTTCGTCTTTATTGATCCTTGGTTGCGTCCATTCATCATGATATTTAGTGTCACTTGTAGAGTATGCTTGTATTTTGAGATATCTTTTTCGTCTTTATTGATCCTTGGTTGCGTCCATTCATCATGATATTTAGTGTCACTTGTAGAGTATGCTTGTATTTTGAGATATCTTTTTCGTCTTTATTGATCCTTGGTTGCGTCCATTCATCATGATATTTAGTGTCACTTGTAGAGTATGCTTGTATTTTGAGATATCTTTTTCGTCTTTATTGATCCTTGGTTGCGTCCATTCATCATGATATTTAGTGTCACTTGTAGAGCATGCTTGTATTTTGAGATATCTTTTTCGTCTTTATTGATCCTTGGTTGCGTCCATTCATCATGATATTTAGTGTCACTTGTAGAGTATGCTTGTATTTTGAGATATCTTTTTCGTCTTTATTGATCCTTGGTTGCGTCCATTCATCATGATATTTAGTGTCACTTGTAGAGTATGCTTGTATTTTGAGATATCTTTTTCGTCTTTATTGATCCTTGGTTGCGTCCATTCATCATGATATTTAATGTCACTTGTAGAGTATGCTTGTATTTTGAGATATCTTTTTCGTCTTTATTGATCCTTGGTTGCGTCCATTCATCATGATATTTAATGTCACTTGTAGAGTATGCTTGTATTTTGAGATATCTTTTTCGTCTTTATTGATCCTTGGTTGCGTCCATTCATCATGATATTTAGTGTCACTTGTAGAGTATGCTTGTATTTTGAGATATCTTTTTCGTCTTTATTGATCCTTGGTTGCGTCCATTCATCATGATATTTAGTGTCACTTGTAGAGTATGCTTGTATTTTGAGATATCTTTTTCGTCTTTATTGATCCTTGGTTGCGTCCATTCATCATGATATTTAATGTCACTTGTAGAGTATGCTTGTATTTTGAGATATCTTTTTCGTCTTTATTGATCCTTGGTTGCGTCCATTCATCATGATATTTAGTGTCACTTGTAGAGAATGCTTGTATTTTGAGATATCTTTTTCGTCTTTATTGATCCTTGGTTGCGTCCATTCATCATGATATTTAATGTCACTTGTAGAGTATGCTTGTATTTTGAGATATCTTTTTCGTCTTTATTGATCCTTGGTTGCGTCCATTCATCATGATATTTAGTGTCACTTGTAGAGAATGCTTGTATTTTGAGATATCTTTTTCGTCTTTATTGATCCTTGGTTGCGTCCATTCATCATGATATTTAGTGTCACTTGTAGAGTATGCTTGTATTTTGAGATATCTTTTTCGTCTTTATTGATCCTTGGTTGCGTCCATTCATCATGATATTTAGTGTCACTTGTAGAGTATGCTTGTATTTTGAGATATCTTTTTCGTCTTTATTGATCCTTGGTTGCGTCCATTCATCATGATATTTAGTGTCACTTGTAGAGTATGCTTGTATTTTGAGATATCTTTTTCGTCTTTATTGATCCTTGGTTGCGTCCATTCATCATGATATTTAGTGTCACTTGTAGAGTATGCTTGTATTTTGAGATATCTTTTTCGTCTTTATTGATCCTTGGATCCGTCCATTCATCGTGATATTTAGTGTCACTTGTAGAGAATGCTTGTATTTTGAGATATCTTTTTCGTCTTTATTGATCCTTGGTTGCGTCCATTCATCATGATATTTAGTGTCACTTGTAGAGTATGCTTGTATTTTGAGATATCTTTTTCGTCTTTATTGATCCTTGGTTGCGTCCATTCATCATGATATTTAGGGTCACTTGTAGAGTATGCTTGTATTTTGAGATATCTTTTTCGTCTTTATTGATCCTTGGTTGCGTCCATTCATCATGATATTTAGTGTCACTTGTAGAGTATGCTTGTATTTTGAGATATCTTTTTCGTCTTTATTGATCCTTGGTTGCGTCCATTCATCATGATATTTAGTGTCACTTGTAGAGTATGCTTGTATTTTGAGATATCTTTTTCGTCTTTATTGATCCTTGGTTGCGTCCATTCATCATGATATTTAGTGTCACTTGTAGAGTATGCTTGTATTTTGAGATATCTTTTTCGTCTTTATTGATCCTTGGATCCGTCCATTCATCGTGATATTTAGTGTCACTTGTAGAGAATGCTTGTATTTTGAGATATCTTTTTCGTCTTTATTGATCCTTGGTTGCGTCCATTCATCATGATATTTAGTGTCACTTGTAGAGTATGCTTGTATTTTGAGATATCTTTTTCGTCTTTATTGATCCTTGGTTGCGTCCATTCATCATGATATTTAGTGTCACTTGTAGAGTATGCTTGTATTTTGAGATATCTTTTTCGTCTTTATTGATCCTTGGTTGCGTCCATTCATCATGATATTTAGTGTCACTTGTAGAGTATGCTTGTATTTTGAGATATCTTTTTCGTCTTTATTGATCCTTGGTTGCGTCCATTCATCATGATATTTAGTGTCACTTGTAGAGTATGCTTGTATTTTGAGATATCTTTTTCGTCTTTATTGATCCTTGGTTGCGTCCATTCATCATGATATTTAGTGTCACTTGTAGAGTATGCTTGTATTTTGAGATATCTTTTTCGTCTTTATTGATCCTTGGTTGCGTCCATTCATCATGATATTTAATGTCACTTGTAGAGTATGCTTGTATTTTGAGATATGAAGAAAAAATCTCGTGAATACTATTTTTAAACGGATAAAGGAGCAGCCATCTCTGCATCGCTTGTTCATTTTTTGTAATACCAATCAATCCTCCAGTAACTGCTGAAGATCGGTTCTGAGATTGTTCTAATGCTAAGTCGGGCCTTACTGCATTAAATTTACCTTCCGTTCGTTCGACAGACAGCATTCCTCTCTTCATCATGAACAACTTCTACAGATAGTTTTATCATATCTTGTAAATAAAGAGTCACTCCACGAATGTAATTCGTGAGATTGGTGGAGAAAAAGTAAGGTAACATTTGTCTAATAGTTAACAAATGTAATTCATAATTACTATTTCTATCAGCCATAATTACTATTTCTATCAGCCATAATTACTATTTCTATCAGCCATAATTACTATTTCTATCAGCCATAATTACTATTTCTATCAGCCATAATTACTATTTCTATCTGCCATAATTACTATTTCTATCAGCCATAATTACTATTTCTATCAGCCATAATTACTATTTCTATCTGCCATAATTACTATTTCTATCAGCCATAATTACTATTTCTATCAGCCATAATTACTATTTCTATCAGCCATAATTACTATTTCTATCAGCCATAATTACTATTTCTATCAGCCATAATTACTATTTCTATCAGCCATAATTACTATTTCTATCAGCCATAATTACTATTTCTATCAGCCATAATTACTATTTCTATCAGCCATAATTACTATTTCTATCAGCCATAATTACTATTTCTATCAGCCATAATTACTATTTCTATCTGCCATAATTACTATTTCTATCAGCCATAATTACTATTTCTATCAGCCATAATTACTATTTCTATCAGCCATAATTACTATTTCTATCAGCCATAATTACTATTTCTATCAGCCATAATTACTATTTCTATCAGCCATAATTACTATTTCTATCAGCCATAATTACTATTTCTATCTGCCATAATTACTATTTCTATCAGCCATAATTACTATTTCTATCAGCCATAATTACTATTTCTATCAGCCATAATTACTATTTCTATCAGCCATAATTACTATTTCTATCAGCCATAATTACTATTTCTATCAGCCATAATTACTATTTCTATCAGCCATAATTACTATTTCTATCAGCCATAATTACTATTTCTATCAGCCATAATTACTATTTCTATCAGCCATAATTACTATTTCTATCTGCCATAATTACTATTTCTATCAGCCATAATTGAATTTAACAAAATTTCTACCATTTCGTAGTAGATGTTTAAATATTTGATTTACAGTGCTCATGGTGCGCAAAAAATTTGAAAAATTCAGTAAAAAATCTGTAACTATTTTTTGTATTGATCATTTTTGGGGAAAAGGGAAAGGGAACAGCACAGCTGCAGCAACATGTGATTTTCTATTATTTAGGGTATGAGGTAAAATATTTTGAGCATAGTTACCGGTCCTCACATTTTGCATACTCAACTCCATCCAGCGCCTGGACTAGAGTCCAAGAACTAGCATACTCAACTCCATCCAGCCCCTGGACTATACCAAGATTTCTAACCTTTTTCAAGATATTAAGGAAAATATACCAAGTTCCCAAACCTTTGCATGCCAATAATATACCAAGTAGCCCAAACCTTTGCATGCCAATAATATACCAAGATCCCAAACCTTTGCATGCCAATAATATACCAAGTTCCCAAACCTTTGCATGGCAATAATTTACCAAGTTCCCAAACCTTTGCATGGCAATAATTTACCAAGTTCCCAAACCTTTGCATGCCAATAATATACCAAGTTCCCAAACCTTTGCATGCCAATAATATACCAAGTTCCCAAACCTTTGCATGCCAAGAATATACCAAGTTCCCAAACCTTTGCATGCCAATAATATACCAAGTTCCCAAACCTTTGCAAGCCAATAATATACCAAGTTCCCAAACCTTTGCAAGCCAATAATATACCAAGTTCCCAAACCTTTGCAAGCCAATAATATACCAAGTTCCCAAACCTTTGCAAGCCAATAATATACCAAGTTCCCAAACCTTTGCAAGCCAATAATATACCAAGTTCCCAAACCTTTGCATGCCAATAATATACCAAGTTCCCAAACCTTTGCAAGCCAATAATATACCAAGTTCCCAAACCTTTGCAAGCCAATAATATAACAAGTTCCCAAACCTTTGCATGCCAAGAATATACCAAGTTCCCAAACCTTTGCATGCCAATAATATACCAAGTAGCCCAAACCTTTGCATGCCAATAATATACCAAGATCCCAAACCTTTGCATGCCAATAATATACCAAGTTCCCAAACCTTTGCATGGCAATAATATACCAAGTTCCCAAACCTTTGCATGCCAATAATATACCAAGTTCCCAAACCTTTGCAAGCCAATAATATACCAAGTTCCCAAACCTTTGCAAGCCAATAATATACCAAGTTCCCAAACCTTTGCAAGCCAATAATATACCAAGTTCCCAAACCTTTGCAAGCCAATAATATACCAAGTTCCCAAACCTTTGCAAGCCAATAATATACCAAGTTCCCAAACCTTTGCAAGCCAATAATATACCAAGTTCCCAAACCTTTGCAAGCCAATAATATACCAAGTTCCCAAACCTTTGCATGCCAATAATATACCAAGTTCCCAAACCTTTGCAAGCCAATAATATACCAAGTTCCCAAACCTTTGCATGCCAATAATATACCAAGTTCCCAAACCTTTGCATGCCAATAATATACCAAGTTCCCAAACCTTTGCATGCCAATAATATACCAAGTTCCCAAACCTTTGCATGCCAATAATATACCAAGTTCCCAAACCTTTGCATGGCAATAATATACCAAGTTCCCAAACCTTTGCAAGCCAATAATATACCAAGTTCCCAAACCTTTGCATGCCAATAATATACCAAGTTCCCAAACCTTTGCAAGCCAATAATATAACAAGTTCCCAAACCTTTGCATGCCAAGAATATACCAAGTTCCCAAACCTTTGCAAGCCAATAATATACCAAGTTCCCAAACCTTTGCATGCCAATAATATACCAAGTTCCCAAACCTTTGCAAGCCAATAATATACCAAGTTCCCAAACCTTTGCATGCCAATAATATACCAAGTTCCCAAACCTTTGCATGCCAATAATATACCAAGTTCCCAAACCTTTGCATGCCAAGAATATACCAAGTTCCCAAACCTTTGCATGCCAATAATATACCAAGTTCCCAAACCTTTGCATGGCAATAATATACCAAGTTCCCAAACCTTTGCAAGCCAATAATATACCAAGTTCCCAAACCTTTGCATGCCAATAATATACCAAGTTCCCAAACCTTTGCAAGCCAATAATATACCAAGTTCCCAAACCTTTGCATGGCAATAATATACCAAGTTCCCAAACCTTTGCATGCCAAGAATATACCAAGTTCCCAAACCTTTGCATGCCAATAATATACCAAGTTCCCAAACCTTTGCATGGCAATAATATACCAAGTTCCCAAACCTTTGCATGCCAATAATATACCAAGTTCCCAAACCTTTGCATGCCAATAATTTATTTTATTTTTATCCTTTCTTAACTCCAAACGTAAACAACATTTAAACATCTTTGTTTATATGAATTTCAAACATGCAGAAAATATTTTAACTGAATCCTAAGTTTCTAAGTTCCCAAACCAAAAACGTTATTCGACAACTATTTTTCCATTTTTCTCGAAAATGGTTAAAGCTATCGCCTTTAAAATGGTTTCATTCCTTTTTCTAGGCCAATAAACCTCAATAAAAAAAAAAAAAAAAACTACTTGCAAGCATATGAAGTAAACGTAATGAGACGGAAGGCAAAAGCCGGCCAATCAGCGCCATTTTCCTGTATATCACGTAATCATACACGCCCCTTCTTCCTCTTCCATGAATTAGGTGGGAATGGAAAATTCCATCCTCTCGGTATCTATTGCGTCATATTGACTGAACATACCGAATATATATATATATATATATATATATATATATATATATATATATATATATTTGTTCTCTAGAGGTTCTGAAACGTAAAAGTTTCTAGTCGGCACTTCCGGATTGCGTCATGAGCTCCACCTTCTAAGCGGGGTTCCTCCCTATAAAGGGAGGTAAAAACCGATAAACTAGTGATAACCCGTTGTCTATTGGTTACCAGTAACAGGAATTTTACCTTTGCAGGTTAAAATTCGTTGTCAATAAAAGATGGACGTTAAAATTTAAAAAATTTATGTTTCCAAGATGTCTTGTGGAAACACCCATTATATTTGCGAGCATTACCAAGAAGAGTTCTGACTGGGAATGCTGATGGGTGAGGAGGCTTTGCAAGGGTTCGGGATATTATTACCTCGGATGGACCATCACCAGGTATAGCGTAAACTCTATGAGGAATAAAATCACAGTTTATTTCTAGTAATTCAAGGTTTGCCATCATAGTTGAAATTAAGCTCAAATAGAAATAATATTATGAAATAGATACAGTACGGTAACAGCTGATCTATTATCGTCCTAGTAACTCTTGCTCCCTAGGCTTGCCTGCTCTCTAACCAACTAAAAATTCAAACCCCTCTAAAAATACTTAAAAATTTAAATATCAAAAAATCCTTTCTTATCGACTGTTTACATGCTAAAGGTGATTTGGGCTGGGCGATGATAGGTCAGTGACTATTGGGGCAAATGATTGGTGGCAGGATTTCTGTGGGTTTCCTTCAATTGTCCACTTGTGAGCAAAGGACGATCGGGTCTTGGCTGCAAGCAAATATGGCTGTATGATCGGCAAACATATCGCACTAGTATTTCTAAAGTGACACATCTCAAAATTCAGTTTTATTCACACTGTCATAGTAATGACTGCGACAGACATGGTAAATATCTATTTATCAACCATGAAAACTGCATGTACCTAGAATCAGAGCTTGTACACCAGAAGGAACTTTAGAAATACTAGTGCGATTTAGAGAGATGTGTCAGAATATGTTGGAATATCGGCTGTTTATACCAGGAAAAGGACTGGGCTAAGAATTCCACCTTGTGCAACACCTGCGAGTTGGGGAAAATAGGTGAGGATGAAGTACCATATGAGACCTGAAAAAATCTGTCACAAAAGTAGGATTTTAATATTAGGAAGTATGTGGATGGAAGTATTTTTTTTTAACTTAAACAGTAATCCATCATGCCACACGCGGCCAAAAGCCTTAGCTACATCGAGGAAGACACCTCAGCAATATCGTTTGTTTTCGAAAGCTGTTGAAATGAAGTCAACAATTTTGTGGCATTGATGAATTGTAGAATGAAATTGACGAAAACCAAATAGGGACGTGGAAATTACAGGTTCAAGGAATGGATAAACTCGTTTGAGTATGAGTTTTTCTAGAATTTTTCCTAAAATGGGTAAGAGGGAAATAGGTCGATAAGATTTAGAGTCGTGAACGGGATTTTTTGGTTTATGTATCATGCGGACTATGGAGTGTTTCCAGAGGATGGGAAAATAAGTTCTAAGAACAGCTTATAATGTAAGTTAAAAATTGGGAGGTGTTTGATTATTTGGGGTGTAATTAAATCATATCCTGGGCTTTTTTTTTTAGTTAGATGTTGGATAGCGTAAGTTACTTCCTCAGGATTGGAGGCCTTTGGAGGTAGAGACATTGGAAGGGGCTCATCTAGTTCATCTGAGACTTGGAGGGAATGGGCAGGATCATTAATATAAGGGTGAGGAGTGAAAACATTGGAAATGTAGATGTTGGATAGCGAAAGTTACTTCCTCAGGATTGGAGGCCTTTGGAGCTAGAGACATTGGAAGGGGCTCATCTAGTTCCTCTGAGACTTGGAGGGAGTGGGCAGGATCATTAATATCAGTGTGAGGAGTGAGAACATTGGAAAGGTAGATGTTGGATAGCGTAAGTTACTTCCTCAGGATTGAAGGCCTTTGGAGGAAGAGAAATTGGAAGGGGCTCATCTAGTTCCTCTGAGACTTGGAGGGATTGGGCAGGATCATTAATATAAGGGTGAGGAGTGAAAACATTGGAAAAGTAGATGTTGGATTGCGAAAGTTACTTCCTTATCCTCCCTAATACCACCTTCAATATCCTTCCTAATACCACCTTCAATATCCTCCCTAATACCACCTTCAATATCCTCCCTAATACCACCTTCAATATCCTCGATAATACCACCTTCAATATCCTCGATAATACCACCTTCAATATCCTCGATAATACCACCTTCAATATCCTCCCTAATACCACCTTCAATATCCTCCCTAATACCACCTTCAATATCCTCCCTAATACCACCTTCAATATCCTAGATAATACCACCTTCAATATCCTCCCTAATACCACCTTCAATATCCTCCCTAATACCACCTTCAATATCCTCCCTAATACCACCTTCAATATCCTCGATAATACCACCTTCAATATCCTCGATAATACCACCTTCAATATCCTCGATAATACCACCTTCAATATCCTCGATAATACCACCTTCAATATCCTCGATAACACCACCTTCAATATCCTCCCTAATACCACCTTCAATATCCTCCCTAATACCACCTTCAATATCCTCCCTAATACCACCTTCAATATCCTCGATAATACCACCTTCAATATCCTCGATAATACCACCTTCAATATCCTCGATAATACCACCTTCAATATCCTCCCTAATACCACCTTCAATATCTTCCCTAATACCACCTTCTATATCCTTCCTAATACCACCTTCAATATCCTCCCTAATACCACCTTCAATATCCTTCCTAATACCACCTTCAATATCCTCCCTAATACCACCTTCAATATCTTCCCTAATACCACCTTCAATATCCTTCCTAATACCACCTTCAATATCCTTCCTAATACCACCTTCAATAGCCTCCCTAATACCACCTTCAATATCTTCCCTAATACCACCTTCAATATCCTTCCTAATACCACCTTCAATATCCTTCCTAATACCACCTTCAATATCCTCCCTAATACCACCTTCAATATCTTCCCTAATACCACCTTCAATATCCTTCCTAATACCACCTTCAATATCCTTCTTAATACTATTCTATTACTACTAGGCCTTTTGCTATTGTTTCCACTATTCTATTACTACTAGGCCTTTTGCTATTGTTTCCACTATTCTATTACTACTAGGCCTTTTGCTATTGTTTCCACTATTCTATTACTACTAGGCCTTTTGCTATTGTTTCCACTATTCTATTACTACTAGGCCTTTTGCTATTGTTTCCACTATTCTATTACTATTAGGCCTTTTGCTATTGTTTCCACTATTCTATTACTACTAGGCCTTTTGCTATTGTTTCCACTACTCTATTACTACTAGGCCTTTTGCTATTGTTTCCACTATTCTATTACTACTAGGCCTTTTGCTATTGTTTCCACTATTCTATTACTACTAGGCCTTTTGCTATTGTTTCCACTATTCTATTACTACTAGGCCTTTTGCTATTGTTTCCACTATTCTATTACTACTAGGCCTTTTGCTATTGTTTCCACTATTCTATTACTACTAGGCCTTTTGCTATTGTTTCCACTATTCTATTACTACTAGGCCTTTTGCTATTGTTTCCACTATTCTATTACTACTAGGCCTTTTGCTATTGTTTCCACTATTCTATTACTATTAGGCCTTTTGCTATTGTTTCCACTATTCTATTACTACTAGGCCTTTTGCTATTGTTTCCACTATTCTATTACTACTAGGCCTTTTGCTATTGTTTCCACTATTCTATTACTACTAGGCCTTTTGCTATTGTTTCCACTATTCTATTACTACTAGGCCTTTTGCTATTGTTTCCACTATTCTATTACTACTAGGCCTTTTGCTATTGTTTCCACTATTCTATTACTACTAGGCCTTTTGCTATTGTTTCCACTATTCTATTACTACTAGGCCTTTTGCTATTGTTTCCACTATTCTATTACTACTAGGCCTTTTGCTATTGTTTCCACTATTCTATTACTACTAGGCCTTTTGCTATTGTTTCCACTATTCTATTACTACTAGGCCTTTTGCTATTGTTTCCACTATTCTATTACTACTAGGCCTTTTGCTATTGTTTCCACTATTCTATTACTATTAGGCCTTTTGCTATTGTTTCCACTATTCTATTACTACTAGGCCTTTTGCTATTGTTTCCACTATTCTATTACTACTAGGCCTTTTGCTATTGTTTCCACTATTCTATTACTATTAGGCCTTTTGCTATTGTTTCCACTATTCTATTACTACTAGGCCTTTTGCTATTGTTTCCACTATTCTATTACTACTAGGCCTTTTGCTATTGTTTCCACTATTCTATTACTACTAGGCCTTTTGCTATTGTTTCCACTATTCTATTACTACTAGGCCTTTTGCTATTGTTTCCACTATTCTATTACTACTAGGCCTTTTGCTATTGTTTCCACTATTCTATTACTACTAGGCCTTTTGCTATTGTTTCCACTATTCTATTACTACTAGGCCTTTTGCTATTGTTTCCACTATTCTATTACTACTAGGCCTTTTGCTATTGTTTCCACTATTCTATTACTACTAGGCCTTTTGCTATTGTTTCCACTATTCTATTACTACTAGGCCTTTTGCTATTGTTTCCACTATTCTATTACTACTAGGCCTTTTGCTATTGTTTCCACTATTCTATTACTACTAGGCCTTTTGCTATTGTTTCCACTATTCTATTACTACTAGGCATTTTGCTATTGTTTCCACTATTCTATTACTACTAGGCCTTTTGCTATTGTTTCCACTATTCTATTACTACTAGGCCTTTTGCTATTGTTTCCACTATTCTATTACTACTAGGCCTTTTGCTATTGTTTCCACTATTCTATTACTACTAGGCCTTTTGCTATTGTTTCCACTATTCTATTACTACTAGGCCTTTTGCTATTGTTTCCACTATTCTATTACTACTAGGCCTTTTGCTATTGTTTCCACTATTCTATTACTACTAGGCCTTTTGCTATTGTTTCCACTATTCTATTACTACTAGGCCTTTTGCTATTGTTTCCACTATTCTATTACTACTAGGCCTTTTGCTATTGTTTCCACTATTCTATTACTACTAGGTCTTTTGCTATTGTTTCCACTATTCTATTACTACTAGGCCTTTTGCTATTGTTTCCACTATTCTATTACTATTAGGCCTTTTGCTATTGTTTCCACTATTCTATTACTACTAGGCCTTTTGCTATTGTTTCCACTATTCTATTACTACTAGGCCTTTTGCTATTGTTTCCACTATTCTATTACTATTAGGCCTTTTGCTATTGTTTCCACTATTCTATTACTACTAGGCCTTTTGCTATTGTTTCCACTATTCTATTACTACTAGGCCTTTTGCTATTGTTTCCACTATTCTATTACTACTAGGCCTTTTGCTATTGTTTCCACTATTCTATTACTACTAGGCCTTTTGCTATTGTTTCCACTATTCTATTACTACTAGGCCTTTTGCTATTGTTTCCACTATTCTATTACTACTAGGCCTTTTGCTATTGTTTCCACTATTCTATTACTACTAGGCCTTTTGCTATTGTTTCCACTATTCTATTACTACTAGGCCTTTTGCTATTGTTTCCACTATTCTATTACTACTAGGCCTTTTGCTATTGTTTCCACTATTCTATTACTACTAGGCCTTTTGCTATTGTTTCCACTATTCTATTACTACTAGGCCTTTTGCTATTGTTTCCACTATTCTATTACTACTAGGCCTTTTGCTATTGTTTCCACTATTCTATTACTACTAGGCCTTTTGCTATTGTTTCCACTACTCGGGTCTTTTTGCGAAGACCACATCCAGTTACTTTTGAAGTAGCAGTAGTGATTTATAACAGTTACTCGTACTCGCTGATAAGATTACTGATTAGCTTATAGGTTCTTTGCTGGTTATCTACTACTTCTTGACTCGTTATCTACGGTTATAATTCATATTAGATAATGGCAAGCAATATTTATTAATAAAAAGGTTAATATGATCAAAATCAATTCTCTCAACTATGAAATAAGTTATTAAGCTTTAAAGTTGACTGTTTTGCAGGTTATGAAGGATAACAAACAACGTTATTTGTAAACAAACATATTTTATTCCTTTTCTCTCTCTCTTTTTTGGATATTTTACATTTATTAGGCATTACATGCTATGCGTTTCCGCTCGCTACGCTACGCTCTGCTCGCTCAAGAAAATATCAAAACCCTAGTCAATCCAACTCCCAATTAATAGAATTATATTAATTGTAGCGACTCTAGTCTATCCAACTCGCTAAAATTAATAGGATTCCATTAATTTTTCCCAGTAAGAAACCAATCCCTTTTACTTTGTCAGGAACATCGCGAACTAATTGTAAAAGACTCATTTTTCTCACAAACATAAGCAGAGCTTTTTCATAAACAAAAGCTAATTCACTGTTGAAGGTTACTTTACTCCCAGCAAGAACGAATGCAATTGGTCATCCAATCCTCCAATAGGAAGGCAAAGGAGTTATGCGCATGCGCTGAATCACTGATACAATCACTACTGCTACTTCAAAAGTAACTGGATGTGGTCTTCGCAAAAAGACCCCACTACTCTATTACTATTAGGCCTTTGGCTTACATATGTTAATATATTTTTGGTTTGAAGTAGGGAACTTTTTAATTTTTAAAGAACTGGAGCATAATTAAAATTTTAATAAATTTATAATTAATTGTTTAGAATATATATCTATATATTTTTTTGTGTGTGTTAACGGTTTATAGTGATACCTTACATTTTTAGTACTACGTTATTGTCTACATGTTTACATTGTGTACATATTATTTTTTTTATTTATTTATTCATTTAATGAAATTACATTCTGTAAAATAATTACATTTTGTAATGTGCTTACATAACATATAATAATCACGAGCGTCTGCACTAGCTGCCCCCTTGTCTCCTCGGGTAAGCGAGATGACTAGGGACAGCGGTACCCCACTCCTCAACCATCAGCAGCACGAAGTACTGGAGCTGGAAAAGGGACGAGGGAACTGCAGACACTCTAGGGGCTTATGGTGAGAAGATAACCACCGTTATTATGCCCTTGTATTGCTTAAAGCAGATCGCGGGGCCTCATCGTGTTCAACCGTCCTGCTGGGGAATAGGGATGGTTGGGAGTGGACAGTGACTGGACAGCAGGATTAGGGTTTAGGGATAATTCGTGATGAAAATTTGCAAATCGGATAGGGATTAGGTGTTGTATTAGAGGAATGTTGATGTCTTTATGAAGATTCTTATTGGTTATGTAAAAAGGAGCATTGACTATAGTTCGGAGGATTTAAGATTGGAAGGTTTGGAAGCGTCTGATGTTCGATGGTTTTGCAGTTCCCCATAGCTCTATTCAGTATGTCCAAATGGGTTTTATAATTATATTGTAGATTATGAGTTTGTTTTCGCTTGAGAGAGGTGAGTTTTTATTCAGTAATCTGTAAAGCTGTCCAAAGCGGCTATTGAGTTTTTGTCTTTTCAGTCTTATGTGGTCTTTCCTAGTGAGTCTAGAGTCTAAATGAAAGCCAAGGTAACGAACTGTGTTGACGGGAACAAGGAGTTGGTTATTACAGGATACTGGGGGACATGATTGGTGACGGAGTGTGAATGTTATGAACTGGCTTTTGCTTTCATTCACTTTGATCCTCCAAATTTTGGACCACTTTTCTATTTCATTTAAGTGGTTCAGGAGATTATTTGAAGAAACGTTCGGATTGGGATAGGAAGAAAGAACTGCTGTATCGTCGGCGTATGTGGCTAGGAGAGTATTAGGATGGAGAGGAATATCAGCTGTGTATATGGTGTAGAGGACAGGTCCTAAGACACTACCCTGCGGAACTCCCGCTTCCACTGGGTGGTAGTCTGAGTATTCTTGCCCTTGTCGGACTCTGAAAAGCCTGTCTTTCAGATAGGAACGGAGGATCAGGAAAAGTGGACTAGGAAGGAGTTTCTTGAGTTTATAAAGTAAGCCAGTGTGCCAGACCCGGTCAAAAGCTTGCGCCACATCGAGGAAGACACTCGGGCAGTATTATTTTTGCTCTAAGGAAGAGGATATGTGATCTACAACACCAAAACCTTGCTGTACAGTGGAATGGAGAGGACGAAAACCAAACTAATGGGAAGGAAGTATGGTCTGGTTATTGAGAATGGGCACAAGGCGCTTCAGGAGGATTTTTTCAAACATTTTGGAGAGAATGGGGAGAAGGTTTATAGGGCGATAGGAAGATGTTTAATGTGCTGGTTTTCCGGGCTTGGGGAAAAGGATAATTATTGAGAATTTCCATAGAGTGGGAAAATGAGTTGTACGGAATATGCAATTATATAAATATGTTAGGAAGAGGATTGCTTTGGATGGAAGTTGTCGAAGGATCTGAGAGGTGATTAGGTCATATCCTGGAGATTTACGGCGAGGAAGTTTGGAGATAAGGTATTTTACTTCAGATGGGTTGACAGGTTTGGGGAGTAAGACAAGGGGAGAGGGGAATCGATGAAGTCCGTGATGTAGGAACATGATGGGATGTCATGAGATTTCTGGATTTGGGGTGAAGGTGTTTTTGAGGAATGATCCAAACATTTCTGCCTTTTCTAAGTTGGATGAAGCCCAAGATCCATCATCTCGGCGGAGAGGAGGGGATGTAGGGTGGTATTTCAGGATTTTTTTGGTTGCTGTCCACAGGGAGTTATCCTGTGTCGAGAGAGAGGAATGATAGGATTTATAGGATTCAGAGTGATGGGATTTCAGATGTTGTTTTACTAGCCTGCATAATCTATTGTAGGAATTACGGTCATCGGGGTGTCTGGTTCTCTGCCATAAGGATCTAGCATGGCGTTTGGATATTATGAGGTCATGGATGTTAGCATTCCAAAGAAGGATGAGTAAGGATTATTTTGGTGGGGATGTCATTTTGAGGCGAGGAGAGGAAGTTGGTTCGTCACGACGGTGTTTAGGAGGGTAATGAGAGGAGTGATAAGTGATCTAAACTCCGTTATAAAGGAGCTTAGAAGGGATTTAAGGTCATTGGAGGATGGAGGTGGAGGGATATTAAATGTAAGAGGACGTGAGGTATTTGTGGCCCCGGATATAGAGTGTCTTCGAGCTGCAGGTGCTACTTGCTGGGTTGGCTGTTGGGCATTGGTTGCTCGTGTGTAGGACAAGCCTGTTCTCGTAGCTCTCGATGCCCTCACTGGCCGTGGTTGAGCCTCGTCCTGACTTCGGTCCGGTTGTCTGAGTGGAGGTTGTAATCGTCTTTGAAGATCTCGATATGCCTGGCATCCTTTGTAGCTCGCAGGATGGTTCTGAGCACAGAGGGCACAAACTGCGGGGCTTTGCCTGCTTTTGTTGCAATCTTCTGTTTTGTGTCCTTGACCACACTTGAAACACCTCGCTCTGTAATTACAGAAATTTTTAGTGTGGCCATAGCTTTGGCAGTTTTTACACTGTGTTATATCTTTTTTTTTGTATACGGGTTTTCTACTTTTATGTTTGTGTGGAATATAGGCGTGAGGTTGTATATGTACATATTATTACATTCCATTATATTAAGTTATTGTCTATATATTTATATCGTGTATATATTATTACATCATATTAAAGTACGTAATTGCCTGTATATTTACATCATTTATATATTATGTCATTATATTTCGTTATTGTTTATGTATATATATATATATATATATATATATATATATATATATGTATAAACATGTAATGTCCAAGTTACGTCGTGATTGACAGTCAGTTGTACGGTTTGGACACTGTTACATATTGTACAGGTTGGTTATTCAGTTTGGGTCATCAGGTATTCATGAGTTAGCCGAGTGTGTCCAATCCTCAATCTTTGAATGACAACTTCTTTTCGAAAATTGTCCCGCTTGGATGAGTCCCAGTCCTGAATGAACTGTTTCATATTTCTTAATTTATTGTCGGTTTTCTGATTCCATCCCTGTTTCCATTTTTCAAGTATTGTTTGTCGAGTTTTTCTAATAAAGTTCTTGTATTAGAGTTCGATCTGTGTGTAAGTTTGTTTTTCTGTAATATCCTTGGCGTGTCTGTCAGCAGTGTCATTCTGTCCAAGGTTTTTGTGTCCATGCAGCCAAAACATTTCCTCTTGTTTGTAAGTCGTTTGTCTTGTCTTGTATTTCAGTAAATATGGGATGAGTAGCGTGCATGTTCTGAAGATCCCGCAGTGATCCCAAAGAGTCGCTGCAAATGATAAAATGCGTTTGGTGGGTCGGTGGGATGTTCTTCAAAGCTAAGAGGATGGCATTTAGTTCCGCATAAAATACAGGGTCTGTCGGGAAAGTAATAGGACTGATTTTTTTTCCGCCGCGACTGAACTTCGGAGACCACGGATTTGGTAGTATGGGCCCCTATCCAACGAACGAGGGGTTGGTCAGTTGCCTCCGAGCATCCGGAGAGTCAAAAAAGGTTTTTTCGTGCGACGAGTGTTTGTGAGTGGCGCAAGCCGAAAATGCAGCGTTCGTTACAGCAGAGGTCGGCGATTAAATTCTGTGTGAAAATCGGTAAATCTGCATCAGAGACGTTTGATATGATCAATCAGGCTTACCCAGATAATACTTTAGCAAGAAGTGGTCTGTTTCGGTGGCACAAGGCCTTATCGAAGGGCCGGGAAGAGGTCGCCGATGAAGACCTTCGACTTCGACAAACACCGACAATGTGAGTCCTGGACAAACCGTCAACTCCACGTTCTACGTGAAAGTGCTGAAGAGACTCAGACGAAGAGTCAATCGGGTCCGAAAAAAACATCGCAGCCAACTGGAAGTTGCACCACGACAAGGCCCCGACTCCCACCTCCTGTCTTCTGACGAGCTACCAAGCCTAGCATACATCCCAAGGCTTCCCCAGCCTCTTTACAGCCCAGATGTGGCCTCCCGGACTTCTTTCTGTTTCCTCGCCTTAAAAGACCGATGAAAGGAAAGCATTTTGACACGACAGAGAGGATCCAAGCAGCTTGTACCGCGGCTCTAAAGGCTATTCCGGAGATTGCCTACTGTGACGCCTTCCATGCTTGGAAATCGCGCTGGCAGCGATGTATCGACGCAGGAGAAGCCTATTTTGAAAGTTTTTAAAAACTTGTAACGGTTGGATCAATATTTGTTTTTTTAATGGACTCAGTCCTATTACTTTCCGGACTGACCCTGTATGCTTAAACTAGCTGACTACCCGTGCTTCACCAAGGCCGATAAGTAGTTTTTATATTGCGTTAAATAAGGTATGATCAAAATTAACGCTACTACATAATTGTGTACTGCTTATTATTGCACGGACTTTGTTTCCGTTGGGGAGCAAAAAAAAAAAAACACGTTGCAAAGAATAAAACTAACAACTTTGAAGTTTTAAGCACTTATTTCTTCGAATGGCATCTCCCCACCGAACATTACAACAGAATCTTTTTTGTAGAGAATTTAGTAATCTTGCGAATAGCTGCCTTTCACTTACTACGATTTCCCAACCATTTTCGAAATATTTGAGAAAATTTACTGAGATCCGAAAACTTTGTATCACCATTCCTAATACAATTTTTTTTCGACACACATCTTACCTCCAAACGATACCAAAGTTTAAATATCTTAGATTAGATGAATGTCAAATACCTGGTACAAGTTTCAAGTGAACCAATCATCGTTTCTGGATACCCAAACAGAAAATTAGTTTGGAAAAGTATTTCTATCAATTTTTCTCGTAAACGGTTACAGAAATCGCTTTAAAAATGGTTTCATTTGTTTTCTTACGTTAAAGAACCTATATAACGGCAACGTGCAAGAATATGGACTCGAAAATGTAAGCATTCCGATTTTTTCGCGCAAATTTTGCTCCAAAAACCATATTCCAGTAAACGGATTCAGCTGGTTAATGAACTTGGCTTTTCACATGAGAAGAAGGATTTTTGTACAAAGTGTTATCAAAATCGGACCATTTTTGAGCCGATGAGGAACTTCTTAATAATTCAACCCCCCCCTAAACGTATTAAACATTTCAATATCAAAAAACCTTTCTTAGCGAGTGTTTACATTCTAAACGGATTTGTCGAGTGGTTTGGGCTGGGCGATGATAGGTGAGTGAGTGAGTTGGTGAGTGAGCGAGTGGTATTAGCCAAATATATATTGTTATAATATAAAAAATAAAAAAAAAATTAAATTAATATAGCCACTCGTTGATGTGCCAAAATGTTATAATTAAACTAAAATGAATTATTTTTAATAAATCTATTTAAAAACTCTTTATCTCAGGGGTCGGGTTCGAGTCCAGTAAAGTAAAACAAAGATAATTTTAAATAATAAAAAACCAAAACAAATGAAGAAAAAACTCATAGATAAGTTACTTTCAGAAATAGGACAAACAAGCATTACCTGATATAAAGCCAGCTCGGTATTCTGCATAGGACAGGATCTTCTTTACGGCTGTACCTTCATTTACAGACTGAGCCTAGGCTTCATGAACACTGATGACTATATGAGACTAGCTGTGCACTGAACTGGAGCTGCATTCGGAATGGCGTTGTTTCTTGGCGGGAGCGTCATACCGGTCTCCAATGCTACCTGTATCGACTGCTAGACAATATAACCAATAATATTTGCTTATCTCAGCAACGAATCAAACATATCAATGAGCTTTTTTGGATTTTTCAGAATTTTCTGTGTTAGTTTTTTAATTTAAAACTTTTAATTTTTGATGAAAATTAATATAAGAAAAATTTATTTGTTTTTTATTTTCCGCAAACCTTGTATTCGTCTTTACCCGCCTTTCTTACCTTTAACGGTTATTCGAATTTAGAACTTTTAAATATGTAATTTAAAATATCATTACAATATGCAGTAGATAAGGTGGGAGCTTCTCGGCATTTCTCTCTATGATAGCTGCACATCCAACTCCATTTTAGCACTTTCCTCCGAAGGAAAGTAGCTATTGAGGTTGGACTCATGACGGAATTTTTGAAACATTTCTTCAAATCTTTATCGATCCTACCTAGTAAACACCGAAAATGACCCCAGTTAAAATTTATATATATATATATATATATATATATATATATATATATATATATATATATATATATATATATATGTGTGTGTCTGTGAACACGATAGCGGCCAGAGTTTTTGTTTTTTCGTTACAAAACTTGGTATATAGCATTCAATTAGCAAACGATTGAACGAGTTCGTTAACCACTAAAGTCGGTCCACCGGAAGAGGGGGTTTACCCCCAACCCAAAACACTAATTTCACCATGTCAGCCGTAATATTTGTTATATTTCAACGCAACTTGGTATTCGTAGTGGTGATATAGAGAGAAAAGTGAGATATAAAAATGAACTAAATCGGTTCATTAGGAGAGGGGGGGGGGGGTTTACTCCGGATCAACAATACCAATTCGCCACTACCAGCCGTGATTTTTGGTATATTTCGACGAAACGCGGTATTCGTAGTGGTAATCCACAGGTAAATATGTGTTGTAAAAATAAACTAAATCGGTTCGTTAGGAGGGGGGGAGGGTTTACTCTGGACCCAAAATACCAATTCGCCACTACCATCCGTGATTTTTGGTATATTTCGACGAAACTCGGTATTCGTAGTGGTAATCCACAGGTAAATATGTGTTGTAAAAATAAACTAAATCGGTTCATTAAGAGGGGGGGCGGGTTTACTCCGGACCCAAATTCCTAATATACTCATACCGGTCGTAATTTCTGCTGTATTGTAACGAAACGCGGTATACGTCGTGGGTAACTCATGAGAAAGAAGTGTTGTAAAAATGAGCTGAATCGGTCAATCGGAAAGCGGGGGTTTAATTTGTAATATATTTTAATAGAAAAGCCCGCCAGTCGTAGGTTCACACGTGTTCCTGCGTTAGATCAAAATACGATAATATGAGGTTTTTTGTATTTATTAAGTAGTGTAATAGGTACCATGTGTAAACATAACTCTGGAAGCAAATTAATAATTGATCAGTTACTCATTACAAATTTAAAAGAGAACTATTCATGTTTTTATTTTATTTATGTAGGATATTTTAAGCAAATTGTTCTGGATGCAGTCTACACTACCCAAATTCTGAGGAAAGTGCTTAGTTATGCAGCTCCTGCGTGACGGACTTTTTTGTTTTTGATCCGTCTGTTCCTACTCTCTTCCTACATTTATTGCAATAAAGTTAAGTACTTTATATTGTTTGTTAATGTATAATTGAAGTGTCTTGAGTGGTTTTAAATTAAAATAATCAATTTAAATATTATTATAAAGGGGTGACAATAACTGGTCATTTTGTTCCAAAGTATTTCGTTATTGGCACTCCATGTCAATAACTAAATTATGATTTTTTTTTAAAAATTGATGGTTTTGTTTTAATATTAATAATTTAATCTTCCTGATTAATCGGCAATGTTTTTTTTAACTTTAATTCGAGTGTTATTAGTACTAGTTATTGACATGAGGTTTCAATTACTAGTTTTTGGGTTCAATGACTAGTTATTGACACTGTCAGTTCCTAATAATAAAGTTTCTATTGTGTCTATAACAGGTGTTAGTATTTCTATGAAGTCCAGTTATAGCCAGAAGGTTTTAGAGAATCCTTGAAGGCCGTAAAGGATGGCTCCTCCATTAAATCGGGGTCCAAACGATTTAATCAAATCTGCACTTCAGATTAAGCGATGAATTTGTAAAATCATTGTTTGGACGACGGTAAATTCTTTCGGATAAAGAAAAACTAACTCTAGTTGCTTGGATAGGAAAATGTGGGAAAAAGCGATTCTCGAAGATGAAAAATTGCATTTTGCAATCCCTAAAAGAATTTGTTGAATTTAAAAATATGAGCCCTCCCTTTAAAGGTAATTGTACTGGTGTTGGCTGGTACAAGGCTTTCTTACAAAAGCACCCCTTCATACAGAGAGGATTTCCGAAGCCGTTACTGGGGCCAGCGCATGTCTTCTGAAGCTAATATTTGAAAGTGGTTAGATAACGTAATTTCAAAACCAAATGAAGATACCATAGGACTTCAAGGTACTGAAAGTCACACTACACCTGAAAAAGTAGATCCTGCTATGCCTACCACATATTTTCCATTAACAACAACACCTCCTGGATACCCAAAGGGAATCCTTTTGGTCCACCTGGCAACGAAAGCCGTCCTTGGCTGATGTGCTATACTGGCCAGAATCTCCGAAAAGAAACATTCAAATTATTCATTTGTCACAAGTATACAATGAAAACTAATGCTGGAAGCCAATATAGAAGAAAAAAGAAAAGAATCAGAAAAAAGGAAGGAAAAAGGTTGTTGTGGGAAAACAACAGTCAAATTCCTAAAAGGGAAATTAAACAAACCAAACAAACCCATATCCCTGAAAGTGACGAGTCTGATGAATTTGTTTGTCCTGCATGTTACATCCTGGAGTTTGATGAAGATATAAATGAAGATGATGAAATGTAAATTAATTATTTTATTTCATGTTACATAATACCTACCAGCATTTTTTATTTATTTTTTTTTACTAGTTATATTCATAATGTTAAAAAAGTCCGTCACGCAGGAGCTGCATAACTAAGCACTTTCCTCAGAATTTGGGTAGTGTAGACTGCTTTCCAGAACAATTTGCTTAAAATATCCTACATAAATAAAATAAAAACATGAATAGTTCTCTTTTAATTTCGAAATGAGTAACTGATAAATTATTAATTTGCTTCCAGAGTTATGTTTACACATGGTACCTACTACACTACGTAATAAATACAAAAAACCTCGTATTATCGTATTTTGATCTAACGCAGGAACCGGATACAGTCCCTCTAGCGCTCCTTGCGGCGCCTTTGTGAACCTATATCTGCCTGGCTTTTCTATTGAAATATATTACAAAGTAAACCCCCCTTTCCGATTGACCGATTCAGCTCATTTTTACAACACTTCTTTCTCATGAGTTTCCCACGACGTATACCGCGTTTCGTTACAATACAGCAGAAATTACGACCAGTATGAGTATATTAGTAATTTGGGTCCGGAGTAAACCCCCCCTCCTAATGAACCGATTTAGTTTATTTTTACAACACATATTTACCTGTAGATTACCACTACGAATACCGAGTTTCGTCGAAATATACCAAAAATCACGGTTGGTAGTGGCGAATTGGTATTGTGGGTCTGGAGTAAACCCCCCCCCCCTCCTAATGAACCGATTTAGTTTATTTTTACAACACATATTTACCTGTAGATTACCACTATGAATACCGAGTTTCGTCGAAATATACCTAAAATCACGGCTGGTAGTGGCGAATTGGTATTGTCGGTCAGGAGTAAACCCCCCCTCCTCATGAACCGATTTAGTTCATTTTTATATCTCACTTTTCTCTCTATATTACCACTACGAATACCAAGTTTTGTTGAAATATAACAAATATTACGGCTGAAATGGTCAAATTAGTGTTTTGGGTTCGGGGTAAACCCCCCCTTCCAGTGGACCGATTTTGGTGGTTAACGAACTCGTTCAATCGTTTGCTAATTGAATGCTATATACCAAGTTTCGTGACGAAAAAACAAAAACTCTGGCCGCTATCGTGTTAACAGACACATATATATATATATATGCATATATATATATATATATAGATATATATAAATTTTAACGGGGGTCATTTTCGGTGTCTACTAGGTAGGATCGATAAAGATTTGAAGAAATTTTTCAAAAATTCCGTCATGAGTCCAACCTCAATAGCTACTTTCCTTCGGAGGAAAGTGCTAAAAACGAAGAAATATTTTAATTGTTTTTTATATTATATTAAAGTTTATGATATTATTTCCTTATAATGACCTGTTATAACATAAGAAAAAAAATGTTAAGAGTACAAGGGGTGTCAATAACTGTAGTGTCAATAACCCATCCACAGGGTGTCAATAACTGTAGTGTCAATAACCCATCCACAGGGGGTCAATAACTGTAGTGTCAATAACCCATCCACAGGGTGTCAATAACCCATCCACAGGGTGTCAATAACTAGTTTTTGCACTTTTTACCATAATTATTGCCATATGTTAAAATGTATTGAACTTTTGAAAGAAAAATCCATTTGAGTCTTTCAAAGGATAGATGAAGAGGAGCTATAGCAAGTTTCAGTTTGATCCCTTCATAAGAAGTATTTTTTTTTTAATTTCGCCGCAGAAATGTAGTCTTAAGGGTGTCAATAACTGTACGGTTTACCCTACTCTTCTTGCGATAATTCCCTAGGCATTTTTAATAATATTAAGGTCTGGGAAAATAGCCGACCAATCTAGTTTGTCTCTATTCTTTCGGATGAACCATTCCTTAATAATTCTTATCGAATGGATTGGATCATTGTCTTGCTGAAATGCAGATAAGTCTTCTGCCATGTCATTAAAAGTGATTTTTTATTCTTCTAATTAGTTTTAATACTCATGTGAATATATTCTCTTAGAAAGAAACACCAAGTAGCCTTTCTTCTTAAACCTAATATTTGCCCAAACCATAACACTACCTTCGCTCATTTGCCGCCGGGGTAATTTAAGTTCTACTTTTCTTAAATCATGAAAATGAAAAGGAAAACCATCAAGTCCATCCAAATCAAATGTTTTCTCATGAGAAAAAGAAACTTCCCTCTATTAATCGGACCTCAACATAACGTTTTCTGCAAAATCTATTTTATGATGAAAGACGTTTCGCGTTACTTTTTCTCAATATGTGTTTTTGATTTTCCAGTAACCCATGCACATTCCTAGACTATGTATAAACACAGGCTTCCTCTGCCTTTGCTTTGACTGTTTTGCATGAGTGTGATGCGATTCTTAGAAGAATTGTTCCTGCCTCATTGATAGAGTTGTTTGTCTACCAGTCGAGCAATGAGTGCCGTAAGGGTCTCCGAACGGGCTAGATTCGATAAACTTAGTTTTATGCAACTTGGAATCTCCCTAAAACCCATCTCATTCTTGTGAAGCAAAGCAATTAACGGTGCTCTTCTCGAGACAACCACTTCTTTTTTCTTATATTTTAACTGGAAAATTCTCAACTGTTGTCGTTGACATTGACCACAGGAGAAATGGAAAATGTCAAATCTTAATGCTTTTCAAGGATTGAGGTCTAAAAATGCCTTATCAACCTTTAGAAAATTAAAGGATTGTGAATAACAACAAGTGACATTGACCACAGGAGAAATGGAAAATGTCAAATCTTAATGCTTTTCAAGGATTGAGGTCTAAAAATGCCTTATCAACCTTTAGAAAATTAAAGGATTGTGAATAACAACAAGTGACATTGACCACAGGAGAAATGGAAAATGTCAAATCTTAATGCTTTTCAAGGATTGAGGTCTAAAAATGCCTTATCAACCTTTAGAAAATTTAAGGATTGTGAATAACAACAAGTGACATTGACCACAGGAGAAATGGAAAATGTCAAATCTTAATGCTTTTCAAGGATTGAGGTCTAAAAATGCCTTATCAACCTTTAGAAAATTAAAGGATTGTAAATAACAACAAGTGACATTGACCACAGGAGAAATGGAAAATGTCAAATCTTAATGCTTTTCAAGGATTAAGGTCTAAAAATGCCTTATCAACCTTTAGCAAATTAAAGGATTGTGAATAACAACAAGTGTGTCTATCATTTTGACGCACCAAAATAACGAAATTATCAGTTATTTATTTATCACTTGATATACCACAGAGGTAAACTATAAATTACATTTTTTTACAACTATATACATTTTAAATAACTTATAAAAATATTGAACCACAATTTGAAACAAATTATATTCAGTTTTCAAGGGAATTTCAAGGGTGTGTCTATCATTTTGACGCTGAGTGTAGTAGATCATCAACATACAGAAAGTACTGCACATCAGGAGATATGTGATCTTTTACCGAGTCCATAGCAATAAGAAAGAGAGTTGCACTGAGAACGCTGCCTTGAGGAACACCCATTTCTTGCTTAAAGACATCTGAGAGACAAGTTCCATTTCTGACTCTGAACGTTCTGTTCGAAAGGAGGGCACTGATGAATTTGAGCGACTTACCACGAACACCCCATTCACAGAGTTTAGAAATAATTACTCTTTGCCAGACTGTGTCGAATGCTTTGTTTATATCGAAGGATACAGCGAGTGTAACCTTTTTGTTAATCGGAGAATCTGTGATTAATGACTCTATTCGGACTATATGGTCTAGTGTTGAATGTCTCCCTCTCTCTGAAGCCACATTTATATACTGAGAGACGATTCCCAGATTCAAGATTCCACATTAACCTTTTATTCAACATTTTTTCGAGTATCTTACAGACACAGCTGGTAAGAGAGATTGGTCTATAGCTTATCACGTCAGATTTATCTTTATTAGGCTTCAGTATTGGAATAACGATGATTCTCACCAAGGTTCAGGGATATTTCCCGAGTCATAAACTCAATTCATAAGCCGTAGTAGTTTTATGAGACAATTGTGTGGGAGGTGTTTTATCATACTGTAGGTTACAAGATCCTGTCCGGGTGAGCTATCTTTGATATTGGAAAGTCCATAATTGAGTTCGTCGATAGTGAATGGTTCGTCAAAGTAGTTTGATTCTCTGATTTTGCTCGAAAATGGTAATTCATTCTGTGCCATGAGGCTATAGTTATTTTCAGGGGTTTTTGAGATATTGCTGAAATGCTCAGCTAATGTATTCGCTATGTCATGGAGGTTTGTCAAACTGAGTCATGTATTTCTTGTCCACCTAAAGGTGTACGGTATTTTCAGTGGGTGAGTTGTTACCAGTATGTTCCATAGGTCAGTTTGTGGCGTGTGTCTGTTATTTGTAGTAAGGAAGTCAATCCAGCATTGCCCAAGCAAAAGCTTAGAATATTTAATAAAGTAAATAATTTTGTGATAGACATTCATAAAAAATAATTCACATTATTCCATTAAGGGCAAGAATATACATAACCTCATTTTCATCATTGATTTATAGTTCACTTGAATACACACACACACACACACACACACACACACACACACACACACACACATATATATATATATATATATATATATATATATATATATATATATATATATATATATCTTTAGCCCGGAGGTAAAGGATACCATGTCCATTTTTTTATTAAATTGACCTAACAACATGTTTTTAATGTGAAGGGGGGGGGGTTTCCATAAATATAGAATATAAGAGAGTGAAAAATGAAATCATGTCCGTTTTGATTAGAGGTAAAAGGTTTTGATTGACTATGATCAATACTTACAATTACCTATCAATGTCAATAACAATGTGATCACGTTTTGATGGAAGTGAAAATGATAAAAGTTAAAAGTCAGCAAGCATCCTTTCTTCCCTCTCGCAGACTGACATCAAATCTTCCTCGTAGCTTACAGCTGGAATAACAATGTGATCACGTTTTGATGGAAGTGAAAATGATAAAAGTTAAAAGTCAGCAAGCATCCTTTCTTCCCTCTCGCAGACTGACATCAAATCTTCCTCGTAGTTTACAGCTGGAATAACAATGTGATCACGTTTTGATGGAAGTGAAAATGATAAAAGTTAAAAGTCAGCAAGCATCCTTTCTTCCCTCTCGCAGACTGACATCAAATCTTCCTCGTAGTTTACAGCTGGAATAACAATGTGATCACGTTTTGATGGAAGTGAAAATGATAAAAGTTAAAAGTCAGCAAGCATCCTTTCTTCCCTCTCGCAGACTGACATCAAATCTTCCTCGTAGTTTACAGCTGGAATAACAATGTGATCACGTTTTGATGGAAGTGAAAATGATAAAAGTTAAAAGTCAGCAAGCATCCTTTCTTCCCTCTCGCAGACTGACATCAAATCTTCCTCGTAGCTTACAGCTGGAATAACAATGTGATCACGTTTTGATGGAAGTGAAAATGATAAAAGTTAAAAGTCAGCAAGCATCCTTTCTTCCCTCTCGCAGACTGACATCAAATCTTCCTCGTAGTTTACAGCTGGAATAACAATGTGATCACGTTTTGATGGAAGTGAAAATGATAAAAGTTAAAAGTCAGCAAGCATCCTTTCTTCCCTCTCGCAGACTGACATCAAATCTTCCTCGTAGTTTACAGCTGGAATAACAATGTGATCACGTTTTGATGGAAGTGAAAATGATAAAAGTTAAAAGTCAGCAAGCATCCTTTCTTCCCTCTCGCAGACTGACATCAAATCTTCCTCGTAGCTTACAGCTGGAATAACAATGTGATCACGTTTTGATGGAAGTGAAAATGATAAAAGTTAAAAGTCAGCAAGCATCCTTTCTTCCCTCTCGCAGACTGACATCAAATCTTCCTCGTAGCTTACAGCTGGAATAACAATGTGATCACGTTTTGATGGAAGTGAAAATGATAAAAGTTAAAAGTCAGCAAGCATCCTTTCTTCCCTCTCGCAGACTGACATCAAATCTTCCTCGTAGTTTACAGCTGGAATAACAATGTGATCACGTTTTGATGGAAGTGAAAATGATAAAAGTTAAAAGTCAGCAAGCATCCTTTCTTCCCTCTCGCAGACTGACATCAAATCTTCCTCGTAGTTTACAGCTGGAATAACAATGTGATCACGTTTTGATGGAAGTGAAAATGATAAAAGTTAAAAGTCAGCAAGCATCCTTTCTTCCCTCTCGCAGACTGACATCAAATCTTCCTCGTAGCTTACAGCTGGAATAACAATGTGATCACGTTTTGATGGAAGTGAAAATGATAAAAGTTAAAAGTCAGCAAGCATCCTTTCTTCCCTCTCGCAGACTGACATCAAATCTTCCTCGTAGTTTACAGCTGGAATAACAATGTGATCACGTTTTGATGGAAGTGAAAATGATAAAAGTTAAAAGTCAGCAAGCATCCTTTCTTCCCTCTCGCAGACTGACATCAAATCTTCCTCGTAGTTTACAGCTGGAATAACAATGTGATCACGTTTTGATGGAAGTGAAAATGATAAAAGTTAAAAGTCAGCAAGCATCCTTTCTTCCCTCTCGCAGACTGACATCAAATCTTCCTCGTAGTTTACAGCTGGAATAACAATGTGATCACGTTTTGATGGAAGTGAAAATGATAAAAGTTAAAAGTCAGCAAGCATCCTTTCTTCCCTCTCGCAGACTGACATCAAATCTTCCTCGTAGTTTACAGCTGGAATAACAATGTGATCACGTTTTGATGGAAGTGAAAATGATAAAAGTTAAAAGTCAGCAAGCATCCTTTCTTCCCTCTCGCAGACTGACATCAAATCTTCCTCGTAGTTTACAGCTGGAATAACAATGTGATCACGTTTTGATGGAAGTGAAAATGATAAAAGTTAAAAGTCAGCAAGCATCCTTTCTTCCCTCTCGCAGACTGACATCAAATCTTCCTCGTAGTTTACAGCTGGAATAACAATGTGATCACGTTTTGATGGAAGTGAAAATGATAAAAGTTAAAAGTCAGCAAGCATCCTTTCTTCCCTCTCGCAGACTGACATCAAATCTTCCTCGTAGTTTACAGCTGGAATAACAATGTGATCACGTTTTGATGGAAGTGAAAATGATAAAAGTTAAAAGTCAGCAAGCATCCTTTCTTCCCTCTCGCAGACTGACATCAAATCTTCCTCGTAGTTTACAGCTGGAATAACAATGTGATCACGTTTTGATGGAAGTGAAAATGATAAAAGTTAAAAGTCAGCAAGCATCCTTTCTTCCCTCTCGCAGACTGACATCAAATCTTCCTCGTAGTTTACAGCTGGAATAACAATGTGATCACGTTTTGATGGAAGTGAAAATGATAAAAGTTAAAAGTCAGCAAGCATCCTTTCTTCCCTCTCGCAGACTGACATCAAATCTTCCTCGTAGTTTACAGCTGGAATAACAATGTGATCACGTTTTGATGGAAGTGAAAATGATAAAAGTTAAAAGTCAGCAAGCATCCTTTCTTCCCTCTCGCAGACTGACATCAAATCTTCCTCGTAGCTTACAGCTGGAATAACAATGTGATCACGTTTTGATGGAAGTGAAAATGATAAAAGTTAAAAGTCAGCAAGCATCCTTTCTTCCCTCTCGCAGACTGACATCAAATCTTCCTCGTAGCTTACAGCTGGAATAACAATGTGATCACGTTTTGATGGAAGTGAAAATGATAAAAGTTAAAAGTCAGCAAGCATCCTTTCTTCCCTCTCGCAGACTGACATCAAATCTTCCTCGTAGTTTACAGCTGGAATAACAATGTGATCACGTTTTGATGGAAGTGAAAATGATAAAAGTTAAAAGTCAGCAAGCATCCTTTCTTCCCTCTCGCAGACTGACATCAAATCTTCCTCGTAGTTTACAGCTGGAATAACAATGTGATCACGTTTTGATGGAAGTGAAAATGATAAAAGTTAAAAGTCAGCAAGCATCCTTTCTTCCCTCTCGCAGACTGACATCAAATCTTCCTCGTAGCTTACAGCTGGAATAACAATGTGATCACGTTTTGATGGAAGTGAAAATGATAAAAGTTAAAAGTCAGCAAGCATCCTTTCTTCCCTCTCGCAGACTGACATCAAATCTTCCTCGTAGTTTACAGCTGGAATAACAATGTGATCACGTTTTGATGGAAGTGAAAATGATAAAAGTTAAAAGTCAGCAAGCATCCTTTCTTCCCTCTCGCAGACTGACATCAAATCTTCCTCGTAGTTTACAGCTGGAATAACAATGTGATCACGTTTTGATGGAAGTGAAAATGATAAAAGTTAAAAGTCAGCAAGCATCCTTTCTTCCCTCTCGCAGACTGACATCAAATCTTCCTCGTAGTTTACAGCTGGAATAACAATGTGATCACGTTTTGATGGAAGTGAAAATGATAAAAGTTAAAAGTCAGCAAGCATCCTTTCTTCCCTCTCGCAGACTGACATCAAATCTTCCTCGTAGTTTACAGCTGGAATAACAATGTGATCACGTTTTGATGGAAGTGAAAATGATAAAAGTTAAAAGTCAGCAAGCATCCTTTCTTCCCTCTCGCAGACTGACATCAAATCTTCCTCGTAGTTTACAGCTGGAATAACAATGTGATCACGTTTTGATGGAAGTGAAAATGATAAAAGTTAAAAGTCAGCAAGCATCCTTTCTTCCCTCTCGCAGACTGACATCAAATCTTCCTCGTAGTTTACAGCTGGAATAACAATGTGATCACGTTTTGATGGAAGTGAAAATGATAAAAGTTAAAAGTCAGCAAGCATCCTTTCTTCCCTCTCGCAGACTGACATCAAATCTTCCTCGTAGTTTACAGCTGGAATAACAATGTGATCACGTTTTGATGGAAGTGAAAATGATAAAAGTTAAAAGTCAGCAAGCATCCTTTCTTCCCTCTCGCAGACTGACATCAAATCTTCCTCGTAGTTTACAGCTGGAATAACAATGTGATCACGTTTTGATGGAAGTGAAAATGATAAAAGTTAAAAGTCAGCAAGCATCCTTTCTTCCCTCTCGCAGACTGACATCAAATCTTCCTCGTAGTTTACAGCTGGAATAACAATGTGATCACGTTTTGATGGAAGTGAAAATGATAAAAGTTAAAAGTCAGCAAGCATCCTTTCTTCCCTCTCGCAGACTGACATCAAATCTTCCTCGTAGCTTACAGCTGGAATAACAATGTGATCACGTTTTGATGGAAGTGAAAATGATAAAAGTTAAAAGTCAGCAAGCATCCTTTCTTCCCTCTCGCAGACTGACATCAAATCTTCCTCGTAGCTTACAGCTGGAATAACAATGTGATCACGTTTTGATGGAAGTGAAAATGATAAAAGTTAAAAGTCAGCAAGCATCCTTTCTTCCCTCTCGCAGACTGACATCAAATCTTCCTCGTAGTTTACAGCTGGAATAACAATGTGATCACGTTTTGATGGAAGTGAAAATGATAAAAGTTAAAAGTCAGCAAGCATCCTTTCTTCCCTCTCGCAGACTGACATCAAATCTTCCTCGTAGTTTACAGCTGGAATAACAATGTGATCACGTTTTGATGGAAGTGAAAATGATAAAAGTTAAAAGTCAGCAAGCATCCTTTCTTCCCTCTCGCAGACTGACATCAAATCTTCCTCGTAGTTTACAGCTGGAATAACAATGTGATCACGTTTTGATGGAAGTGAAAATGATAAAAGTTAAAAGTCAGCAAGCATCCTTTCTTCCCTCTCGCAGACTGACATCAAATCTTCCTCGTAGTTTACAGCTGGAATAACAATGTGATCACGTTTTGATGGAAGTGAAAATGATAAAAGTTAAAAGTCAGCAAGCATCCTTTCTTCCCTCTCGCAGACTGACATCAAATCTTCCTCGTAGTTTACAGCTGGAATAACAATGTGATCACGTTTTGATGGAAGTGAAAATGATAAAAGTTAAAAGTCAGCAAGCATCCTTTCTTCCCTCTCGCAGACTGACATCAAATCTTCCTCGTAGTTTACAGCTGGAATAACAATGTGATCACGTTTTGATGGAAGTGAAAATGATAAAAGTTAAAAGTCAGCAAGCATCCTTTCTTCCCTCTCGCAGACTGACATCAAATCTTCCTCGTAGTTTACAGCTGGAATAACAATGTGATCACGTTTTGATGGAAGTGAAAATGATAAAAGTTAAAAGTCAGCAAGCATCCTTTCTTCCCTCTCGCAGACTGACATCAAATCTTCCTCGTAGTTTACAGCTGGAATAACAATGTGATCACGTTTTGATGGAAGTGAAAATGATAAAAGTTAAAAGTCAGCAAGCATCCTTTCTTCCCTCTCGCAGACTGACATCAAATCTTCCTCGTAGTTTACAGCTGGAATAACAATGTGATCACGTTTTGATGGAAGTGAAAATGATAAAAGTTAAAAGTCAGCAAGCATCCTTTCTTCCCTCTCGCAGACTGACATCAAATCTTCCTCGTAGTTTACATCTGGAATAACAATGTGATCACGTTTTGATGGAAGTGAAAATGATAAAAGTTAAAAGTCAGCAAGCATCCTTTCTTCCCTCTCGCAGACTGACATCAAATCTTCCTCGTAGTTTACAGCTGGAATAACAATGTGATCACGTTTTGATGGAAGTGAAAATGATAAAAGTTAAAAGTCAGCAAGCATCCTTTCTTCCCTCTCGCAGACTGACATCAAATCTTCCTCGTAGCTTACAGCTGGAATAACAATGTGATCACGTTTTGATGGAAGTGAAAATGATAAAAGTTAAAAGTCAGCAAGCATCCTTTCTTCCCTCTCGCAGACTGACATCAAATCTTCCTCGTAGTTTACAGCTGGAATAACAATGTGATCACGTTTTGATGGAAGTGAAAATGATAAAAGTTAAAAGTCAGCAAGCATCCTTTCTTCCCTCTCGCAGACTGACATCAAATCTTCCTCGTAGTTTACAGCTGGAATAACAATGTGATCACGTTTTGATAGAAGTGAAAATGATAAAAGTTAAAAGTCAGCAAGCATCCTTTCTTCCCTCTCGCAGACTGACATCAAATCTTCCTCGTAGTTTTCAGCTGGAATAACAATGTGATCACGTTTTGATGGAAGTGAAAATGATAAAAGTTAAAAGTCAGCAAGCATCCTTTCTTCCCTCTCGCAGACTGACATCAAATCTTCCTCGTAGTTTACAGCTGGAATAAC
Source organism: Gonocerus acuteangulatus (assembly GCA_946811695.1). Classification (NCBI taxonomy): domain Eukaryota; kingdom Metazoa; phylum Arthropoda; class Insecta; order Hemiptera; family Coreidae; genus Gonocerus; species Gonocerus acuteangulatus. The sequence continues at coordinate 169,059,865 of OX328123.1, forward strand.
AATGTGATCACGTTTTGATGGAAGTGAAAATGATAAAAGTTAAAAGTCAGCAAGCATCCTTTCTTCCCTCTCGCAGACTGACATCAAATCTTCCTCGTAGTTTACAGCTGGAATAACAATGTGATCACGTTTTGATGGAAGTGAAAATGATAAAAGTTAAAAGTCAGCAAGCATCCTTTCTTCCCTCTCGCAGACTGACATCAAATCTTCCTCGTAGTTTACAGCTGGAATAACAATGTGATCACGTTTTGATGGAAGTGAAAATGATAAAAGTTAAAAGTCAGCAAGCATCCTTTCTTCCCTCTCGCAGACTGACATCAAATCTTCCTCGTAGTTTACAGCTGGAATAACAATGTGATCACGTTTTGATGGAAGTGAAAATGATAAAAGTTAAAAGTCAGCAAGCATCCTTTCTTCCCTCTCGCAGACTGACATCAAATCTTCCTCGTAGTTTACAGCTGGAATAACAATGTGATCACGTTTTGATGGAAGTGAAAATGATAAAAGTTAAAAGTCAGCAAGCATCCTTTCTTCCCTCTCGCAGACTGACATCAAATCTTCCTCGTAGTTTACAGCTGGAATAACAATGTGATCACGTTTTGATGGAAGTGAAAATGATAAAAGTTAAAAGTCAGCAAGCATCCTTTCTTCCCTCTCGCAGACTGACATCAAATCTTCCTCGTAGTTTACAGCTGGAATAACAATGTGATCACGTTTTGATGGAAGTGAAAATGATAAAAGTTAAAAGTCAGCAAGCATCCTTTCTTCCCTCTCGCAGACTGACATCAAATCTTCCTCGTAGTTTACAGCTGGAATAACAATGTGATCACGTTTTGATGGAAGTGAAAATGATAAAAGTTAAAAGTCAGCAAGCATCCTTTCTTCCCTCTCGCAGACTGACATCAAATCTTCCTCGTAGTTTACAGCTGGAATAACAATGTGATCACGTTTTGATGGAAGTGAAAATGATAAAAGTTAAAAGTCAGCAAGCATCCTTTCTTCCCTCTCGCAGACTGACATCAAATCTTCCTCGTAGTTTACAGCTGGAATAACAATGTGATCACGTTTTGATGGAAGTGAAAATGATAAAAGTTAAAAGTCAGCAAGCATCCTTTCTTCCCTCTCGCAGACTGACATCAAATCTTCCTCGTAGCTTACAGCTGGAATAACAATGTGATCACGTTTTGATGGAAGTGAAAATGATAAAAGTTAAAAGTCAGCAAGCATCCTTTCTTCCCTCTCGCAGACTGACATCAAATCTTCCTCGTAGCTTACAGCTGGAATAACAATGTGATCACGTTTTGATGGAAGTGAAAATGATAAAAGTTAAAAGTCAGCAAGCATCGTTTCTTCCCTCTCGCAGACTGACATCAAATCTTCCTCGTAGTTTACAGCTGGAATAACAATGTGATCACGTTTTGATGGAAGTGAAAATGATAAAAGTTAAAAGTCAGCAAGCATCCTTTCTTCCCTCTCGCAGACTGACATCAAATCTTCCTCGTAGTTTACAGCTGGAATAACAATGTGATCACGTTTTGATGGAAGTGAAAATGATAAAAGTTAAAAGTCAGCAAGCATCCTTTCTTCCCTCTCGCAGACTGACATCAAATCTTCCTCGTAGCTTACAGCTGGAATAACAATGTGATCACGTTTTGATGGAAGTGAAAATGATAAAAGTTAAAAGTCAGCAAGCATCCTTTCTTCCCTCTCGCAGACTGACATCAAATCTTCCTCGTAGCTTACAGCTGGAATAACAATGTGATCACGTTTTGATGGAAGTGAAAATGATAAAAGTTAAAAGTCAGCAAGCATCCTTTCTTCCCTCTCGCAGACTGACATCAAATCTTCCTCGTAGCTTACAGCTGGAATAACAATGTGATCACGTTTTGATGGAAGTGAAAATGATAAAAGTTAAAAGTCAGCAAGCATCCTTTCTTCCCTCTCGCAGACTGACATCAAATCTTCCTCGTAGTTTACAGCTGGAATAACAATGTGATCACGTTTTGATGGAAGTGAAAATGATAAAAGTTAAAAGTCAGCAAGCATCCTTTCTTCCCTCTCGCAGACTGACATCAAATCTTCCTCGTAGCTTACAGCTGGAATAACAATGTGATCACGTTTTGATGGAAGTGAAAATGATAAAAGTTAAAAGTCAGCAAGCATCCTTTCTTCCCTCTCGCAGACTGACATCAAATCTTCCTCGTAGTTTACAGCTGGAATAACAATGTGATCACGTTTTGATGGAAGTGAAAATGATAAAAGTTAAAAGTCAGCAAGCATCCTTTCTTCCCTCTCGCAGACTGACATCAAATCTTCCTCGTAGTTTACAGCTGGAATAACAATGTGATCACGTTTTGATGGAAGTGAAAATGATAAAAGTTAAAAGTCAGCAAGCATCCTTTCTTCCCTCTCGCAGACTGACATCAAATCTTCCTCGTAGTTTACAGCTGGAATAACAATGTGATCACGTTTTGATGGAAGTGAAAATGATAAAAGTTAAAAGTCAGCAAGCATCCTTTCTTCCCTCTCGCAGACTGACATCAAACCTTCCTCGTAGTTTACAGCTGGAATAACAATGTGATCACGTTTTGATGGAAGTGAAAATGATAAAAGTTAAAAGTCAGCAAGCATCCTTTCTTCCCTCTCGCAGACTGACATCAAATCTTCCTCGTAGTTTACAGCTGGAATAACAATGTGATCACGTTTTGATGGAAGTGAAAATGATAAAAGTTAAAAGTCAGCAAGCATCCTTTCTTCCCTCTCGCAGACTGACATCAAATCTTCCTCGTAGTTTACAGCTGGAATAACAATGTGATCACGTTTTGATGGAAGTGAAAATGATAAAAGTTAAAAGTCAGCAAGCATCCTTTCTTCCCTCTCGCAGACTGACATCAAATCTTCCTCGTAGCTTACAGCTGGAATAACAATGTGATCACGTTTTGATGGAAGTGAAAATGATAAAAGTTAAAAGTCAGCAAGCATCCTTTCTTCCCTCTCGCAGACTGACATCAAATCTTCCTCTTAGCTTACAGCTGGAATAACAATGTGATCACGTTTTGATGGAAGTGAAAATGATAAAAGTTAAAAGTCAGCAAGCATCCTTTCTTCCCTCTCGCAAACTGACATCAAATCTTCCTCGTAGTTTACAGCTGGAATAACAATGTGATCACGTTTTGATGGAAGTGAAAATGATAAAAGTTAAAAGTCAGCAAGCATCCTTTCTTCCCTCTCGCAGACTGACATCAAATCTTCCTCGTAGTTTACAGCTGGAATAACAATGTGATCACGTTTTGATGGAAGTGAAAATGATAAAAGTTAAAAGTCAGCAAGCATCCTTTCTTCCCTCTCGCAGACTGACATCAAATCTTCCTCGTAGTTTACAGCTGGAATAACAATGTGATCACGTTTTGATGGAAGTGAAAATGATAAAAGTTAAAAGTCAGCAAGCATCCTTTCTTCCCTCTCGCAGACTGACATCAAATCTTCCTCGTAGTTTACAGCTGGAATAACAATGTGATCACGTTTTGATGGAAGTGAAAATGATAAAAGTTAAAAGTCAGCAAGCATCCTTTCTTCCCTCTCGCAGACTGACATCAAATCTTCCTCGTAGTTTACAGCTGGAATAACAATGTGATCACGTTTTGATGGAAGTGAAAATGATAAAAGTTAAAAGTCAGCAAGCATCCTTTCTTCCCTCTCGCAGACTGACATCAAATCTTCCTCGTAGCTTACAGCTGGAATAACAATGTGATCACGTTTTGATGGAAGTGAAAATGATAAAAGTTAAAAGTCAGCAAGCATCCTTTCTTCCCTCTCGCAGACTGACATCAAATCTTCCTCGTAGCTTACAGCTGGAATAACAATGTGATCACGTTTTGATGGAAGTGAAAATGATAAAAGTTAAAAGTCAGCAAGCATCCTTTCTTCCCTCTCGCAGACTGACATCAAATCTTCCTCGTAGTTTACAGCTGGAATAACAATGTGATCACGTTTTGATGGAAGTGAAAATGATAAAAGTTAAAAGTCAGCAAGCATCCTTTCTTCCCTCTCGCAGACTGACATCAAATCTTCCTCGTAGTTTACAGCTGGAATAACAATGTGATCACGTTTTGATGGAAGTGAAAATGATAAAAGTTAAAAGTCAGCAAGCATCCTTTCTTCCCTCTCGCAGACTGACATCAAATCTTCCTCGTAGCTTACAGCTGGAATAACAATGTGATCACGTTTTGATGGAAGTGAAAATGATAAAAGTTAAAAGTCAGCAAGCATCCTTTCTTCCCTCTCGCAGACTGACATCAAATCTTCCTCGTAGCTTACAGCTGGAATAACAATGTGATCACGTTTTGATGGAAGTGAAAATGATAAAAGTTAAAAGTCAGCAAGCATCCTTTCTTCCCTCTCGCAGACTGACATCAAATCTTCCTCGTAGCTTACAGCTGGAATAACAATGTGATCACGTTTTGATGGAAGTGAAAATGATAAAAGTTAAAAGTCAGCAAGCATCCTTTCTTCCCTCTCGCAGACTGACATCAAATCTTCCTCGTAGTTTACAGCTGGAATAACAATGTGATCACGTTTTGATGGAAGTGAAAATGATAAAAGTTAAAAGTCAGCAAGCATCCTTTCTTCCCTCTCGCAGACTGACATCAAATCTTCCTCGTAGCTTACAGCTGGAATAACAATGTGATCACGTTTTGATGGAAGTGAAAATGATAAAAGTTAAAAGTCAGCAAGCATCCTTTCTTCCCTCTCGCAGACTGACATCAAATCTTCCTCGTAGTTTACAGCTGGAATAACAATGTGATCACGTTTTGATGGAAGTGAAAATGATAAAAGTTAAAAGTCAGCAAGCATCCTTTCTTCCCTCTCGCAGACTGACATCAAATCTTCCTCGTAGTTTACAGCTGGAATAACAATGTGATCACGTTTTGATGGAAGTGAAAATGATAAAAGTTAAAAGTCAGCAAGCATCCTTTCTTCCCTCTCGCAGACTGACATCAAATCTTCCTCGTAGTTTACAGCTGGAATAACAATGTGATCACGTTTTGATGGAAGTGAAAATGATAAAAGTTAAAAGTCAGCAAGCATCCTTTCTTCCCTCTCGCAGACTGACATCAAACCTTCCTCGTAGTTTACAGCTGGAATAACAATGTGATCACGTTTTGATGGAAGTGAAAATGATAAAAGTTAAAAGTCAGCAAGCATCCTTTCTTCCCTCTCGCAGACTGACATCAAATCTTCCTCGTAGTTTACAGCTGGAATAACAATGTGATCACGTTTTGATGGAAGTGAAAATGATAAAAGTTAAAAGTCAGCAAGCATCCTTTCTTCCCTCTCGCAGACTGACATCAAATCTTCCTCGTAGTTTACAGCTGGAATAACAATGTGATCACGTTTTGATGGAAGTGAAAATGATAAAAGTTAAAAGTCAGCAAGCATCCTTTCTTCCCTCTCGCAGACTGACATCAAATCTTCCTCGTAGCTTACAGCTGGAATAACAATGTGATCACGTTTTGATGGAAGTGAAAATGATAAAAGTTAAAAGTCAGCAAGCATCCTTTCTTCCCTCTCGCAGACTGACATCAAATCTTCCTCTTAGCTTACAGCTGGAATAACAATGTGATCACGTTTTGATGGAAGTGAAAATGATAAAAGTTAAAAGTCAGCAAGCATCCTTTCTTCCCTCTCGCAGACTGACATCAAATCTTCCTCGTAGTTTACAGCTGGAATAACAATGTGATCACGTTTTGATGGAAGTGAAAATGATAAAAGTTAAAAGTCAGCAAGCATCCTTTCTTCCCTCTCGCAGACTGACATCAAATCTTCCTCGTAGTTTACAGCTGGAATAACAATGTGATCACGTTTTGATGGAAGTGAAAATGATAAAAGTTAAAAGTCAGCAAGCATCCTTTCTTCCCTCTCGCAGACTGACATCAAATCTTCCTCGTAGTTTACAGCTGGAATAACAATGTGATCACGTTTTGATGGAAGTGAAAATGATAAAAGTTAAAAGTCAGCAAGCATCCTTTCTTCCCTCTCGCAGACTGACATCAAATCTTCCTCGTAGTTTACAGCTGGAATAACAATGTGATCACGTTTTGATGGAAGTGAAAATGATAAAAGTTAAAAGTCAGCAAGCATCCTTTCTTCCCTCTCGCAGACTGACATCAAATCTTCCTCGTAGTTTACAGCTGGAATAACAATGTGATCACGTTTTGATAGAAGTGAAAATGATAAAAGTTAAAAGTCAGCAAGCATCCTTTCTTCCCTCTCGCAGACTGACATCAAATCTTCCTCGTAGTTTACAGCTGGAATAACAATGTGATCACGTTTTGATGGAAGTGAAAATGATAAAAGTTAAAAGTCAGCAAGCATCCTTTCTTCCCTCTCGCAGACTGACATCAAATCTTCCTCGTAGTTTACAGCTGGAATAACAATGTGATCACGTTTTGATGGAAGTGAAAATGATAAAAGTTAAAAGTCAGCAAGCATCCTTTCTTCCCTCTCGCAAACTGACATCAAATCTTCCTCGTAGCTTACAGCTGGAATAACAATGTGATCACGTTTTGATGGAAGTGAAAATGATAAAAGTTAAAAGTCAGCAAGCATCCTTTCTTCCCTCTCGCAGACTGACATCAAATCTTCCTCGTAGTTTACAGCTGGAATAACAATGTGATCACGTTTTGATGGAAGTGAAAATGATAAAAGTTAAAAGTCAGCAAGCATCCTTTCTTCCCTCTCGCAGACTGACATCAAATCTTCCTCGTAGTTTACAGCTGGAATAACAATGTGATCACGTTTTGATGGAAGTGAAAATGATAAAAGTTAAAAGTCAGCAAGCATCCTTTCTTCCCTCTCGCAGACTGACATCAAATCTTCCTCGTAGTTTACAGCTGGAATAACAATGTGATCACGTTTTGATGGAAGTGAAAATGATAAAAGTTAAAAGTCAGCAAGCATCCTTTCTTCCCTCTCGCAGACTGACATCAAATCTTCCTCGTAGTTTACAGCTGGAATAACAATGTGATCACGTTTTGATGGAAGTGAAAATGATAAAAGTTAAAAGTCAGCAAGCATCCTTTCTTCCCTCTCGCAGACTGACATCAAATCTTCCTCGTAGTTTACAGCTGGAATAACAATGTGATCACGTTTTGATGGAAGTGAAAATGATAAAAGTTAAAAGTCAGCAAGCATCCTTTCTTCCCTCTCGCAGACTGACATCAAATCTTCCTCGTAGTTTACAGCTGGAATAACAATGTGATCACGTTTTGATAGAAGTGAAAATGATAAAAGTTAAAAGTCAGCAAGCATCCTTTCTTCCCTCTCGCAGACTGACATCAAATCTTCCTCGTAGTTTACAGCTGGAATAACAATGTGATCACGTTTTGATGGAAGTGAAAATGATAAAAGTTAAAAGTCAGCAAGCATCCTTTCTTCCCTCTCGCAGACTGACATCAAATCTTCCTCGTAGTTTACAGCTGGAATAACAATGTGATCACGTTTTGATGGAAGTGAAAATGATAAAAGTTAAAAGTCAGCAAGCATCCTTTCTTCCCTCTCGCAGACTGACATCAAATCTTCCTCGTAGTTTACAGCTGGAATAACAATGTGATCACGTTTTGATGGAAGTGAAAATGATAAAAGTTAAAAGTCAGCAAGCATCCTTTCTTCCCTCTCGCAGACTGACATCAAATCTTCCTCGTAGTTTACAGCTGGAATAACAATGTGATCACGTTTTGATGGAAGTGAAAATGATAAAAGTTAAAAGTCAGCAAGCATCCTTTCTTCCCTCTCGCAGACTGACATCAAATCTTCCTCGTAGTTTACAGCTGGAATAACAATGTGATCACGTTTTGATGGAAGTGAAAATGATAAAAGTTAAAAGTCAGCAAGCATCCTTTCTTCCCTCTCGCAGACTGACATCAAATCTTCCTCGTAGTTTACAGCTGGAATAACAATGTGATCACGTTTTGATGGAAGTGAAAATGATAAAAGTTAAAAGTCAGCAAGCATCCTTTCTTCCCTCTCGCAGACTGACATCAAATCTTCCTCGTAGTTTACAGCTGGAATAACAATGTGATCACGTTTTGATGGAAGTGAAAATGATAAAAGTTAAAAGTCAGCAAGCATCCTTTCTTCCCTCTCGCAGACTGACATCAAATCTTCCTCGTAGTTTACAGCTGGAATAACAATGTGATCACGTTTTGATGGAAGTGAAAATGATAAAAGTTAAAAGTCAGCAAGCATCCTTTCTTCCCTCTCGCAGACTGACATCAAATCTTCCTCGTAGTTTACAGCTGGAATAACAATGTGATCACGTTTTGATGGAAGTGAAAATGATAAAAGTTAAAAGTCAGCAAGCATCCTTTCTTCCCTCTCGCAGACTGACATCAAATCTTCCTCGTAGTTTACAGCTGGAATAACAATGTGATCACGTTTTGATGGAAGTGAAAATGATAAAAGTTAAAAGTCAGCAAGCATCCTTTCTTCCCTCTCGCAGACTGACATCAAATCTTCCTCGTAGTTTACAGCTGGAATAACAATGTGATCACGTTTTGATGGAAGTGAAAATGATAAAAGTTAAAAGTCAGCAAGCATCCTTTCTTCCCTCTCGCAGACTGACATCAAATCTTCCTCGTAGTTTACAGCTGGAATAACAATGTGATCACGTTTTGATGGAAGTGAAAATGATAAAAGTTAAAAGTCAGCAAGCATCCTTTCTTCCCTCTCGCAGACTGACATCAAATCTTCCTCGTAGTTTACAGCTGGAATAACAATGTGATCACGTTTTGATGGAAGTGAAAATGATAAAAGTTAAAAGTCAGCAAGCATCCTTTCTTCCCTCTCGCAGACTGACATCAAATCTTCCTCGTAGTTTACAGCTGGAATAACAATGTGATCACGTTTTGATGGAAGTGAAAATGATAAAAGTTAAAAGTCAGCAAGCATCCTTTCTTCCCTCTCGCAGACTGACATCAAATCTTCCTCGTAGTTTACAGCTGGAATAACAATGTGATCACGTTTTGATGGAAGTGAAAATGATAAAAGTTAAAAGTCAGCAAGCATCCTTTCTTCCCTCTCGCAGACTGACATCAAATCTTCCTCGTAGTTTACAGCTGGAATAACAATGTGATCACGTTTTGATGGAAGTGAAAATGATAAAAGTTAAAAGTCAGCAAGCATCCTTTCTTCCCTCTCGCAGACTGACATCAAATCTTCCTCGTAGTTTACAGCTGGAATAACAATGTGATCACGTTTTGATGGAAGTGAAAATGATAAAAGTTAAAAGTCAGCAAGCATCCTTTCTTCCCTCTCGCAGACTGACATCAAATCTTCCTCGTAGTTTACAGCTGGAATAACAATGTGATCACGTTTTGATGGAAGTGAAAATGATAAAAGTTAAAAGTCAGCAAGCATCCTTTCTTCCCTCTCGCAGACTGACATCAAATCTTCCTCGTAGTTTACAGCTGGAATAACAATGTGATCACGTTTTGATGGAAGTGAAAATGATAAAAGTTAAAAGTCAGCAAGCATCCTTTCTTCCCTCTCGCAGACTGACATCAAATCTTCCTCGTAGTTTACAGCTGGAATAACAATGTGATCACGTTTTGATGGAAGTGAAAATGATAAAAGTTAAAAGTCAGCAAGCATCCTTTCTTCCCTCTCGCAGACTGACATCAAATCTTCCTCGTAGTTTACAGCTGGAATAACAATGTGATCACGTTTTGATGGAAGTGAAAATGATAAAAGTTAAAAGTCAGCAAGCATCCTTTCTTCCCTCTCGCAGACTGACATCAAATCTTCCTCGTAGTTTACAGCTGGAATAACAATGTGATCACGTTTTGATGGAAGTGAAAATGATAAAAGTTAAAAGTCAGCAAGCATCCTTTCTTCCCTCTCGCAGACTGACATCAAATCTTCCTCGTAGTTTACAGCTGGAATAACAATGTGATCACGTTTTGATGGAAGTGAAAATGATAAAAGTTAAAAGTCAGCAAGCATCCTTTCTTCCCTCTCGCAGACTGACATCAAATCTTCCACGTAGTTTACAGCTGGAATAACAATGTGATCACGTTTTGATGGAAGTGAAAATGATAAAAGTTAAAAGTCAGCAAGCATCCTTTCTTCCCTCTCGCAGACTGACATCAAATCTTCCTCGTAGCTTACAGCTGGAATAACAATGTGATCACGTTTTGATGGAAGTGAAAATGATAAAAGTTAAAAGTCAGCAAGCATCCTTTCTTCCCTCTCGCAGACTGACATCAAATCTTCCTCGTAGTTTACAGCTGGAATAACAATGTGATCACGTTTTGATGGAAGTGAAAATGATAAAAGTTAAAAGTCAGCAAGCATCCTTTCTTCCCTCTCGCAGACTGACATCAAATCTTCCTCGTAGTTTACAGCTGGAATAACAATGTGATCACGTTTTGATGGAAGTGAAAATGATAAAAGTTAAAAGTCAGCAAGCATCCTTTCTTCCCTCTCGCAGACTGACATCAAATCTTCCTCGTAGTTTACAGCTGGAATAACAATGTGATCACGTTTTGATGGAAGTGAAAATGATAAAAGTTAAAAGTCAGCAAGCATCCTTTCTTCCTTCTCGCAGACTGACATCAAATCTTCCTCGTAGTTTACAGCTGGAATAACAATGTGATCACGTTTTGATGGAAGTGAAAATGATAAAAGTTAAAAGTCAGCAAGCATCCTTTCTTCCCTCTCGCAGACTGACATCAAATCTTCCTCGTAGTTTACAGCTGGAATAACAATGTGATCACGTTTTGATGGAAGTGAAAATGATAAAAGTTAAAAGTCAGCAAGCATCCTTTCTTCCCTCTCGCAGACTGACATCAAATCTTCCTCGTAGCTTACAGCTGGAATAACAATGTGATCACGTTTTGATGGAAGTGAAAATGATAAAAGTTAAAAGTCAGCAAGCATCCTTTCTTCCCTCTCGCAGACTGACATCAAATCTTCCTCGTAGTTTACAGCTGGAATAACAATGTGATCACGTTTTGATGGAAGTGAAAATGATAAAAGTTAAAAGTCAGCAAGCATCCTTTCTTCCCTCTCGCAGACTGACATCAAATCTTCCTCGTAGTTTACAGCTGGAATAACAATGTGATCACGTTTTGATGGAAGTGAAAATGATAAAAGTTAAAAGTCAGCAAGCATCCTTTCTTCCCTCTCGCAGACTGACATCAAATCTTCCTCGTAGTTTACAGCTGGAATAACAATGTGATCACGTTTTGATGGAAGTGAAAATGATAAAAGTTAAAAGTCAGCAAGCATCCTTTCTTCCCTCTCGCAGACTGACATCAAATCTTCCTCGTAGTTTACAGCTGGAATAACAATGTGATCACGTTTTGATGGAAGTGAAAATGATAAAAGTTAAAAGTCAGCAAGCATCCTTTCTTCCCTCTCGCAGACTGACATCAAATCTTCCTCGTAGTTTACAGCTGGAATAACAATGTGATCACGTTTTGATGGAAGTGAAAATGATAAAAGTTAAAAGTCAGCAAGCATCCTTTCTTCCCTCTCGCAGACTGACATCAAATCTTCCTCGTAGTTTACAGCTGGAATAACAATGTGATCACGTTTTGATGGAAGTGAAAATGATAAAAGTTAAAAGTCAGCAAGCATCCTTTCTTCCCTCTCGCAGACTGACATCAAATCTTCCTCGTAGTTTACAGCTGGAATAACAATGTGATCACGTTTTGATGGAAGTGAAAATGATAAAAGTTAAAAGTCAGCAGGCATCCTTTCTTCCCTCTCGCAGACTGACATCAAATCTTCCTCGTAGTTTACAGCTGGAATAACAATGTGATCACGTTTTGATGGAAGTGAAAATGATAAAAGTTAAAAGTCAGCAAGCATCCTTTCTTCCCTCTCGCAGACTGACATCAAATCTTCCTCGTAGTTTACAGCTGGAATAACAATGTGATCACGTTTTGATGGAAGTGAAAATGATAAAAGTTAAAAGTCAGCAAGCATCCTTTCTTCCCTCTCGCAGACTGACATCAAATCTTCCTCGTAGTTTACAGCTGGAATAACAATGTGATCACGTTTTGATGGAAGTGAAAATGATAAAAGTTAAAAGTCAGCAAGCATCCTTTCTTCCCTCTCGCAGACTGACATCAAATCTTCCTCGTAGTTTACAGCTGGAATAACAATGTGATCACGTTTTGATGGAAGTGAAAATGATAAAAGTTAAAAGTCAGCAAGCATCCTTTCTTCCCTCTCGCAGACTGACATCAAATCTTCCTCGTAGCTTACAGCTGGAATAACAATGTGATCACGTTTTGATGGAAGTGAAAATGATAAAAGTTAAAAGTCAGCAAGCATCCTTTCTTCCCTCTCGCAGACTGACATCAAATCTTCCTCGTAGTTTACAGCTGGAATAACAATGTGATCACGTTTTGATGGAAGTGAAAATGATAAAAGTTAAAAGTCAGCAAGCATCCTTTCTTCCCTCTCGCAGACTGACATCAAATCTTCCTCGTAGTTTACAGCTGGAATAACAATGTGATCACGTTTTGATGGAAGTGAAAATGATAAAAGTTAAAAGTCAGCAAGCATCCTTTCTTCCCTCTCGCAGACTGACATCAAATCTTCCTCGTAGTTTACAGCTGGAATAACAATGTGATCACGTTTTGATGGAAGTGAAAATGATAAAAGTTAAAAGTCAGCAAGCATGCTTTCTTCCCTCTCGCAGACTGACATCAAATCTTCCTCGTAGTTTACAGCTGGAATAACAATGTGATCACGTTTTGATGGAAGTGAAAATGATAAAAGTTAAAAGTCAGCAAGCATCCTTTCTTCCCTCTCGCAGACTGACATCAAATCTTCCTCGTAGTTTACAGCTGGAATAACAATGTGATCACGTTTTGATGGAAGTGAAAATGATAAAAGTTAAAAGTCAGCAAGCATCCTTTCTTCCCTCTCGCAGACTGACATCAAATCTTCCTCGTAGTTTACAGCTGGAATAACAATGTGATCACGTTTTGATGGAAGTGAAAATGATAAAAGTTAAAAGTCAGCAAGCATCCTTTCTTCCCTCTCGCAGACTGACATCAAATCTTCCTCGTAGCTTACAGCTGGAATAACAATGTGATCACGTTTTGATGGAAGTGAAAATGATAAAAGTTAAAAGTCAGCAAGCATCCTTTATTCCCTCTCGCAGACTGACATCAAATCTTCCTCGTAGCTTACAGCTGGAATAACAATGTGATCACGTTTTGATGGAAGTGAAAATGATAAAAGTTAAAAGTCAGCAAGCATCCTTTCTTCCCTCTCGCAGACTGACATCAAATCTTCCTCGTAGTTTACAGCTGGAATAACAATGTGATCACGTTTTGATGGAAGTGAAAATGATAAAAGTTAAAAGTCAGCAAGCATCCTTTCTTCCCTCTCGCAGACTGACATCAAATCTTCCTCGTAGTTTACAGCTGGAATAACAATGTGATCACGTTTTGATGGAAGTGAAAATGATAAAAGTTAAAAGTCAGCAAGCATCCTTTCTTCCCTCTCGCAGACTGACATCAAATCTTCCTCGTAGTTTACAGCTGGAATAACAATGTGATCACGTTTTGATGGAAGTGAAAATGATAAAAGTTAAAAGTCAGCAAGCATCCTTTCTTCCCTCTCGCAGACTGACATCAAATCTTCCTCGTAGTTTACAGCTGGAATAACAATGTGATCACGTTTTGATGGAAGTGAAAATGATAAAAGTTAAAAGTCAGCAAGCATCCTTTCTTCCCTCTCGCAGACTGACATCAAATCTTCCTCGTAGTTTACAGCTGGAATAACAATGTGATCACGTTTTGATGGAAGTGAAAATGATAAAAGTTAAAAGTCAGCAAGCATCCTTTCTTCCCTCTCGCAGACTGACATCAAATCTTCCTCGTAGTTTACAGCTGGAATAACAATGTGATCACGTTTTGATGGAAGTGAAAATGATAAAAGTTAAAAGTCAGCAAGCATCCTTTCTTCCCTCTCGCAGACTGACATCAAATCTTCCTCGTAGTTTACAGCTGGAATAACAATGTGATCACGTTTTGATGGAAGTGAAAATGATAAAAGTTAAAAGTCAGCAAGCATCCTTTCTTCCCTCTCGCAGACTGACATCAAATCTTCCTCGTAGTTTACAGCTGGAATAACAATGTGATCACGTTTTGATGGAAGTGAAAATGATAAAAGTTAAAAGTCAGCAAGCATCCTTTCTTCCCTCTCGCAGACTGACATCAAATCTTCCTCGTAGTTTACAGCTGGAATAACAATGTGATCACGTTTTGATGGAAGTGAAAATGATAAAAGTTAAAAGTCAGCAAGCATCCTTTCTTCCCTCTCGCAGACTGACATCAAATCTTCCTCGTAGCTTACAGCTGGAATAACAATGTGATCACGTTTTGATGGAAGTGAAAATGATAAAAGTTAAAAGTCAGCAAGCATCCTTTCTTCCCTCTCGCAGACTGACATCAAATCTTCCTCGTAGCTTACAGCTGGAATAACAATGTGATCACGTTTTGATGGAAGTGAAAATGATAAAAGTTAAAAGTCAGCAAGCATCCTTTCTTCCCTCTCGCAGACTGACATCAAATCTTCCTCGTAGTTTACAGCTGGAATAACAATGTGATCACGTTTTGATGGAAGTGAAAATGATAAAAGTTAAAAGTCAGCAAGCATCCTTTCTTCCCTCTCGCAGACTGACATCAAATCTTCCTCGTAGCTTACAGCTGGAATAACAATGTGATCACGTTTTGATGGAAGTGAAAATGATAAAAGTTAAAAGTCAGCAAGCATCCTTTCTTCCCTCTCGCAGACTGACATCAAATCTTCCTCGTAGTTTACAGCTGGAATAACAATGTGATCACGTTTTGATGGAAGTGAAAATGATAAAAGTTAAAAGTCAGCAAGCATCCTTTCTTCCCTCTCGCAGACTGACATCAAATCTTCCTCGTAGTTTACAGCTGGAATAACAATGTGATCACGTTTTGATGGAAGTGAAAATGATAAAAGTTAAAAGTCAGCAAGCATCCTTTCTTCCCTCTCGCAGACTGACATCAAATCTTCCTCGTAGTTTACAGCTGGAATAACAATGTGATCACGTTTTGATGGAAGTGAAAATGATAAAAGTTAAAAGTCAGCAAGCATCCTTTCTTCCCTCTCGCAGACTGACATCAAATCTTCCTCGTAGTTTACAGCTGGAATAACAATGTGATCACGTTTTGATGGAAGTGAAAATGATAAAAGTTAAAAGTCAGCAAGCATCCTTTCTTCCCTCTCGCAGACTGACATCAAATCTTCCTCGTAGTTTACAGCTGGAATAACAATGTGATCACGTTTTGATGGAAGTGAAAATGATAAAAGTTAAAAGTCAGCAAGCATCCTTTCTTCCCTCTCGCAGACTGACATCAAATCTTCCTCGTAGTTTACAGCTGGAATAACAATGTGATCACGTTTTGATGGAAGTGAAAATGATAAAAGTTAAAAGTCAGCAAGCATCCTTTCTTCCCTCTCGCAGACTGACATCAAATCTTCCTCGTAGTTTACAGCTGGAATAACAATGTGATCACGTTTTGATGGAAGTGAAAATGATAAAAGTTAAAAGTCAGCAAGCATCCTTTCTTCCCTCTCGCAGACTGACATCAAATCTTCCTCGTAGTTTACAGCTGGAATAACAATGTGATCACGTTTTGATGGAAGTGAAAATGATAAAAGTTAAAAGTCAGCAAGCATCCTTTCTTCCCTCTCGCAGACTGACATCAAATCTTCCTCGTAGTTTACAGCTGGAATAACAATGTGATCACGTTTTGATGGAAGTGAAAATGATAAAAGTTAAAAGTCAGCAAGCATCCTTTCTTCCCTCTCGCAGACTGACATCAAATCTTCCTCGTAGTTTACAGCTGGAATAACAATGTGATCACGTTTTGATGGAAGTGAAAATGATAAAAGTTAAAAGTCAGCAAGCATCCTTTCTTCCCTCTCGCAGACTGACATCAAATCTTCCTCGTAGTTTACAGCTGGAATAACAATGTGATCACGTTTTGATGGAAGTGAAAATGATAAAAGTTAAAAGTCAGCAAGCATCCTTTCTTCCCTCTCGCAGACTGACATCAAATCTTCCTCGTAGTTTACAGCTGGAATAACAATGTGATCACGTTTTGATGGAAGTGAAAATGATAAAAGTTAAAAGTCAGCAAGCATCCTTTCTTCCCTCTCGCAGACTGACATCAAATCTTCCTCGTAGTTTACAGCTGGAATAACAATGTGATCACGTTTTGATGGAAGTGAAAATGATAAAAGTTAAAAGTCAGCAAGCATCCTTTCTTCCCTCTCGCAGACTGACATCAAATCTTCCTCGTAGTTTACAGCTGGAATAACAATGTGATCACGTTTTGATGGAAGTGAAAATGATAAAAGTTAAAAGTCAGCAAGCATCCTTTCTTCCCTCTCGCAGACTGACATCAAATCTTCCTCGTAGTTTACAGCTGGAATAACAATGTGATCACGTTTTGATGGAAGTGAAAATGATAAAAGTTAAAAGTCAGCAAGCATCCTTTCTTCCCTCTCGCAGACTGACATCAAATCTTCCTCGTAGTTTACAGCTGGAATAACAATGTGATCACGTTTTGATGGAAGTGAAAATGATAAAAGTTAAAAGTCAGCAAGCATCCTTTCTTCCCTCTCGCAGACTGACATCAAATCTTCCTCGTAGTTTACAGCTGGAATAACAATGTGATCACGTTTTGATGGAAGTGAAAATGATAAAAGTTAAAAGTCAGCAAGCATCCTTTCTTCCCTCTCGCAGACTGACATCAAATCTTCCTCGTAGCTTACAGCTGGAATAACAATGTGATCACGTTTTGATGGAAGTGAAAATGATAAAAGTTAAAAGTCAGCAAGCATCCTTTCTTCCCTCTCGCAGACTGACATCAAATCTTCCTCGTAGTTTACAGCTGGAATAACAATGTGATCACGTTTTGATGGAAGTGAAAATGATAAAAGTTAAAAGTCAGCAAGCATCCTTTCTTCCCTCTCGCAGACTGACATCAAATCTTCCTCGTAGTTTACAGCTGGAATAACAATGTGATCACGTTTTGATGGAAGTGAAAATGATAAAAGTTAAAAGTCAGCAAGCATCCTTTCTTCCCTCTCGCAGACTGACATCAAATCTTCCTCGTAGTTTACAGCTGGAATAACAATGTGATCACGTTTTGATGGAAGTGAAAATGATAAAAGTTAAAAGTCAGCAAGCATCCTTTCTTCCCTCTCGCAGACTGACATCAAATCTTCCTCGTAGTTTACAGCTGGAATAACAATGTGATCACGTTTTGATGGAAGTGAAAATGATAAAAGTTAAAAGTCAGCAAGCATCCTTTCTTCCCTCTCGCAGACTGACATCAAATCTTCCTCGTAGTTTACAGCTGGAATAACAATGTGATCACGTTTTGATGGAAGTGAAAATGATAAAAGTTAAAAGTCAGCAAGCATCCTTTCTTCCCTCTCGCAGACTGACATCAAATCTTCCTCGTAGTTTACAGCTGGAATAACAATGTGATCACGTTTTGATGGAAGTGAAAATGATAAAAGTTAAAAGTCAGCAAGCATCCTTTCTTCCCTCTCGCAGACTGACATCAAATCTTCCTCGTAGTTTACAGCTGGAATAACAATGTGATCACGTTTTGATGGAAGTGAAAATGATAAAAGTTAAAAGTCAGCAAGCATCCTTTCTTCCCTCTCGCAGACTGACATCAAATCTTCCTCGTAGTTTACAGCTGGAATAACAATGTGATCACGTTTTGATGGAAGTGAAAATGATAAAAGTTAAAAGTCAGCAAGCATCCTTTCTTCCCTCTCGCAGACTGACATCAAATCTTCCTCGTAGTTTACAGCTGGAATAACAATGTGATCACGTTTTGATGGAAGTGAAAATGATAAAAGTTAAAAGTCAGCAAGCATCCTTTCTTCCCTCTCGCAGACTGACATCAAATCTTCCTCGTAGTTTACAGCTGGAATAACAATGTGATCACGTTTTGATGGAAGTGAAAATGATAAAAGTTAAAAGTCAGCAAGCATCCTTTCTTCCCTCTCGCAGACTGACATCAAATCTTCCTCGTAGTTTACAGCTGGAATAACAATGTGATCACGTTTTGATGGAAGTGAAAATGATAAAAGTTAAAAGTCAGCAAGCATCCTTTCTTCCCTCTCGCAGACTGACATCAAATCTTCCTCGTAGTTTACAGCTGGAATAACAATGTGATCACGTTTTGATGGAAGTGAAAATGATAAAAGTTAAAAGTCAGCAAGCATCCTTTCTTCCCTCTCGCAGACTGACATCAAATCTTCCTCGTAGCTTACAGCTGGAATAACAATGTGATCACGTTTTGATGGAAGTGAAAATGATAAAAGTTAAAAGTCAGCAAGCATCCTTTCTTCCCTCTCGCAGACTGACATCAAATCTTCCTCGTAGCTTACAGCTGGAATAACAATGTGATCACGTTTTGATGGAAGTGAAAATGATAAAAGTTAAAAGTCAGCAAGCATCCTTTCTTCCCTCTCGCAGACTGACATCAAATCTTCCTCGTAGTTTACAGCTGGAATAACAATGTGATCACGTTTTGATGGAAGTGAAAATGATAAAAGTTAAAAGTCAGCAAGCATCCTTTCTTCCCTCTCGCAGACTGACATCAAATCTTCCTCGTAGTTTACAGCTGGAATAACAATGTGATCACGTTTTGATGGAAGTGAAAATGATAAAAGTTAAAAGTCAGCAAGCATCCTTTCTTCCCTCTCGCAGACTGACATCAAATCTTCCTCGTAGTTTACAGCTGGAATAACAATGTGATCACGTTTTGATGGAAGTGAAAATGATAAAAGTTAAAAGTCAGCAAGCATCCTTTCTTCCCTCTCGCAGACTGACATCAAATCTTCCTCGTAGTTTACAGCTGGAATAACAATGTGATCACGTTTTGATGGAAGTGAAAATGATAAAAGTTAAAAGTCAGCAAGCATCCTTTCTTCCCTCTCGCAGACTGACATCAAATCTTCCTCGTAGTTTACAGCTGGAATAACAATGTGATCACGTTTTGATGGAAGTGAAAATGATAAAAGTTAAAAGTCAGCAAGCATCCTTTCTTCCCTCTCGCAGACTGACATCAAATCTTCCTCGTAGTTTACAGCTGGAATAACAATGTGATCACGTTTTGATGGAAGTGAAAATGATAAAAGTTAAAAGTCAGCAAGCATCCTTTCTTCCCTCTCGCAGACTGACATCAAATCTTCCTCGTAGTTTACAGCTGGAATAACAATGTGATCACGTTTTGATGGAAGTGAAAATGATAAAAGTTAAAAGTCAGCAAGCATCCTTTCTTCCCTCTCGCAGACTGACATCAAATCTTCCTCGTAGTTTACAGCTGGAATAACAATGTGATCACGTTTTGATGGAAGTGAAAATGATAAAAGTTAAAAGTCAGCAAGCATCCTTTCTTCCCTCTCGCAGACTGACATCAAATCTTCCTCGTAGTTTACAGCTGGAATAACAATGTGATCACGTTTTGATGGAAGTGAAAATGATAAAAGTTAAAAGTCAGCAAGCATCCTTTCTTCCCTCTCGCAGACTGACATCAAATCTTCCTCGTAGTTTACAGCTGGAATAACAATGTGATCACGTTTTGATGGAAGTGAAAATGATAAAAGTTAAAAGTCAGCAAGCATCCTTTCTTCCCTCTCGCAGACTGACATCAAATCTTCCTCGTAGTTTACAGCTGGAATAACAATGTGATCACGTTTTGATGGAAGTGAAAATGATAAAAGTTAAAAGTCAGCAAGCATCCTTTCTTCCCTCTCGCAGACTGACATCAAATCTTCCTCGTAGTTTACAGCTGGAATAACAATGTGATCACGTTTTGATGGAAGTGAAAATGATAAAAGTTAAAAGTCAGCAAGCATCCTTTCTTCCCTCTCGCAGACTGACATCAAATCTTCCTCGTAGTTTACAGCTGGAATAACAATGTGATCACGTTTTGATGGAAGTGAAAATGATAAAAGTTAAAAGTCAGCAAGCATCCTTTCTTCCCTCTCGCAGACTGACATCAAATCTTCCTCGTAGTTTACAGCTGGAATAACAATGTGATCACGTTTTGATGGAAGTGAAAATGATAAAAGTTAAAAGTCAGCAAGCATCCTTTCTTCCCTCTCGCAGACTGACATCAAATCTTCCTCGTAGTTTACAGCTGGAATAACAATGTGATCACGTTTTGATGGAAGTGAAAATGATAAAAGTTAAAAGTCAGCAAGCATCCTTTCTTCCCTCTCGCAGACTGACATCAAATCTTCCTCGTAGTTTACAGCTGGAATAACAATGTGATCACGTTTTGATGGAAGTGAAAATGATAAAAGTTAAAAGTCAGCAAGCATCCTTTCTTCCCTCTCGCAGACTGACATCAAATCTTCCTCGTAGTTTACAGCTGGAATAACAATGTGATCACGTTTTGATGGAAGTGAAAATGATAAAAGTTAAAAGTCAGCAAGCATCCTTTCTTCCCTCTCGCAGACTGACATCAAATCTTCCTCGTAGTTTACAGCTGGAATAACAATGTGATCACGTTTTGATGGAAGTGAAAATGATAAAAGTTAAAAGTCAGCAAGCATCCTTTCTTCCCTCTCGCAGACTGACATCAAATCTTCCTCGTAGTTTACAGCTGGAATAACAATGTGATCACGTTTTGATGGAAGTGAAAATGATAAAAGTTAAAAGTCAGCAAGCATCCTTTCTTCCCTCTCGCAGACTGACATCAAATCTTCCTCGTAGTTTACAGCTGGAATAACAATGTGATCACGTTTTGATGGAAGTGAAAATGATAAAAGTTAAAAGTCAGCAAGCATCCTTTCTTCCCTCTCGCAGACTGACATCAAATCTTCCTCGTAGTTTACAGCTGGAATAACAATGTGATCACGTTTTGATGGAAGTGAAAATGATAAAAGTTAAAAGTCAGCAAGCATCCTTTCTTCCCTCTCGCAGACTGACATCAAATCTTCCTCGTAGTTTACAGCTGGAATAACAATGTGATCACGTTTTGATGGAAGTGAAAATGATAAAAGTTAAAAGTCAGCAAGCATCCTTTCTTCCCTCTCGCAGACTGGCATCAAATCTTCCTCGTAGTTTACAGCTGGAATAACAATGTGATCACGTTTTGATGGAAGTGAAAATGATAAAAGTTAAAAGTCAGCAAGCATCCTTTCTTCCCTCTCGCAGACTGACATCAAATCTTCCTCGTAGTTTACAGCTGGAATAACAATGTGATCACGTTTTGATGGAAGTGAAAATGATAAAAGTTAAAAGTCAGCAAGCATCCTTTCTTCCCTCTCGCAGACTGACATCAAATCTTCCTCGTAGTTTACAGCTGGAATAACAATGTGATCACGTTTTGATGGAAGTGAAAATGATAAAAGTTAAAAGTCAGCAAGCATCCTTTCTTCCCTCTCGCAGACTGACATCAAATCTTCCTCGTAGTTTACAGCTGGAATAACAATGTGATCACGTTTTGATGGAAGTGAAAATGATAAAAGTTAAAAGTCAGCAAGCATCCTTTCTTCCCTCTCGCAGACTGACATCAAATCTTCCTCGTAGTTTACAGCTGGAATAACAATGTGATCACGTTTTGATGGAAGTGAAAATGATAAAAGTTAAAAGTCAGCAAGCATCCTTTCTTCCCTCTCGCAGACTGACATCAAATCTTCCTCGTAGTTTACAGCTGGAATAACAATGTGATCACGTTTTGATGGAAGTGAAAATGATAAAAGTTAAAAGTCAGCAAGCATCCTTTCTTCCCTCTCGCAGACTGACATCAAATCTTCCTCGTAGTTTTCAGCTGGAATAACAATGTGATCACGTTTTGATGGAAGTGAAAATGATAAAAGTTAAAAGTCAGCAAGCATCCTTTCTTCCCTCTCGCAGACTGACATCAAATCTTCCTCGTAGTTTACAGCTGGAATAACAATGTGATCACGTTTTGATGGAAGTGAAAATGATAAAAGTTAAAAGTCAGCAAGCATCCTTTCTTCCCTCTCGCAGACTGACATCAAATCTTCCTCGTAGCTTACAGCTGGAATAACAATGTGATCACGTTTTGATGGAAGTGAAAATGATAAAAGTTAAAAGTCAGCAAGCATCCTTTCTTCCCTCTCGCAGACTGACATCAAATCTTCCTCGTAGCTTACAGCTGGAATAACAATGTGATCACGTTTTGATGGAAGTGAAAATGATAAAAGTTAAAAGTCAGCAAGCATCCTTTCTTCCCTCTCGCAGACTGACATCAAATCTTCCTCGTAGCTTACAGCTGGAATAACAATGTGATCACGTTTTGATGGAAGTGAAAATGATAAAAGTTAAAAGTCAGCAAGCATCCTTTCTTCCCTCTCGCAGACTGACATCAAATCTTCCTCGTAGTTTACAGCTGGAATAACAATGTGATCACGTTTTGATGGAAGTGAAAATGATAAAAGTTAAAAGTCAGCAAGCATCCTTTCTTCCCTCTCGCAGACTGACATCAAATCTTCCTCGTAGTTTACAGCTGGAATAACAATGTGATCACGTTTTGATGGAAGTGAAAATGATAAAAGTTAAAAGTCAGCAAGCATCCTTTCTTCCCTCTCGCAGACTGACATCAAATCTTCCTCGTAGCTTACAGCTGGAATAACAATGTGATCACGTTTTGATGGAAGTGAAAATGATAAAAGTTAAAAGTCAGCAAGCATCCTTTCTTCCCTCTCGCAGACTGACATCAAATCTTCCTCGTAGCTTACAGCTGGAATAACAATGTGATCACGTTTTGATGGAAGTGAAAATGATAAAAGTTAAAAGTCAGCAAGCATCCTTTCTTCCCTCTCGCAGACTGACATCAAATCTTCCTCGTAGCTTACAGCTGGAATAACAATGTGATCACGTTTTGATGGAAGTGAAAATGATAAAAGTTAAAAGTCAGCAAGCATCCTTTCTTCCCTCTCGCAGACTGACATCAAATCTTCCTCGTAGTTTACAGCTGGAATAACAATGTGATCACGTTTTGATGGAAGTGAAAATGATAAAAGTTAAAAGTCAGCAAGCATCCTTTCTTCCCTCTCGCAGACTGACATCAAATCTTCCTCGTAGTTTACAGCTGGAATAACAATGTGATCACGTTTTGATGGAAGTGAAAATGATAAAAGTTAAAAGTCAGCAAGCATCCTTTCTTCCCTCTCGCAGACTGACATCAAATCTTCCTCGTAGCTTACAGCTGGAATAACAATGTGATCACGTTTTGATGGAAGTGAAAATGATAAAAGTTAAAAGTCAGCAAGCATCCTTTCTTCCCTCTCGCAGACTGACATCAAATCTTCCTCGTAGCTTACAGCTGGAATAACAATGTGATCACGTTTTGATGGAAGTGAAAATGATAAAAGTTAAAAGTCAGCAAGCATCCTTTCTTCCCTCTCGCAGACTGACATCAAATCTTCCTCGTAGTTTACAGCTGGAATAACAATGTGATCACGTTTTGATGGAAGTGAAAATGATAAAAGTTAAAAGTCAGCAAGCATCCTTTCTTCCCTCTCGCAGACTGACATCAAATCTTCCTCGTAGTTTACAGCTGGAATAACAATGTGATCACGTTTTGATGGAAGTGAAAATGATAAAAGTTAAAAGTCAGCAAGCATCCTTTCTTCCCTCTCGCAGACTGACATCAAATCTTCCTCGTAGCTTACAGCTGGAATAACAATGTGATCACGTTTTGATGGAAGTGAAAATGATAAAAGTTAAAAGTCAGCAAGCATCCTTTCTTCCCTCTCGCAGACTGACATCAAATCTTCCTCGTAGCTTACAGCTGGAATAACAATGTGATCACGTTTTGATGGAAGTGAAAATGATAAAAGTTAAAAGTCAGCAAGCATCCTTTCTTCCCTCTCGCAGACTGACATCAAATCTTCCTCGTAGTTTACAGCTGGAATTATTGGAGCCTGGAAACAGAAAATAAATTATATTATTTTTTTTCTTTTCTAAACAAAATAGTAAGCCTGAATGGCTTTGCAATAGCTGCAGATGCTTGAAATGCGAATGTTAATTATGAAGGCAACGAAACCCTTCACCACCACAGCTGTTTAGTCCTGGTCCCTGATGACACTAGCTAATTTTCTCTCTCCTATTAGCGCGGTTCCTCCCTCCCTCCACAGGGAGTGACTATATAACATCTGTACATTTGGAGAGTACATTAGTTAAGTTTGCTCTCAAATATAAATAATAATTAAACTCAGAAATTGATTAATACAGAGTTAAAATACAAAATAAATAAAAAACAAATAAGTAAGTAATTAAAAAAAGAAAGCAAAAAGTACATAAAAAAACAAAACAAACAAAAACAATTGAATTGGAAATTATAATAATAATGATAATAATAAATTCAACACGTGACGGCAGGCTGCGAAATTCTTGTGGGATCTGATTACCTTCAGAGACACAACAATGTTACCAAGATATACCATCAAGCAATGGCAGAAAGTTTTGTCATTATGGAAAGTACGGCACCGTATTATCGCTACGTTCTAGAAAATGATAGAATTAAAATCTACTGACACGAAGCTATGATTACGGACCGAACTGTTCACCATAATAAACCAGATATTCTCATCATCGACAAGCATAATAAGACTCCTGATATGATTGATATCTCAGTGCCGAATGATGAGAATATCCGGAAAGCATATGCCGAAAAGCTGCGGAAATATCAAGACTTGTTCATTGAGTTAAAAGATCTCTATAAATTAGATTCCGCTAGAGTTACTGCAGTTATTATTTCGACCAATGGTTTGATACCGAATACTACAGTCAGTGCCACCAAATATCTGAAATTGTCAGAGGAACACTTAATACTATCCCAGCAAGCAGTTCTACTCGACACAGCTAGGATCGTAAGAAAATTTCTTAATGCCCATAATCAATAAAGAAAAAAATATTTCTAAAAATAAAAATAATTCTTTTTACTGGTTGGAACTAGCTCCCAGTAAAAATATTCTCTAGTAATCTGAGAGACCCCACCCCCATGATAATAACACTTTTGGAAGGAGCCAATCAATTCTGGCACTTCCTACTTAGAATAATGTTTTGTCCTTTGTCAGTTAATTGATCACGAGGCCTATGTCTCTTGAGCCTTCTAGGCGGGTTTTTGGATGGGTTTGGGAGGAATGTGTTGGAAGCGGGATTTTGTCAGTTCTTGAACGAAAGGGATGTTGAGGTCATTGTGAAGAGTTTTATTGGAAAGGTAAAAAACAGCATTGACTATTTTGCGAAGGACTTTGGATTTGAATGCCTGTATTCTCTGTATGTTAGAAGTTTTAGTTGTTCCCCAGAGTTCAAGTCCGTAAGTCCAAATAGGTCGGATAATGGTTTTATATACTATAAGTTTGTTGTGTATTGTCAGTTTTGATGAAGGTCCCAGAACTCGTCGTAAGAGTCCGTATCTCCTGTTCAGTTCCTGTCTTTTCTGTCGGGTGTGTGGGTTCCAAGTGAGTCTATTGTCTAGTAATAATCCCAGGTAGCGCACCTCGTTGGATATGGGGAGTTCGTGGGTAAATATGACGATTGGAGGGCAAGTTCTCTTGTTGAGGGTGAACGTGATTTGGCAGCATTTCTCAGGATTCACCATAATTTTCCCCTTGTTGCACCAGTGCTCAACAGATTCCAGGTGTTCTTGTAGATAACAGGAAGCAGTTACAGGATCAGGATATTGATATTTATTTATTAAGAGTTTCGCAACTTTTGGCGACTTGCTCTTTAACATACATCAAGATATTACAAAATACTTTTTGCACATTGTGTATATACCAAGTCAGTACATTTTATGTAGCTAGTACATTAGTGAGCTAATTAATAATAACAATAACATGTTTTATATAATATATTTCACAATAACAATACGGTAATATAATAGATATTAAATAGAGTGTGAAGAGGGGGAAAAAAGTGGGGGGGGGGGGTAGAAGAGGTAAGATTATATTGGAGATAGGGCTTTATTTTTAAATGTAGGTTAATTAACTTAATTTCTTAAAAATGTAAATAATTTTATAAAGGCTATTTCGTTCATTATTTTAAATTAACTTTAGGAGGTAAATTGGAGATAGGGCAAGATTTTTGAATATAGGTAAATTATCTTTAAGTGAGTTAGTATGATGTTAATATGTGGACTATCTTCGGCAAGTAAGTCGTGTAAGTCGTGAGGAATTGTTAGGTAGTCTCGTAATCTGCAGTCAGTAAGTATGTGTTTAACTGTTAATGTCTCGTTAAAACATGCGCATACAAGTCTGTCTTGTCGTTCCATTAGATAGGAGTGCGTTAGTAAACTGTGTCCTAGGCGAAGTCTCGTAATAATAACTTGGTCTCGTCTTGTTAGGTTTTCTCTTGACAGGATCAGAAGAGGATTAAAATCCCCACATAAGTACCCACATAACTACCTATGCTGACGATACAGCCATATCTCCACAGGATCAGGAGAGGAATTAAATCCCCACATAAGTACCCACATAACTACTGTGAGGAAAAGCATGGGAAAGGAAGGAACCCAGACACAAGTCAGCAATATTGACCATCAGCAGCTGCATTGCATCAGAGACCTGCATTGCTCTATAATTCCCACGATTCCCCCAATCCTACCTGCCTATTTAGGCTGGGCTAAATCCTACCTCAGTCTCTCAGTCTCTTCTCACTCCCTCACTCACACTCTCTACCACCGTCCAGGCCGGTTGTCCTATCAATACACGCTACTTCTCACAAGCCAGCCTTTCATTCCCAGCCCCCGAATCTCCATCACATTTGGTGGCAGCGGTGAACAGGACCAACACCATCACATTTGGTGGCAGCGGTAAAGCACGATCAACACCATCACATTTCAGGGGTAAGTACATATTTTCATTTTAATATTTTGCTTAAATCAAGTGGCTTACTAACAATTTTTTTTTCTTTCAATCTTCTAACTCATTCTTATATACAAACTAAGACATATTTACAAACACATAATCTCACCAAAAATGTCATTCGTAAACGGACAAGAACAAAAAATGTCAACACAGGAAGCCATTGCTGCTTTACAAGAGCAAATCAAACACCTTTCCGCTCAATTACAAGACAAAAAAACAAACATACAAACTACACCGCACACCCCACACTCCACACTACCGACACTAGCAGAAATTCCTGTATTTCAAGGATCAGGAACTTCACTAGTCATAACAGAATTTTTTGAAAAACTGGACAATTTAGGCAAAATTGCCTAAAAAAATCATCAGGAGAGGATTAAAATATGGCTGTATCGTCAGCATAGGTAGTTATGTGGTTACTGGGATGGGTAGGGAGAATACTTCCGTGTGGTACTCCGGAGGAAATGGGATGGGAACTGGACAGTGCGGAACCAGATCTTACTTGCAAAGAGCGGGTTGATAGGTAGGATTGCAGGATTAGGAAATATGTGTGAGGGAGTATGCGCTTTACTTTGTATAACAACCTCGGGTGCCAAACACGATCGAACGCTTGGGCGACGTCAGGAAAGGCACTCGTGCAGTAGTTTCTACTTTCAAGCGCTTAGGATATGGTGTCAACAACGCTGAAACATTGTTGGATGGTTGAATGCTGAGGACGATAACCAAACTGGTGATCTGGTAAGGAATTGGGAGGGATCGTGGACAGAATTATTTTAAGGAGAAGTTTTTCAAATATCTTGGACATAATTGGGAGCAAACTGAAAGGACGATAGGAAGATGGATTTTTGGGAGATTTCTGGGGTTTAGGTATAAGGATTATTATCGAATGTTTCCATGGATTTGGGAAGTAGGTGGTTCTTAGGATTGAGTTGAATATGTAAGTGAGGAAAATAATTGCTTTTTGAGGTAAATTTTTTAGGATTAGGGCTGTTATAAGGTCATAACCAGGAGATTTTCTTCGAAGGTGTCTGATAATATATTTCACTTCTGCAGGATGGAATGCTTTCGGCGGAAGGGAGAGTGGAAGAGGGCTATTGAGGTAATCGAGTATTTCTAGGTCTTGGGAAGAGTCGATTTCTGGATGAGGAGAAAAAATGTATATCAGGTGGGAAGCAAAGAGTTCAGCTTTATCTTCATCACTTCTAGCCCAACACCCGTTACTGTGTTGAAGGGGGTGAGAAACGGTATGGAATTTGAGGGTTTTGCGCGTGGCTTTCCAGAGAGAGTTGTCTTCGGTGGTATGTGATTGGATGTAATCATTGAAGGATTCAGATTGGAATTCGGATAAGGCATTTTTTAGGAGATGAGTAAGTCGATTGAAGGAAGTGTGGTCGGATTGGTAACGAGACTTCTGCCAGCGAGCCCTCGCTTGGCGCTTAGCTGACAAGAGATTAAGGATGTGATCTGGGAGTTGAGGCTTAGGGTGAAAAGGAAGACGAGTTCTTGGTCTGCTTGAGCTCAGAGCACTGTCTTGTATGGCTTTTGTGAACATCAATACAGCTTTGTCCACGTCGGACGAGGTTTTCAGAGGAACGTTGAGGTCTATGAGATGTGAGAGTTGTTGACGAAATAACTCCCAATTCATAGGCCCTGGTGTGAGAGTGGGATTGCTGGAGCGTGGTAGAGGAGAGATATTCAGGACGAGTAAGATGGCTGAGTGATCGGATGAGAGTTCAAGCAGTGATTGAACCGAGTATGATATGCCCCTTAGGCCAGAAGTGATGAAGAAAACGACAAGGTCAGGAGTGCGAGAGGGATAGGTTGGCCAGTAAGTAGATAACTTTTAGCGGTTCTCGATCAAGGTCATGTTCAAGGTCACACATCGTGTTGCATGACGTCACATGACCTTGATTTAGAGCCGCTAAAAGTGTAGAGTCGATGACCTTGAACCCCCCCCCCCCCCTGCCTGTTAGGCGGAGGTAATTGTGCCAATAAGTCATTGATAGGGTGTACGTCTAAGGGTTCACTTGGTGGAAGGTACACAGAGCAGATAGTGATCCGAAAAGGGAGATGCACTGACACTGCGACTGCCTGAATTGTCGACAAAAGGTTTAGAGATTCGCTCTAAGTGTCATCTCTCACACAGACAGCAACTCCTCCACAAGGTTTGCAACTAAAGTTGTTTTTAAAGGTTTAGGTTTGAGTTCTGAAGCAATTTTCGATTTGGGGATGTGAATCGGAGAAATAAGAGCTTTAAACTTCAAATGTGTTTGTTTTGTTCCTTTGAACGGGTTTTCGTAGTTGTTTTAGCTCAATTTTTAATTGGTTGTTTTTAGCGCGGTTCCTCCCTCCCCTATAGGGAGGAACCCCGCTTATAAGGTTGATACAATGAAACAGTCCGGAAGTGCCGACAAGAAAATTTCGCGTTTCAGAACCCCTAGAGACCGAAAATAACGGTGGTTCAAATTTGTATATATACATATATATATATATATATATATATATATATATATATATATATATATATATATATATTTGTCTGTTCGCTCATTTCTGGCTTCCCTGATGGTCCGATTTTGATGAAATTTAGTACAAAAATCCGTCCTCTAATTTGAAAGGTCAAGTTCGTTAACCAGCAAAATCCGCCCACTGGAAGATGGCGTTTGGGACGAAATTCGCGCAAACAAAAATTCATAACGCTTACGTTTTTGAGTTCATATGCTTGTAAGTACATGTTTTGTACGCTTCTTGGCCTAGGAAAACGAATGACACAATTTTTAAGGCGATAGCTTTAACCGTTTTGAGAAAATTGGAAAAATAGTTGCTGAATAATGTTTTTGGTTTGGGTACTTAGAATCATGGGATTCAGTTGAAATATTTTCTGCATGTTCTACTTTCATCAAAACTAATATGTTCAAATTTGGGTTACGTTTGGAGTTAAGGAAGGGTTAGAATAAAATATTTTATCATGAGACATAAAACGTTTTAGTAACTTTGTTTACTTTCCTTAATATCTCGAAAAAAGGTTGAGAATCTTGGTAAACGCAAGAATACCATTAGAAAGCTTATTAAATGCTCTAAAAAAAAGGTTCTAATGAAAGTTTTGATTAGGCGATGTCAATCGGAGAAATAAGAGCTTAAAACTTTAAAGCAATTGATTTCGCTTATTCGAACTGTTCTTTTTGTCTGTTTTTTATTCCTTGTTATTTTTTAATTGCTTATAGTTGGATAATTTATTTGACGATAAAACAGGTTAAGTAAAATAACAAAAACAATTTATTGTTAGAAATATAGATTTCCAGGATTCCAAGACCTTGTCACTAGCGGGTCCGTTTCTACTGTTGCTGACCCTTCCAGGTATGATTGTAAATCATGACCTTTCTTGACTTTACTACACACAGGAATGGCGTTAGTGACCTTAAGGGTTGACACGCCATTATAATAATTAATTTAAAAAAAAAAATACTGGTGGAACCAAAATAATAACTGCTTCTATTTTAATCTTTCCAAATTAGACTAGGGATATGAACGGAACCGCGCTAAGATGATGCAGTTCCTGCGAGACGGACTTTTTGTAAGTCATTATTAGCGCGGTTACTCCATAGGGAGAACCCTCTTATGAGGTTGACCTTACGACGCGATCCAGAAGTGCCGACTACAAACTTTCACGTTTCAGACCCTATAGATCACGAAAAATATAGGTGGCTAAAATTTATATATATATATATATATATATATATATATATATATATATATATATATGCTTGTCTGTTTGCGCTCTAGCAAGCTCAAAAATGGTCCGATTTTAACGAAATTTGGTGCAAAAATCTTTCGTCTAATTTGAAAGGTCAAGTTCGTTAACCAGCAGAATACGCCCACTAGAAGATAGTGTTTGGGGCGAAATTCGCGCAAAAAAAATCGTAACGCTTACGTTTTTGAGTTTATATGCTTGCAGGTACTTGTTTTATAGGTTTCTTAACATAAGAAAACGAATGAAACCATTTTTAAGGCGATATCTGTAACCGTTCCTGAGAAAAGTGGAAACAATGGTTTTGTAAGTCATTATATTTTTGTGAGGACTTAGAATCGCGGGATTCAATTGAAATATTTTCTACATCTTGGAAATTAATCCCAACTAAGATGTTTAAATGTTGGTTATATTTGGAGTTAAGGAAGTATGCGAAAAAAATTATTTTTGAATAGACATGAAAAGTTTTCAGATCTTCATACATTTTTCGTAAATATCTCGATTACGGTTGGGAAATCTTGCCAAGTGGAAGGTTACCATTCGAATGCTTACTAAATTCTCTACAATAAAGGTCCTGAAGCAATATTCGATGGGGCAACGTCAATCAGAGATATAAGCGCTTAAAACTTAAAAAGTGTTTGTTTTGTTGTTTTGAAAGGGTTTTTCTCTTTGCTTAACTCACTTTTTAATTGGTTGTTTCTTGTTTTAAATTCCATTTATCAGTAAAATTAGTATTGTAGTAAAATAAGCTAAGAAACGGTGAAAGGTATTGGTAAGTTTGGAGTGGCTGTGGCAATCATGATGCCAGTGGCTAATAATGATGACGTAGTTTGTTTTGAATTCTCCTGGCTATATAACCTTCCTCATAGCCTCCAACTGTAGTTATCGTTATTTCTTATTTTATAGAAAGATTTAAACCACGTCAGAATGGCATTTCATTCGCCATGAAGCATATATTTACAGTTGATTATAACAGTAAAACGAATTTGCTAGTAAAACAAGATACTTAAAATGACAACGAATTTTTGGTTGTTTAGAATAGAGCCTTCTCAGCAGTAGTCGAAGAGTAAGTACGTTTTCAGTACATAATTGTATTGACTTATACAGATTAAGAATTATCCGCTTCTGTGTAAGTTGGCTACTGTCAGTTTCCTGTGATTTGTAATTCTAATCTATTCTATTTCTTCAAAATGTACGTAACCGCGCTAAGATGATGAAGAACAGTTCCTGCGAGTCGGAATTTTTGTTTTTTTAATGGCCAGGAATATCAGTCCTATACCCCACTGTGGGCCGGCCAGCTGACGAGTGCCAATGATTATTGTATAATGCAATGTGCTTCTCCAAAAAATTTCACGCATCTTAAAATGGTTTCACATCATCATATTTTTCCTATCTCTGCAACGCCACTGCACTCACACCCACCGCTATCTCGCCAGCTGACAACTTACCACGCCAGCTGATCTAGTTAAGACGTTGGACGCGTGGCTTACCACGCCAGCTGATCTAGTTAAGACGTTGGACGCGTGGCTTACCACGCCAGCTGTTCTAGTTAAGACGGCTACAATCAATAGTGAAAAAATGAAACATCTTAAAAATCGTTGCATGAAATGTCACGGGTCGACGGACTATAATAAATGTTTTTATTCTATGTCTAGGCATATTACCTCGCTAAGATGACGCAGTTCCTGCGAGTTGGACTTTTTTTGTCTTGTCATAATGGCATATAGAATTTATGGCCTTATCAACCGCGATAAGAACTCCTCCTCCTCCTCTTCGTTTCCCAGTCAATTCCACACATCCATCATTCCGATAAATATTAAATTGTGAGAGAATTTCTGAATCATCTTCAGCTTCGGTAAGTCAAGTAAACAGTTAACATTAAAATGTCAACATCAGATGAGAGCATTTTATTCCGAAATGTTGCAAGTTTCCAACTTATCTCTCTCACGTTTTGGTAAAAATTTGAATATCTAAAATACCTTTCTTAGCGAGTCTTTACATCCTAAAGGGAGTGTCCGTGTAAAATTTCAAATTTCTCTGTCAAGTGTTTTGGGCTGGGCGATGATAGGTCAGTGAGTGAGTGAGTGAGTGGTATTTGACAAATATTTTGCACTGGTATTTCTAAAGTGACACAATTTAAAACGAAACTCCACTGAAATTGTGTCCCTATTGCCTATGTAGATGAAATAGCATTAAGACAGGAAGAGTGACACAGGTGCCTTCTGGTGTGGAAGCTCTGAAGCTAGGTACATACAGTTTTGATGGTTGATAAAGAGATATTTACCATGTTATTCATACTAATAACTGAAAAACACAGATTTTTCAGTTGTGTCACTTTAGAAACACTAGTGCGATACAGTAGATTTACAGAAAGCGAAGGTTACCTCGATGTTTCGGCGAATGATACTTTCCCAGTTAAAACCTGAAAACCACTTATGCCCTTTTACATCTTCTGCTCCGTTCTGAAAATAAAATTAAAAAAAAATTATTAATTTAAAATTTACTTAGGACATTTTGATGCGAAATTGTTGATAAAAATAATGAGGACATATCAGGCTGTACCGTATGAAATGTCAGTTTTGGACTTGCCGATTTCCTTCAAATGTCTTGAAACTGTCTTGGCTCCTACTCCGAGTTCTTTGGCATATTCCCTAGTGCTTTTTGAGGGACAAGCTTCAACCCTTTCTTTCAGGTGGTCATTGTCAAGCTTGGTTTCTGGCCTTCCTCGCTCCTCGTTGTCAAGGTCAAAATTTCCATTTCGAAACCTGGAAAACCACCGGTAAACAGTTCGTTCATTCACCGTTCCCTCCCCGAACGCCGTGATAATATTCATACACGCCTCAGCAGCGCTATGACCGAGCTTAAATTCATAACGAAAAATAATACGGATTTCCGTTGAAGTCATAATTTAAGTTTTATTTTTTTCTCAGAGGATCGTTCTTACAACACAGTACGCAGGTTACTGATTAAATAATAGGAATAAAAGAGCTTTAATTCTATATGAATAACAATGATAAAAAAAAAAAAAAAAAAAAAAAAAAAGAAATAAACAAATAATGAAATAAAGAAGTCCGCAACGCAGGAGCTGCATAACTAAGCACTTTCCTCAGAATTTGGGTAGTGTAGACTGCTTTCCAGAACAATTTGCTTAAAAAATCCTACATAAATAAAATAAAAACATGAATAGTTCTCTTTTAATTTGTAATGAGTAACTGATCAATTATTAATTTGCTTCCAGAGTTATGTTTACACATGGTACCTACTACACTACGTAATAAATACAAAAAACCTTATATTATCGTATTTTGATCTAACGCAGGAACTGGATACAGTCACTCTAGTGGTAGAAAGCGCTCTTTGCGGCGGCTTTGAGAACCTACGTCTGGCGGGCTTTTCTATTGAAATATATTACAAAGTAAACCCCCCCTTTCCGATTGACCGATTCAGCTCATTTTTACAACAATTCTTTCGCATGAGTTACCCACGACGTATACCGCGTTTCGTTACAATAAAGCAGAAATTTCGACCGGTATGAGTATATTAGGAATTTGGGTCCGGAGTAAACCCCCCCCCCTTTTAATGAAACGATTTAGTTTATTTTTACAACACATATTTACCTGTGGATTACCACTACGAATACCGAGTTTCGTTGAAATATACCAAAAATCACGGCTGGTAGTGGCGAATTGGTATTGTGGGACCGGAGTAACCCCCCCCCTTCTACTGAACCGATTTAGTTCATTTTTATATCTCACTTTTCTCTATATATTACCACTACGAATACCAAGTTTCGTTGAATTATAACAAATATTACGGCTGACATGGTCAAATTAGTGTTTTGGGTTCCGGGTAAACCCACCCTTCCGGTGGACCGACTTTGGTGGTTAACGAACTCGTTCAATCGTTTGCTAATTGAATACTATATACCAAGTTTCGTGACGAAAAAACAAAAACTCTGGCCGCTATCGTGTTAACAGACACACACACATATATATATATATATATATATATATATATATATATATATATATATATATATATATATATATATATATATATATATATAAATTTCAATGGGGGTCATTTTCGGTGTCTACTAGGTAGGATCGATAAAGATTTGAAGAAATTTTTCAAAAATTCCGTCATGAGTCCAACCTCAATAGCTACTTTCCTTCGGAGGAAAGTGCTAAAAAGGAAAGGATTAAATCGCAAAGTAAACAAAACTGACATTTCATACGGTACCGCCTGATAGAAATGAGTTAACGCCACAAAAAACTGACATTTCATACGGTACAGCCTGATAGGAATGAGTTAACGCCACACAAAACTGACATTTCATACGGTACAGCCTGATAAAATGAGTTAACGCCACACAAAACTGACATTTCATACGGTACAGCCTGATAGAAATGAGTTAACGCCACACAAAACTGACATTTCATACGGTACCGCCTGATAGAAATGAGTTAACGCCATACAAAACTGACATTTCATACGGTACAGCCTGATAGAAATGAGTTAACGCCACACAAAACTGACATTTCATACGGTACAGCCTGATAGAAATGAGTTAACGCCACACAAAACTGACATTTCATACGGTACAGCCTGATAGAAATGAGTTAACGCCACACAAAACTGACATTTCATACGGTACAGCCTGATAGAAATGAGTTAACGCCACACAAAACTGACATTTCATACGGTACAGCCTGATAGAAATGAGTTAACGCCACACAAAACTGACATTTCATACGGTACAGCCTGATAGGAATGAGTTAACGCCACACAAAACTGACATTTCATACGGTACAGCCTGATAGAAATGAGTTAACGCCACACAAAACTGACATTTCATACGGTACAGCCTGATAGAAATGAGTTAACGCCACACAAAACTGACATTTCATACGGTACAGCCTGATAGAAATGAGTTAACGCCACACAAAACTGACATTTCATACGGTACAGCCTGATAGGAATGAGTTAACGCCACACAAAACTGACATTTCATACGGTACAGCCTGATAGAAATGAGTTAACGCCACACAAAACTGACATTTCATACGGTACCGCCTGATAGAAATGAGTTAACGCCACACAAAACTGACATTTCATACGGGACAGCCTGATAGAAATGAGTTAACGCCACACAAAACTGACATTTCATACGGTTCAGCCTGATAGAAATGAGTTAACGCCACAAAAAACTGACATTTCATACGGTACCGCCTGATAGAAATGAGTTAACGCCACACAAAACTGACATTTCATACGGGACAGCCGGTACGGTCGTCCAAAACCTATTCAGGTCGTTCATTTCCGCTGCCTTCATCTCCAGATGGACCTGCCTTCATCTCCAGATGGACCTGCCTTCATCTCCAGATGGACCTGCCTTCACTGGTGGGAATTACGCAACTTCAAAAGATGTTTTCTGTGTGAATGTTGAGGAAATGAAATTATTATTAAAGTTCTTATTTACCAATTTTCCTCGTTCACTTTTGTTGCAATAAAAATCATTCTAACTCGATACTTTAAAAGGAATCCTCCTTTCCCAGAGGTTTCATCTGAGTTGACAGTCTTCTTGTAATCATGGGGCCGCCAAGTATAAAAAGCATAGATCCTGTCGTTTGTTACTTGGTGAAGAGTAAAGCGCCTAGATTTAAGAATCATCTCAGCATAATGATTAAAAGTCTAAACTCAGTCAACTCATCGCACAGCACGTTTGATGCAGCCCAAATCACGATAAGAATAAATGATGTCATGACTTGGAAGTAGTGACGAAACATTCCGAATATTTCTCTAGCTCAAACAATGATTATTTTTTTGCTCAGAAGACCATGACTGAAAGTAGTTCGGTGCTACATCAGTTTTCAAAATATACAGTCTCGCGAAGCAAGCCTCCTCTGGGAATTTATTGGTCTCATCTTACACAAACAGTAGCTAACTCAACATTTACTCCGGGAATTGGGGATTAGGAAGAATCTAAAGAAAGTCTCCGGCATAAATCCTCCTGGATGGATGATGTACCCTACCTGATACCGATGATGCTCCCTAGGGAACCGAAGGCCTCCCTACTGAACACCTTCAATACAGCCTATCGCATCGGCTACTTCCCCGGGGCATGGAAGCTGATCGGGATTAGGAAGATTCTAAACAAGGTCTCCGGCATGAATCCTCCTGGATGGATGATGTACCCAACATAATACAGATGATGCTCCCTAGGGAAGCGAAGGCCTCCCTACTGAACACCTTCAATACAGCCTATCGCATCGGCTACTTCCCCGGGGCATGGAAGCTGATCGGGATTAGGAAGATTCTAAACAAGGTCTCCGGCAAAAATCCTCCTGGATGGATGATGTACCCAACATAATACAGATGATGCTCCCTAGGGAAGCGAAGGCTTCCCTACTGAACACCTTCAATACAGCCTATCGCATCGGCTACTTCCCCGGGGCATGGAAGCTGATCGGGATTAGGAAGATTCTAAACAAGGTCTCCGGCATAAATCCTCCTGGATGGATGATGTACCCAACATAATACAGATGATGCTCCCTAGGGAAGCGAAGGCCTCCCTACTGAACACCTTCAATACAGCCTATCGCATCGGCTACTTCCCCGGGGCATGGAAGCTGATCGGGATTAGGAAGATTCTAAACAAGGTCTCCGGCATAAATCCTCCTGGATGGATGATGTACCCAACCTGAAACAGATCGCGGCTTTAGTATGGGCTGCTAACCAGCCTAGTGTCATCGCGGCTTTAGGAGCGGCTGACAACCAGCCTAGTGTCATCGCGGCTTTAGTATCGGCTGCTTACCAGCCTAGTGTCATCGCGGCTTTAGTAGCGGCTGCTAACTAGCCTAGTGTCATCGCGGCTTTAGTAGCGGCTGCTAACCAGCCTAGTGTCATCACGGCTTTAGTAGCGGCTGCTAACCGGGATGAGAAAATTCCTGTTGCCGGTGGGAATCGAACCCACCATCTCCCGCTTATGAATCTAAGGCGATAGCCACTAGACCACGGGAGACCCCCCATTATCATCAATACTTTCTTTGTTGTTGCTGTACTTGTACAAGCATAAGATATTAAATTTCTAAAATTGAATAAACTCAGAAAATATTATTGTTATTTAAGAAATATTTATGAAAAGTAGTTTTAATTAGATTTAGCTTAAAAGTATTAATTATCATGTTTTGGCTGTTTGAAGGATTAGTAGTAAAAAAAAAAAAGCACTTACTGTCAAATTCCCAATCCTCTTGCTAGGATTCTTTTTAAGTAATTTACGGATGAGATGATAAGCAGGAGAGGAGAAATACCTCGAGTTTTTTACCTTCCTGTTAAGGATCTTCAAAATCATATCATCTGGCTCTTCGGCGCTGAATGGCTTTTCGCCCTTGAGCATTTCATAAATGATAACACCTGTGGACAGAAAGAAATATTACTATGAATACAAGAGCTATAACAAGGAAATTAAACTATACAACTAGATGACATATACAAACCCAGGGCCCACCAATCTACAGCTCGGGTATATCGAAGCCCTTCAAATACTTCAGGAGCCAAGTAATCCTTTGTCCCGCAAATCGTCCCCGTACTGCAACAAGAAAAAAAAAGTATCTTTATATATATATATATATATACACACACAAAGTGGAATCACCGTTATATTATTGATCTTTGGGATCTGAAACATGAAATTTTCTTGTCAGCACGAATTGCGTCATGAGGTTAACCGCATAAGCAGATTTACTCACTATGAAGAGAGGGAGGAACCGCGCTAAAAGATCGACCCGAAGATCAGATGAGCGTATAAGTTATCCGTTAACTACACCGTGAAAATTTACCCCATATAGAACTCGCGACCTTCTTATGCAGCTATTAGCAGGCAACTGGCCTAGTGTATAATTGGTTATACCACGCAATGCACTTCCGAGTATTTAGGAAGAAGGAGGAGTATCCGTGATTTACAGAAATTAAGAAACATGCCGTAGACCAGAGTGTGGGGTAATTTTTACCCGACGGTGTCAATCCAGGATTAAGATTACGTGCTATTTCAGATATGGATTATAGTTTCATCACATGAACTAGACTTGAAATCAATCTATAATAACGACCAGAGCCATGAATGGGTGTCCCTGACTCCATCTAGGGAAGATTGCGGCCTTTTCATGCACTGCAATGCAATCTGAGCTTAGCACCCACAAAAGTGCAACCATAATATGACTTTCCCTTCATGCATTCAAGAAGACTCCGATAATTTGAAAAATGTAATCATACGACTTCATTGCCTTAGGTGTTATTTGAGTGTCTCTGTAGATTTTTAGCGCGGTTCCTCCCTCCCCCATAGGGAGGAACCCCGCTTTTAAGGTTGATACAATGAAACAATCCGGAAGTGCCGACAAGAAAATTTCGCGTTTCAGAACCCCTAGAGACCGAAAATAACGGTGGTTCAAATTTGTATATATATATATATATATATATATATATATATATATATATATATATATATGTATGATTGATTGCGTTGTATGTATGATTGATGTACCGTTGATTCCAGGTGCTTTGTTTTTTCCTAGATTATAAATTATCTCAGTCAGTTCATTGTCAGAAATATCAGGGTCGTCATTTGTGTCTATTTGTTCATATATTTTTTGTCGCATATTAGAATGTTGTTGTGTGTCAGTTTTAGGATCGTCGAATGGTGTTAGAGTATCTAGTATGTGAGTAAGTGTTTCTTTTGAATCTTTCGTAAACGTCCCATCAGTTATTTTTTTAATAGTCTGTAAGTTGAAAGGAGAACGTAACTTGTTAGAAGCTAACTTATAAGGCCAAGTCCAAGGGTTCGTACCGTCTATAGAAGAGCTGTATTCCTTCCAGGATGCCATTTTGTAATCTTTAATTTTCTGAGTAATTAATCTGATATTCATGACGTTTATCCAAGTAGAGTTTCTTCTTTTCTAGTCTTATCGTCCCGTCTGTAGTAGCCCGTTGACAATGCCTCCTAGCCGAATTAGTCTCTTTCCTCAGTCTTGTCAAGTCTTCATTCCACCATGGTGTTACGCGGTGAGTTTGGTTGCTCTTCTTTATCCATCGCCCACCTCCATGCTCCTTGAATTAGTCTCTTTCCTCAGTCTTGTCAAGTCTTCATTCCACCATGGTGTTACGCGGTGAGTTTGGTTGCTCTTCTTTATCCATCGCCCACCTCCATGGTCCTTGAATTAGTCTCTTTCCTCAGTCTTGTCAAGTCTTCATTCCACCATGGTGTTACGCGGTGAGTTTGGTTGCTCTTCTTTATCCATCGCCCACCTCCATGGACCTTGAATTAGTCTCTTTCCTCAGTCTTGTCAAGTCTTCATTCCACCATGGTGTTACGCGGTGAGTTTGGTTGCTCTTCTTTATCCATCGCCCACCTCCATGGACCTTGAATTAGTCTCTTTCCTCAGTCTTGTCAAGTCTTTATTCCACCATGGTGTTACGCGGTGAGTTTGGTTGCTCTTCTTTATCCATCGCCCACCTCCATGGACCTTGAATTAGTCTCTTTCCTCAGTCTTGTCAAGTCTTCGTTCCACCATGGTGTTACGCGGTGAGTTTGGTTGCTCTTCTTTATCCATCGCGCACCTCCATGGTCTTTGAATTAGTCTCTTTCCTCAGTCTTGTCAAGTCTTCATTCCACCATGGTGTTACGCGGTGAGTTTGGTTGCTCTTCTTTATCCATCGCCCACCTCCATGGACCTTGAATTAGTCTCTTTCCTCAGTCTTGTCAAGTCTTCATTCCACCATGGTGTTACGCGGTGAGTTTGGTTCCTCTTCTTTATCCATCGCCCACCTCCATGGACCTTGAATTAGTCTCTTTCCTCAGTCTTGTCAAGTCTTCGTTCCACCATGGTGTTACGCGGTGAGTTTGGTTCCTCTTCTTTATCCATCGCCCACCTCCATGGACCTTGAATTAGTCTCTTTCCTCAGTCTTGTCAAGTCTTCGTTCCACCTTGGTGTTACGCGGTGAGTTTGGTTCCTCTTCTTTATCCATCGCCCACCTCCATGGACCTTGAATTAGTCTCTTTCCTCAGTCTTGTCAAGTCTTCGTTCCACCTTGGTGTTACGCGGTGAGTTTGGTTCCTCTTCTTTATCCATCGCCCACCTCCATGGACCTTGAATTAGTCTCTTTCCTCAGTCTTGTCAAGTCTTCGTTCCACCATGGTGTTACGCGGTGAGTTTGGTTGCTCTTCTTTATCCATCGCCCACCTCCATGGACCGTGAATTAGTCACTTTCCTCAGTCTTGTAAAGTCTTCATTCCACCATGGTGTTACGCGGTGAGTTTGGTTGCTCTTCTTTATCCATCGCCCACCTCCATGGACCTTGAATTAGTCTCTTTCCTCAGTCTTGTCAAGTCTTCATTCCACCATGGTGTTACGCGGTGACTTTGGTTGCTCTTCTTTATCCATCGCCCACCTCCATGGACCTTGAATTAGTCTCTTTCCTCAGTCTTGTCAAGTCTTCATTCCACCATGGTGTTACGCGGTGAGTTTGGTTGCTCTTCTTTATCCATCGCCCACCTCCATTGACCTTGAATTAGTCTCTTTCCTCAGTCTTGTCAAGTCTTCATTCCACCTTGATGTTACGCGGTGAGTTTGGTTGCTCTTCTTTATCCATCGCCCACCTCCATGGACCTTGAATTAGTCTCTTTCCTCAGTCTTGTCAAGTCTTCATTCCACCATGGTGTTACGCGGTGAGTTTGGTTGCTCTTCTTTATCCATCGCCCACCTCCATGGACCTTGAATTAGTCTCTTTCCTCAGTCTTGTCAAGTCTTCATTCCACCATGGTGTTACGCGGTGAGTTTGGTTGCTCTTCTTTATCCATCGCCCACCTCCATGGACCGTGAATTAGTCTCTTTCCTCAGTCTTGTCAAGTCTTCGTTCCACCATGGTGTTCGCGGTGAGTTTGGTTGTTCTTCTTTATCCATCGCCCACCTCCATGGACCTTGAATTAGTCTCTTTCCTCAGTCTTGTAAAGTCTTCATTCCACCATGGTGTTACGCGGTGAGTTTGGTTGCTCTTCTTTATCCATCGCCCACCTCCATGGACCTTGAATTAGTCTCTTTCCTCAGTCTTGTCAAGTCTTCATTCCACCATGGTGTTACGCGGTGACTTTGGTTGCTCTTCTTTATCCATCGCCCACCTCCATGGACCTTGAATTAGTCTCTTTCCTCAGTCTTGTCAAGTCTTCATTCCACCATGGTGTTACGCGGTGAGTTTGGTTGCTCTTCTTTATCCATCGCCCACCTCCATGGACCGTGAATTAGTCTCATTCCTCAGCCTTGTCAAGTCTTCATTCCACCATGGTGTTACGCGGTGAGTTTGGTTGCTCTTCTTTATCCATCGCCCACCTCCATGGACCTTGAATTAGTCTCTTTCCTCAGTCTTGTCAAGTCTTCATTCCACCATGGTGTTACGCGGTGAGTTTGGTTGCGCTTCTTTATCCATCGCCCACCTCCATGGACCGTGAATTAGTCTCTTTCCTCAGTCTTGTCAAGTATTCATTCCACCATGGTGTTACGCGGTGAGTTTGGTTGCTCTTCTTTATCCATCGCCCACCTCCATGGACCTTGAATTAGTCTCTTTCCTCAGTCTTGTCAAGTCTTCATTCCACCATGGTGTTACACGGTGAGTTTGGTTGCTCTTCTTTATCCATCGCCCACCTCCATGGTCCTTGAATTAGTCTCTTTCCTCAGTCTTGTCAAGTCTTCATTCCACCATGGTGTTACGCGGTGAGTTTGGTTGCTCTTCTTTATCCATCGCCCACCTCCATGGACCTTGAATTAGTCTCTTTCCTCAGTCTTGTCAAGTCTTCATTCCACCATGGTGTTACGCGGTGAGTTTGGCTCCTTTTCTTTTTCAATCGCCCACCTCCATGGGCCTTGAATTAGTCTCTTTCCTCAGTCTTGTCAAGTCTTCATTCCACCATGGTGTTACGCGGTGAGTTTGGCTCCTTTTCTTTTTCAATCGCCCACCTCCATGGGCCTTGAATTAGTCTCTTTCCTCAGTCTTGTCAAGTCTTCGTTCCACCATGGTGTTACGCGGTGAGTTTGGTTGCTCTTCTTTATCCATCGCCCACCTCCATGGACCTTGAATTAGTCTCTTTCCTCAGTCTTGTCAAGTCTTCGTTCCACCATGGTGTTACGCGGTGAGTTTGGTTGCTCTTCTTTATCCATCGCCCACCTCCATGGACCTTGAATTAGTCTCTTTCCTCAGTCTTGTCAAGTCTTCATTCCACCATGGTGTTACGCGGTGAGTTTGGTTGCTCTTCTTTATCCATCGCCCACCTCCATGGACCGTGAATTAGTCTCTTTCCTCAGTCTTGTCAAGTCTTCATTCCACCATGGTGTTACGCGGTGAGTTTGGTTGCTCTTCTTTATCCATCGCCCACCTCCATGGACCGTGAATTAGTCTCTTTCCTCAGTCTTGTCAAGTCTTCATTCCACCATGGTGTTACGCGGTGAGTTTGGTTGCTCTTCTTTATCCATCGCCCATCTCCATGGTCCTTGAATTAGTCTCTTTCCTCAGTCTTGTCAAGTCTTCGTTCCACCATGGTGTTACGCGGTGAGTTTGGTTGCTCTTCTTTATCCATCGCCCACCTCCATGGACCTTGAATTAGTCTCTTTCCTCAGTCTTGTCAAGTCTTCATTCCACCATGGTGTTACGCGGTGTGTTTGGTTGCTCTTCTTTATCCATCGCCCACCTCCATGGACCTTGAATTAGTCTCTTTCCTCAGTCTTGTCAAGTCTTCATTCCACCATGGTGTTACGCGGTGAGTTTGGTTGCTCTTCTTTATCCATCGCCCACCTCCATGGTCCTTGAATTAGTCTCTTTCCTCAGTCTTGTCAAGTCTTCATTCCACCATGGTGTTACGCGGTGAGTTTGGTTGCTCTTCTTTATCCATCGCCCACCTCCATGGACCTTGAATTAGTCTCTTTCCTCAGTCTTGTCAAGTCTTCATTCCACCATGGTGTTACGCGGTGAGTTTGGTTGCTCTTCTTTATCCATCGCCCACCTCCATGGACCTTGAATTAGTCTCTTTCCTCAGTCTTGTCAAGTCTTCATTCCACCATGGTGTTACGCGGTGAGTTTGGTTGCTCTTCTTTATCCATCGCCCACCTCCATGGTCCTTGAATTAGTCTCTTTCCACAGTCTTGTCAAGTCTTCATTCCACCATGGTGTTACGCGGTGAGTTTGGTTGCTCTTCTTTATCCATCGCCCACCTCCATGGTCCTTGAATTAGTCTCTTTCCTCAGTCTTGTCAAGTCTTCATTCCACCATGGTGTTACGCGGTGACTTTGGTTGCTCTTCTTTATCCATCGCCCACCTCCATGGACCTTGAATTAGTCTCTTTCCTCAGCCTTGTCAAGTCTTCATTCCACCATGGTGTTACGCGGTGAGTTTGGTTGCTCTTCTTTATCCATCGCCCACCTCCATGGACCGTGAATTAGTCTCATTCCTCAGTCTTGTCAAGTCTTCATTCCACCATGGTGTTACGCGGTGAGTTTGGTTGCTCTTCTTTATCCATCGCCCACCTCCATGGACCTTGAATTAGTCTCTTTCCTCAGTCTTGTCAAGTCTTCATTCCACCATGGTGTTACGCGGTGAGTTTGGTTGCTCTTCTTTATCCATCGCCCACCTCCATGGACCGTGAATTAGTCTCTTTCCTCAGTCTTGTCAAGTCTTCATTCCACCATGGTGTTACGCGGTGAGTTTGGTTGCTCTTCTTTATCCATCGCCCACCTCCATGGACCTTGAATTAGTCTCTTTCCTCAGTCTTGTCAAGTCTTCATTCCACCATGGTGTTACGCGGTGAGTTTGGTTGCTCTTCTTTATCCATCGCCCACCTCCATGGTCCTTGAATTAGTCTCTTTCCTCAGTCTTGTCAAGTCTTCATTCCACCATGGTGTTACGCGGTGAGTTTGGTTGCTCTTCTTTATCCATCGCCCACCTCCATGGACCTTGA
The DNA here is from genome assembly GCA_946811695.1 of Gonocerus acuteangulatus. NCBI lineage: Eukaryota > Metazoa > Arthropoda > Insecta > Hemiptera > Coreidae > Gonocerus > Gonocerus acuteangulatus. The sequence continues at coordinate 169,104,550 of OX328123.1, forward strand.
ATTAGTCTCTTTCCTCAGTCTTGTCAAGTCTTCATTCCACCATGGTGTTACGCGGTGAGTTTGGTTGCTCTTCTTTATCCATCGCCCACCTCCATGGACCTTGAATTAGTCTCTTTCCTCTGTCTTGTCAAGTCTTCGTTCCACCATGGTGTTACGCGGTGAGTTTGGTTGCTCTTCTTTATCCATCGCCCACCTCCATGGTCCTTGAATTAGTCTCTTTCCTCAGTCTTGTCAAGTCTTCGTTCCACCATGGTGTTACGCGGTGAGTTTGGTTGCTCTTCTTTATCCATCGCCCACCTCCATGGACCTTGAATTAGTCTCTTTCCTCAGTCTTGTCAAGTCTTCGTTCCACCATGGTGTTACGCGGTGAGTTTGGTTGCTCTTCTTTATCCATCGCCCACCTCCATGGACCTTGAATTAGTCTCTTTCCTCAGTCTTGTCAAGTCTTCATTCCACCATGGTGTTACGCGGTGAGTTTGGTTGCTCTTCTTTATCCATCGCCCACCTCCATGGACCGTGAATTAGTCTCTTTCCTCAGTCTTGTCAAGTCTTCATTCCACCATGGTGTTACGCGGTGAGTTTGGTTGCTCTTCTTTATCCATCGCCCACCTCCATGGACCGTGAATTAGTCTCTTTCCTCAGTCTTGTCAAGTCTTCATTCCACCATGGTGTTACGCGGTGAGTTTGGTTGCTCTTCTTTATCCATCGCCCATCTCCATGGTCCTTGAATTAGTCTCTTTCCTCAGTCTTGTCAAGTCTTCATTCCACCATGGTGTTACGCGGTGAGTTTGGTTGCTCTTCTTTATCCATCGCCCACCTCCATGGACCTTGAATTAGTCTCTTTCCTCAGTCTTGTCAAGTCTTCATTCCACCATGGTGTTACGCGGTGTGTTTGGTTGCTCTTTTTTATCCATCGCCCACCTCCATGGACCTTGAATTAGTCTCTTTCCTCAGTCTTGTCAAGTCTTCATTCCACCATGGTGTTACGCGGTGAGTTTGGTTGCTCTTCTTTATCCATCGCCCACCTCCATGGTCCTTGAATTAGTCTCTTTCCTCAGTCTTGTCAAGTCTTCATTCCACCATGGTGTTACGCGGTGAGTTTGGTTGCTCTTCTTTATCCATCGCCCACCTCCATGGACCTTGAATTAGTCTCTTTCCTCAGTCTTGTCAAGTCTTCATTCCACCATGGTGTTACGCGGTGAGTTTGGTTGCTCTTCTTTATCCATCGCCCACCTCCATGGACCTTGAATTAGTCTCTTTCCTCAGTCTTGTCAAGTCTTCATTCCACCATGGTGTTACGCGGTGAGTTTGGTTGCTCTTCTTTATCCATCGCGCACCTCCATGGTCCTTGAATTAGTCTCTTTCCTCAGTCTTGTCAAGTCTTCATTCCACCATGGTGTTACGCGGTGAGTTTGGTTGCTCTTCTTTATCCATCGCCCACCTCCATGGACCTTGAATTAGTCTCTTTCCTCAGTCTTGTCAAGTCTTCATTCCACCGTGGTGTTACGCGGTGAGTTTGGTTTCTCTTCTTTATCCATCGCCCACCTCCATGGTCCTTGAATTAGTCTCTTTCCTCAGTCTTGTCAAGTCTTCATTCCACCATGGTGTTACGCGGTGAGTTTGGTTGCTCTTCTTTATCCATCGCCCACCTCCATGGACCTTGAATTAGTCTCTTTCCTCAGTCTTGTCAAGTCTTCATTCCACCATGGTGTTACCTGGTGAGTTTGGCTCCTTTTCTTTTTCAATCGCCCACCTCCATGGACCTTGAATTAGTCTCTTTCCTCTGTCTTGTCAAGTCTTCATTCCACCATGGTGTTACGCGGTGAGTTTGGTTGCTCTTCTTTATCCATCGCTCTTATTACACGCTTGAATAAGAGCTTTAGAATATTAATTAACTTGTTTTCCACGCCCTGTGCATTCAAATATTCTAAGCATGCTTCATCTGTAGTTGGCACTTCATGGTTTTTAGCGCGGTTCCTCCCTCCCCCATAGGGAGGAACCCCGCTTATAAGGTTGATACAATGAAACAATCCGGAAGTGCCGACAAGAAAATTTCGCGTTTCAGAACCCCTAGAGACCGAAAATAACGGTGGTTCAAATTTGTATATATATATATATATGTATATATATATATATATATATATATATATATATATATATATATATATATATTTGTCTGTTCGCTCTCTAGCTCGAAGACGAATGGTCCGATTTTGATGAAATTTGGTACAAAAATCAGTCGTCCAATATGAAAGGTCAAGTTCGTTAACCAGCAAAATCCGCCCACTGGAAGATGGAGTTTGGGGCGAAATTCGCGCAGAAAAAATCGTAACGCTTACGTTTTTGAGTTCATACGCTTGTAAGTACTCTTTTTATAGGCTTCTTGGGCTAGGAAAACGAATGAAACCATTTTCAAGGCGATAGCATTAACCGTTTTCGATAAAATTGGAAAAATAGTTTTTGAATACCGTTTTTGGTTTGGGTACTTAGAATCATGGGATTCAGTTGAAACATTTTCTGCATGTTCTACATTCATTAAAACTAATATGTTGAAATTGTGGTTACGTTTGGAGTTAAGGAAGGGTTAGAATAAAATATTTTATTAACAGACCTAAAAAGTTTTGTTAACTTTGTATATTTTCCTTAATATCTCGAAAAAGGTTAAGAATTTGGTAAACGAAAGAATATCATTAGAAAGCTTACTAAATGTTCTACAAAAAAGGTTCTGATGAAAGTTTTGATTAGGCGATGTCAATCGGAGAAATAAGTGCTTAAAGCATTAAAGTAATTGATTTTGCTTATTCGAACTGTTCTTTTTGTCTGCTTTTATTCCTTGTTATTTTTTAATTGCTTATAGTTGGATAATGTATTATACAATAAAACAGATTAGGCAAAATAAGAAAAACAATTCATTGTTAGAAATATAGCTTGCCAAGAGAAAAAGATTCGTTGACGTCTTTTGAATATTTTCAATTGCCTTTATGCTGTTGGTTTTTTTATTTTATTTTTTAATTGATTTTATCTGTAGAATTATTACTATAGTAAAAGAACACAGGAATGTGTGAAAATATTTGATATTTTCCAATTCATTGAAACGTATGAAATGAAGTATCGGTAGAAGAGGATTCTAGGGTCTTGCGGACCTGACCCAAGGTATAGCCAGCCATAAAACCCTTTGAACAAAGGCTGAGGAAAATATTATCTGTTTCTATTCTATGCTTTTCAAATGAGAATAGGGATATGAACAGGAACCGGGGTCTCCCGTGGTCTAATGGCTAGCGCCTTGGATTCATAAGCGGGAGATGGTGGGTTCGATTCTCAACCTCCGGCAGGAATTTTATCATCCCACGGCTCGCTGGTGAAATTCCTCGCTACACCCTGGATGTCGGCGCTAATGACCTAGATGTAGATGTGCGTTAAAAAAAAAAAAAAAAAAAAAAAAAAAAAAAAAAAAAAACACTGGAACCGCGCTAAGATGACGCAGTTCCTGCGAGTCGGACTTTTGTTAATTTTGAGTATATTGGATATACACTCGTTCAGGGTGTGTTCAAAGTAATCCCAATCGGCATTTTAGCGCGGTTCCACCCTCCCTTCATAGGGAGGAACCCCGCTTATAAGGTTGATATCATGAAACAAACCGGAAGTGCCGACTAGAAAATTTTGCGTTTCAGAACCCCTAGAGACCGAAAATAACGGTAGTTCAAATTTTTTATAAATATATATATATATATATATATATATATATATATATATATTTGTCTGTTCGCGCTTTTCCGGCCTCAATAATGGTCCGTCTTTGATGAAATTTAGTACAAAAATCTTTCGTCTAATTTGAAAGGTCAAGTTCGTTAACCAGCAGAATCCGCCCACCGGAACATGGTTTTTGGAGCGAATGTCGCGCGAAAAAAATCGTTCCGCTTACTTCATATGCTTCCAAGTACTCGTTTTATAGGCTTCATGGCCTAGGAAAACGAATGAAACCACTTTTAAGGCGATAGCTTTAACCGTTTTCGAGAAAATTGGAAAAATAGTTGTTGTAACCCGTTTTTGGTTTGGGTACTTAGAATCATGGGATTCAGTTGAAACATTTTCTGCATTTTCAACTTTAATCAAAACTAATATGTTGAAATTTTGGTTGGAGTGAAGGAAGGGTTAGAATAAAATATTTTATTAACAGACATGAAAGTTTTGGTAACTTTGTGTACTTTCCTTAATTTTCTTTTTTTTTTTTTCTTTTTTTTTTATGGCGCATGGACAAATCTTGGCCATTAGGAAAAGTTTTCTTCCGGTTTTTTGCCACCTTCGAACTTGAAAACATTCCTTTGCACTGATTGGATCTATAGGGACTTCTTCCAATTTCATTATGACAGTGACCCTAAAGTTCATATAAATTTTGAGTAACTAAATGTTCGGCTAAATTGACAGGGCTAATGTTTCTCATTTTCTTATCTTGTTTTTCTAGAATAGACATTTTATTGGGTTTATTTTGTTGCATGAGGTCATAAACTTATAATAATAAAATAATAACAACTTATAATAATAAAATAACTTATAATAATAAAATAAAGTTTCAAAATGTGGTGAAAATAAGGTTTATTTAGAATGATACAATAAGCCGTCACCAACCAAAGGGAAGTGCTTAGCTATCCAGCTGCTCCTGGATTTTATAAACATTTACCTGTAAGTGAATTTCTTAGCGAATCCGAAATCTGCAATCTTGAGATAACCATCTCGATCCAAGAGGAGGTTACTTGGTTTTAAATCCCTGTGGACTATATTCCTAGAGTGGAGGTAATCAAGGGCCAACACGATCTGGGAAGCGTAAAACAAAGCTGAAAAGAAGAATATCATTTTACAAAATATAAATATATTTGTATGGCTAAGATAAAGGACTTTACGTTAAATTTTAGTGAAACATATTAGTCACAGATTTATTTTCTTGTATAATAATATAACCTTTATGTAGAGAGGTGGTTTACCCTAACGTAAGTAGAGAGGTGGTTTACCCTGGAGTAAGTAGAGAGGTGGTTTACCCTAACGTAAGTAGAGAGGTGGTTTACCCTGGCGTAAGTAGAGAGGTGGTTTATCCTAACGTAAGTAGAGAGGTGGTTTACCCTGGAGTAAGTAGAGAGGTGGTTTACCCTGGCGTAAGTAGATAGGTGGTTTACCCTAATGTAAGTAGAGAGGTGGTTTATCCTAATGTAAGTAGTGAGGTGGTTTACCTTAACGTAAGTAGAGAGGTGGTTTAACCTGGCGTAAGTAGAGAGGTGGTTTACCCTGGCGTAAGTAGAGAGGTGGTTTACCCTGGCGTAAGTAGAGAGGTGGTTTACCCTAACGTAAGTAGAGAGGTGGTTTACCCTAACGTAAGTAGAGAGGTGGTTTACCCTAACGTAAGTAGAGAGGTGGTTTAGTTTGCTTACTACACCCCTCCTCCCTACTTAGAGCCCGATCGTCAGAGCTCTTGATTAAAACGCCCCACCAATCTACTTATCCCTTAGGCCTTAGGGTGACTCGAGTGGAAGATGTTTGTAGAGGCTTTCAGAGGGGGAGACCATCTAGTCTACGCTATCTGCTCCTTACTTCCAGATTAAGGCTAGCCTTAGCAGGATGTACAGGAACTTGGCTTGAACAAAACAAGAATCTCTAGTTCAAGTATCTTATACAGTCAATATTTTAACAAAAAAATATTAATAAAACTTGTCGGAAACTATAGATAATTAATCTATATGTATATTTTCAAGTTACCCGTGGTTTCAGGGAATCTTTCTGCTTCCTTTAGATATTCGAACAGCTCCCCTCCAGGTACGTACTCCATCACGATATAAAGGTTGATTGAATCCTTCATGTGACACAACCTGTAAACATGTATTTTATTAATTATATTAGCTGTTACCCGGTGTGCAATGCTACACCTACTTTATATTAAATATCTGTAGCCGGGCGTGCCATGCTACACGTGCTTCATATTAAATAGTTGTAACCCAGCTTCCATGGTACGCCTGCTTTATATTATATATTTTAAAAAAAAAATGAATGATTATATTATATTTGTCCAAATTATGAGAATATAAGATAATAAATTGAGAGCTCGGCTGAAAAAATTATTTTCCATTTTTTTTTTAGAGAAAGTGGGGTGGAAAATAAATTAATCCTTATTTTTTAAAAAGTACCCTTATTTTAAAATGGTATTACAATTAAATGATTCCAAATAATTTAATTGCATTACCGTTTTAAAGAAAATCCAAACAAAACTAGCTGTGTTTAATTTTGTTAAAGAAAAAAAAATATGTGGTCCATAAATAAACAATCATAAAAAATAGCAATACAAATGAGGCATTTAATTAAGGTTATGATTAGTTATAAGTTGTAATAACCTACAACTGAAACTATATTCTTTATTTTCATTGATTTTTTTTTTAAATATAATATTTATTTATTTTAAGGGCTTCGCATCTATAGCTAAAACCTCAACCTTGCGCAAATATATTATTAATATGTTATTTTGTTTACCTGTTCATGTAATAATCCGTAACTGAGTTTATTTTTATGAATGAAAACGTAGGTAAGTGGTGCAGGGTTTATGTTATTTATGCCAAAAGGAAAGTTTTAAAAACATAGTTTGTTGTTTCAAATACACTTTCAGATATATTTGTTCACTTTTTTTGCTTTCTATTAAAGCTTCTGTTTCAAATTTTATGGTTCATGAGCTCTTCTATAAGGATAGTCCTTCTATCATAGGAAATAGGGGCCTCTATGAATAAAAACAAATTTAAGATATTTTTCTTGCAGTTATGGTCAACAATGAATTAAAGGTATTTGGGAATTTCAATAACGACATTGACTTGGCGAGCAACAATATTTTTACCAAAATTGCAACCGTATTTAAACATTTAGTCCAAGAGCTGGTAACACACTTTTCAAGTGTTTTATATGCCTTTAAATTGTGCTATAGTGGGTCTCTAGTGTAGATAAAAAGGTAAGTATGTGGTTGCTGGACATACCTTGAAACACCAGGTACTGCGCATGGTAATCAGTAACAAACTATGGGCCAAAAATAGTGTTTTATTCAGAAGCCATAAGTCTTTAATGTAAAATTAAGGTAATTCTATAATGAATAATGTATAAGGCAGACACTTTTAAGGGGGATAACATATAAAAAAAAAACCGAAGTGGGTTTTTTTTGTAATATTAAATGAATTCTCTTCTTCACAATGCTATTTAAACACCATAATTGAAAATAATTACAAAAGGGCAGACACTTTTTGTGAGGTTTAGTAATCAGCAAACATGAAAATAAATTCAGCCGATGATAGACTGCAATACACTGTGTGTAACCGTAAGAGTGAGTGAGAGCACCAATCATCTGGACAGGACAGTTGTGGCTGTTCTAGAAATAAAGCAACTTGCCTTAATTATACATTAAAGATTGTTGGCTTCTCAATAAAATGCCATTTTAGTGACATATTTTTTTAACACCTTTCCCCTATGTGCAGTACCTGGTGTTCCAAGGTATGTCCAGGAAACACATATACGCCTTACCTATCCACGACATGCAATACACCAAAATTCCAAGGTGCATAAAACACTTCATGAAATGTGCGTTACCAGCTCTCCGACTAAATCGTGACAGTCAGAGGATATAACTATCTTAGACAAAAGAAAGCATATGTCAGAATATAATTATTAAATTATGACGAATATTAAATTAATAAAACATTGCATGGAAAATTTAATTACTTATTCATTTATTAGAACACCACAATTCACGTGACTTCCTCTTCTTATAAAAATAATATTTTAATACATTAAAAAAGTATGCAAAAGAAATATTATAAGAAGAATAACTTTATTAAAAAAAAAATTAAAGTGAGGCTGCCCAAATTAATAGGGTTGCAAAATCATACAGCTCTTATAATAATAAAATAATGTTTCAAAATGTGGTGAAAATTAATGTTTAAAAAATCTTTATGTTTAAAACAAAAAGTTCTATCTTTTTGGAAAGTCTTGGAACTTTAAACTTCACTTAAAGCTACATATTCTGCATATGTAGTCTCTTCTGTAACATCTTTTTTCTTTCTCGATTTCCAGTATAATACATTACCAAATAACCTAATAAGAAAACCAGTGGTGGATTTTCCTTCTAAATGATCATTTAAGAATATAGTCTTTACATCCATCTGTTCAACATTTAGACCCATTTGATATCTTCAACTTTCTTATTTCAACAAAATCTCAAGCATTATTTTGTTTCAAACTATCTATTTCTCTATCCCAAAAATCACAATTGCTTGAACTTTATCAGATTCACCCTCAGCCAATCCAATACTGCTTATGTTTTCTTGGATAACATCAACATGCCTAGCGACAATGATTTTATTATTCAAAAGTAATTTATATCTCTCTTCACTATAACTGATTAAAATGCACATATTCACCTTTTTATCCCATTTAGAAGTTATTATTTGTTCTGGTTTCCTAACAAAATCTTTACTACCATATAAATTAATGTTAGAAACATCTGGTTTCTTTCCAAAAAATATTTCATAGGGTATTTCATTCTCAATGGTGTTAGCTAAAGAGAGATTTTTCAAATAAGTTGCTGCACAGACCATTTCTGGCCAACATTTTTTTCTACAATACAAGTTTTATAAATTTATAACATGTCCAGATAAACTGATTCTTTACTGCCTTAAATGCACTCCCAAAACTGTCACCTTGATGTTTCATTTCAGTTGTTTGAAGTTTATTTTTTTAACATAATCTGAAGTTTCTATGTACAATTTACTATGTTGTTGATTCCTTTAGGTATAATCTATCAAATTTGTGAATTATGTCATAGGCTGTTGTCAAATCACAAAGAAATTCAAACTGTTTATTTGATCCTGCTGATTCCAATCTTCACCAACTTTGGTCACCTTTGCCTTTTCAATGACATTTACACACTTCATCAGTTTCAAAAAAAAAGTTAAGCGTTTTTCCACATACTAAAACCCTCTCCATCAAATACCGGTACAAACTTATTCATTTAACAGAAAAGCCAGTGAGAGATTACTTCAACCGAATACTATAACCGACATTGCAACCTTCCTTTACTAAAGAGATAAAAAACTACCTCTCAACAAAAGTATTGAAACTATTAAAGTTCTGAATAGAAACATGAACACTTAATTATATGATATTAGTCCAAATTATGATTAGATAAACACAGAACATTTTTATGATATACTTACTTATACGATATTAGTCTATATTCTGGTTAGAGCAGTGTTGCCCTAGGCAATCAAATCAAAATTGATTTGATATGAAGAAAACTGATCTGATATTAAGAAAATTAATCTTAAAAAATATGATATTTTATTATATGATATCTTATATGATATTTGTCCAAACTCTGAGAATATAAACCTACTATTTAGATAAACAAACAAAGTTTGTATTGCACTTCTTCTTAGAAGGAGGGGCAACACTGGAAAGAAAATGCCGATTTCTGACTATAAACTCTTCTGTATATGACAGTTTCGAACTCGTTACTTCCAAACTATGAATCCTAGAAGATTTTGAGCTAGCCTACGACATTTCCCATATCAAGACGTACATATGTGCGAAGTTTGGTCCAAATCGGTCAAACGGTGTGGATTTGTATAAAGAACAAACAGACAGACACGAGATTTTCATATATATAGATTAGAAACATAAGTGATCGTGTTTGCCCAGATGTATTGTTTACTTGGGGCTATTTTTTTTTTTTTTTTTTTTTTTTTTTTTTTTTTTTTTTTTTTTTTTTTTTTTTTTCCTTCTTCCTATCTTGGCCATTAGCGCCGGGCTATCTAGAGGTTGCCACCCTTTTCTAATGCCAACAGCACGTGGTCGGTCACCCATTCAGGTACTGACCACGCCCGACGTTGTTTAACTTCGGTGATCTACGGGAACCGGTGCACTCAACGTGGCTATGGCCGTTGGCCCTTGGGGCTATTGTTTATATTATTATTATTACTATTTATTGGAATCGAAATGTGTTATGACAGGTGCGAAAAGACTGGCCGAGTCCCGTCCTCGGATTAGAAAGCTAGATATTTCCTCGGCTGCAAAAATTCTTTGCAAAAGTGTGGAAAATATTAAATGCGATTCATACATACCCTCAACAGAAGAAGCAGCCAAAACAGGTGATATGAATTTTCTATATCACTTATTCCCTGAGGTGACTGTTATAGAACCAGGTAGTAGTAACCTCAACTCTAACCTTACAATCGTAACCAATGACAACGAGTCACTTCCAATCAACACAGACAGTCTCGATGCAATGGACGCCCAATCATTCGAAGAACCTAAACCCAAGAGAAATAGATATGCCCGAATAATAACTCCTGTGGTAGTTATGACTCCGATCAATAATAGATTTTCCCCATTATCTGAGATACAGACTAAAGATGATACTACTCGTATTTCTGCTTCTTCCCCGATTCAAAAACCGAGACCAAACAGACAACAGACCAGACAGATAAACGGAACTGCTGTCATCCCTGAGAGCCCCCAGTCTCCTAAAATTCCGCCTATTTTTGTAGTTGTTTCTGACACTCACGAAAACTCATTCATTGACACTAAACAGCTAGTTGCAGATCTTGAACGAGTTGCAAAGTCCGCATTTGATTGCAAAATGCTATATAAGAAAATAACTATACCTTTGACCAATATTGAGGATTTTAGGAGCGTAACAAAGTTTTTTGACGACACACCTGATATTAAATATTTTTTTTAATTTCTAGCCGGCCTTGTCCCAGGTATAGCCTACGACACAGCGTCTTATAAAGCTCTTTTTAACTTGTGTTTTTAAAGTGGATCGAGGTGTCCCCCGTTAACGAAAAGTGACACAGTGGTAGCAGATCCACTGGAGAACATTATCCAAAAATTCGAAGAAATTTCACTCACCAGATGACCACAAAATAAGTGAGTAAAAAAAAGCTCATTTTCCAAGTGTATAGGCCATTACCCTAGCTAAGGCTAGTGGTGGGGGCGCTCCTGCACTCACCTGACAGAGTGGCTATTGCAGCCCCTTCAGAAAATCTAAATACTAGTGCCTGCGCTACTCACAGTTTCTCAATCAGCCTCCTTGGCTCATTGGCAGCATCCGCTTCTGCGAATCTTAAAAACCTGGGTTCGCAGCACATCTGGGACATTAATTTTTTTTTTCCCCTTAATAATTAAATTATTATTTTCTGCACACGATGTCATCATTTGAGACTGGAGAACAACATATGACTGTAATTGAGTCAACGTCAGCCCATGATTCTGAAAACGTCGCTACTGGAAGACGCAAAAGATTACGCAAGAGAGCAACTGATACATTGACACCCCCTAAAATAAAACAGAAAAAGCCTACCATTACTCAAAACAACACCTCAACTCACTCTCGGAGCTCGGAGCATAACCAAATCGGCCAGGATTCAACACGAGATCTAACAAAACCTCCAAACATTTATCTAAGAAAATTATCCGACTTTAAGAAGCTCTGTAGTACCCTAAAAGATCTCGAGGGAGAAAACAACTTTGAATGTCGGGCAAGGTTTAACGACATAGTTATAAAGTTTACTGATAGCGATGCCTACAGAACAATTATTCGGCACCTGGAAAGCAAGGAAGCAGATTTTCACTGCTACCAGTTACCCGAAGAGAAATCTTACAGGGTGATTATCCGCCACCTCCATCACTCAACTCCCCCAGCAGATATAATCAGTGAGCTCTCCAACAAAGGTTACTCCGTAAAAAGAGCTCATAACTCATAAATCCACTCACAAAGGCGCAATTACCTCTCTTCTTCGATGACCTGGAAAAAAACGAAAAGAGCAAAGACATTTTCCGTGAACAGTACTTACTGTATACTAAAATCAAAGTAGAGGAACCACGACGCCGGGGTGATGTAATACAGTGCCAAAACTGCCAAGAATTCAATCACACACGCTCGTACTGCCATCACACATCAAAATGTGTCAAATGCGGCCGTGAACACTCCTCTAAGGACTGCCCCAAGCCACAAGACGTCCCTCCAAGCTGCGCAAACTGCGGAGAAAATCACACCGCCAGCTACAGAGGATGCGAAGTGTACAAAGAACTTAAAACAATAAGAGTGCAAAGGCAGAGATCACAACTAAGACAACATACAGAAGCCGAGAAGACATCACCACCCAGCGGATCATCCCACTTCCCACCTCTACGACCTGTTCCTGCTCCAAAGGATATTTCTCTTCGCCGGCCGAATGTGACTTACTCCTCCTTACTTACGACACTCCAGAAGAAGAAGCCGCCTGTACCAACACCAGTTCTAAAAAATTTAGCTAAACCACAAGAACCATCTTCCCATCCTACCTCTTCAACTACTCCTTCCCAACCCCAAAATCAGCCTACCTTCCCTACTCCTCCTATACCGTCTAAGCAAATCCCTCAGTATCATGCTCAAGATCCTATGAACCTCTTTTCCTCCTTCCTAAACAAACTCGAAACCCTCCTCACTCCACTCATAAACCTAATGACCACCCTTATAGCTCACTTCCTTCCTAAATCCCAAAATGCACCGCTTCCGTAATCCCCATCTTTCTATCCTTTTGTGGAATGCCAATGGACTTACAACAAGAAGGCAAGAACTCACACTCTTACTAACGGACAAAAACATCGACATAGCATTAATAACTGAAACACACTTGAAAAAATCGATGTCATTCGGTGTCAAGGGTTACTCCTGTTATCGAACCGACCATCCATCTCTGGCGCAGCACGGGACTCTAATTCTAATCAAGAACCAGATCAAGCACCATCTAGAGCCCAGCATCGCATCACTAAGTCTGCAGGTAACATCCATATCCCTTTCCCTTTCTCCCTTCGATATAATACTGTCCGCAGTATATTGTTCTCCCAATCACACCATTTACCATCCTGAATTCCTGTCAATACTCCAATCCTTTGGTCCTCGTTTCCTCACCGGGGGTGATTTTAACGCGAAACACCCCATGTGGGGAAGCCGTTCAGCTAACTCCCGTGGCAGAATCCTTTACGATATCCTTAACTCCCAGAATTTTCGTCCAATATCTCCCAACACTCCAACATACTGGCCAACCGACCCATCCCGCAGCCCTGACCTAGTCGATTTCTTCATCTCCTCTGGCTTGGGAGGTATAGCGACTTCTGTTGAATCGCTCCTCGACCTATCGTCGGACCATTCTGCGATCCTTTTAACCCTCTTTTCCTCCCCTGTACCCCGTCCTTTACAACCAACCCTTACACCTGGTCCTATCAACTGGCAAGCATTTCAGATCAACCTAGAGCGCTCCATAGACCTAAGCATTTCCCTAAAAACCCCTACAGAACTAGACAAAGCTACCGAAGATTTCACTAAAGCTGTTCAGGACTGTGCCCGCAATTCATGCCGACCAAGAACAAGTTTCCCTCATCCACCCAAACTGCAACTCCCAGCCCACATCCAAGAACTTCTTGCAGCCAAGCGACGGGCCAGAGCTCTATGGCAAAGATCACGTTATCCCTCGGACAGAAACGCATACAACAGACTGACACGACAACTGAAATCTTCCTTGTCCCAATTCCGCTCAGAATCCTTCAACGAACACCTTTCATCCCTCTCTACACAAGACTGTTCTTTGTGGGCAGTTACTCGTAAAATCCTAAAGTTTCACACAATGCCTTCCCCTCTCAAACGCAGCGATGGAACCTGGGCCAGAAGTGATGAAGAAAAAGCTCTCCTTCTCTCCACACACCTAACTACAGTATTTTCCCCTAATCCTCAAACGGGTCCTTCCCTGGATGAAGATATCGAAGATTACCTCAATTCTCCCTTACCTTTGTCTTTCCCACCCAAAGCTTTTCATCCTTCCGAAGTAAAAAATACCATCAAACACCTCCCTAGGAAATCTCCCGGTTATGACCTTATCACCTCCACAATTCTTAAAAACCTCCCCCAGAAGGCCATTATATTCCTCACATATCTCTTCAACTCAATCCTAAGAACAACCCATTTCCCGAATCCCTGGAAGCATTCAGTAGTTATCGTTATTCCCAAACCCTTCAAACCTCCCGATTCCCCATCTTCCTATCGACCTATCAGCCTTCTGCCATTAATGTCCAAAGTATTTGAAAAACTCCTTTACAAAAGAATCCTACCTAGGTATCATAGAATCCTCGAACAAAATTCCCAACCATCAATTTGGTTTCCGCTTCCAACATTCCACAATTCAGCAGTGATTACGAGTCGTAGACGCAATATCCTCCTCGCTTGAACGTAAGAGTTTTTGCACGAGTGCCTTTCTCGACGTTGCTCAAGCATTCGATCGGGTTTGGCACCCGGGATTACTTTACAAAGTAAAGCAAATACTTCCACACACCTACTTCCTTATCCTCAAATCCTACCTGTCATACAGATCATTTCAAGTTAAACAAGGTACAGCCCTTTCCCCAATCTGCTCCATAAATGCTGGAGTCCCCCAAGGGAGTATTATCGGTCCCCTTCTTTTCCTTCTTTACACTGCGGATATTCCCACACACCCCCAAACCCTACTTACCACATACGCTGATGACACAGCCATCCTGTCAACTTCCCCTGACCCTTCAGTAGCATCCCAAAACCTGCAGGAACATCTTTCCGCCATACAACATTGGAGCGAACGGTGGAGAATAAGAATCAACGCAGAAAAATGCAAACAAGTGACATTCACACTCAACCGAAGATCATGCCCTCCAGTTTACCTCAGGAACACTCCTCTCTCGGAATCTAACGAGGTTCGATATCTAGGGTTATACCTTGACAGCCGACTGACATGGAACCCTCACACAAGACTGAAAAGACAGGAACTGAACAAACGATACGGACTACTTAGACGACTCCTTGGACCCTCATCTAAATTATCGATACAGAACAAACTAACGATATACAAAACAATCATTCGACCAATATGGACATACGGACTTGAACTCTGGGGATCTGCAAAACCATCTAACATCAACAGAATACAGGCATTCCAGTCAAAAGTACTTCGTAAAATTGTAAATGCTCCTTTCTATGTTTCCAACAAAACCCTTCACAATGACCTCAACATCCCATTTGTCCTTGACCTTGCTAAAACCCGATTCCAAATGTTCCACTCCAAATTGTCTTACCATCCTAATCCTGAAGGTCTATCCTTATCATCCCAATCCCATCCAGACAATCCTCTCAGGCGGCTCAAGAGACAGTGGCCTCGACACATTTTAATCATCTGATCTCATCGTGACCACTAAAACATTTACTGAGACATCTCTGGAAGTGCCAACAGTAGTTGTCTTCTTCCATATTTACTGAGACATCTCTGGAACTGCCAACAGTGGTTGTCTTCTTCCTTATTTACTGAGACATCTCTGGAAGTGCCAACAGTGGTTGTCTTCTTCCATATTTACTGAGACTTCCTAACTCGCAGGATACCACACCATCCACTATACACGGCACAAAACACCCAACCTCCACCCCGGAGGCTCCGCGACCAAACATCTGGACAGAAAGAGAAAATCTACAACATCACAGACAAAACAGGACCAAACTACAAAACAAACATTCGACATTTCAAAATTCCTGACGACTCTCATAAATCAGTTCTTACCGCAAATTAATTTTTAATTAATTTTTCACCAAATTATTGTCTTCAATGTTTACATCTGAAAATGGAACACTGTTTTAATCTAACTTCTTACTAATACCTAACCCTCCTAAATTGGCCGCGGGACTAACAAACCGCGTGAACTTACTGACTTCCTAAACAGACATGTTGTGCACGTGCATGTATTACGAAGACGCACCTACATGAGACAGACAGACAACGAATTCCTAGTCCTATACTGTGTACAGAACTGACCAGGAGACCAGACGGGTTTGATTCGCTATACTTGTACAGAGAGGATTAATACACACTGAACTCTACTTACCTACACTACAAAACTTACAGGTCGTCGGCATTACACTAACACTAACTAACAACTCCAACATTAATATTCTGGCAGCATATCACCGACCTGGAATTCGCCTCATTGAATCAGACTTTGAGTGCATTTTCTCTGGAGCTCCGACTATCTTGCGCGGAGATCTGAATAGCAAAAACCCTATCTGGGGTTGTAGAACACTCAACTCGAATGGAAAAACAAAAGTAGTAGGTATGTATCGTCTTAATATCATTAAACTAAAACAGTTGGTCGGTACGGTTTCCTTTGCTGCAAACGTGCTAATTATAGAAAAATTCTTTTCTTGAAAAACCATGTTCCTTTACTGTAAAAAAATATAAAAGTGTTAGCGCAAAAACGGTTGATGGTGTTTGAAACTACACAATTTGTACTATCATATGAAAGTAAATAAGTCTGGCATTCTTTGACTATCATGAAGTTATTGCCCACAGAAAGTTAACTTTTTTTTTCTTTCCTTTAAAAAAAAAAAAAAAAAAAAAAAAAAAAAAAAAAAAAAAAGAGCCTTTCAAAGACCATATTTTTTTTTGTGTTCCATTAACTCTTAAAGCAGGACACCCACTGTCAGACGGATATATTTTTCATTAATTCCAGCGTTGGTATCGTATGTGGACCTAGGAGGTTAATATAAAGTAGGTGTACCATGGCACGCCGGGTAACGGCTATTTAATATAAAGTAGATGTAGCATGGCAGGCCGCGTAACAGCTATTTAATATAAAGTAGGTGTAGCATGGCACGCCGGGTAACAGCTATTTAATATAAAGTAGGTGTAGCATGGCAGGCCGGGTAACAGCTATTTAATATAAAGTAGGTGTAGCATGGCAGGCCGGGTAACAGCTATTTAATATAAAGTAGGCATAGCATGGCACGCCGGGTAACAGCTATTTAATATAAAGTAGGCATAGCATGGCACGCCGGGTAACAGCTATTTAATATAAAGTAGGTGTAGCATGGCACGCGGGTAACAGCTATTTAATATAAAGTAGGTGTAGCATGGCACGCGGGTAACAGCTATTTAATATAAAGTAGGCATAGCATGGCACGCCGGGTAACAGCTATTTAATATAAAGTAGGTGTAGCATGGCAGGCCGGGTAACAGCTATTTAATATAAAGTAGGCATAGCATGGCACGCCGGGTAACAGCTATTTAATATAAAGTAGGCATAGCATGGCACGCCGGGTAACAGCTATTTAATATAAAGTAGGTGTAGCATGGCACGCGGGTAACAGCTATTTAATATAAAGTAGGTGTAGCATGGCACGCGGGTAACAGCTATTTAATATAAAGTAGGCATAGCATGGCACGCCGGGTAACAGCTATTTAATATAAAGTAGGTGTAGCATGGCACGCGGGTAACAGCTATTTAATATAAAGTAGGTGTAGCATGGCACGCGGGTAACAGCTATTTAATATAAAGTAGGCATAGCATGGCAGGCCGCGTAACAGCTATTTAATATAAAGTAGGTGTAGCATGGCACGCCGGGTAACAGCTATTTAATATAAAGTAGGTGTAGCATGGCAGGCCGGGTAACAGCTATTTAATATAAAGTAGGCATAGCATGGCACGCCGGGTAACAGCTATTTAATATAAAGTAGGCATAGCATGGCACGCCGGGTAACAGCTATTTAATATAAAGTAGGTGTAGCATGGCACGCGGGTAACAGCTATTTAATATAAAGTAGGTGTAGCATGGCACGCGGGTAACAGCTATTTAATATAAAGTAGGCATAGCATGGCACGCCGGGTAACAGCTATTTAATATAAAGTAGGCATAGCATGGCACGCCGGGTAACAGCTATTTAATATAAAGTATGCATAGCATGGCACGCCGGGGAACAGCTATTTAATATAAAGTAGGTGTAGCATGGCACGCGGGTAACAGCTATTTAATATAAAGTAGGTGTAGCATGGCACGTGGGTAACAGCTATTTAATATAAAGTAGATGTAGCATGGCAGGCCGGGTAACAGCTATTTAATATAAAGTAAGTATAGCATGGCACGCCGGGTAACAGCTATTTAATATAAAGTAGGCATAGCATGGCACGCCGGGTAACAGCTATTTAATATAAAGTAGGTGTAGCATGGCACGCGGGTAACAGCTATTTAATATAAAGTAGGTGTAGCATGGCACGCGGGTGACAGCTATTTAATATAAAGTAGGTGTAGCATGGCACACCGGGTAACAGCTATTTAATATAAAGTAGGCATAGCATGGCACGCGGGTAACAGCTATTTAATATAAAGTAGGTGCAGCATGGCACGCGGGTAACAGCTATTTAATATAAAGTAGGTGTAGCATGGTACGCGGGTAACAGTTATTTAATATAAAGTAGGTGTAGCATGGCACGCCGGGTAACAGCTATTTAATATAAAGTAGATGTAGCATGGCAGGCCGGATAACAGTCAGTATAAATTAAAGAGTCTGAATACTCACTTTTTGATTATAAATGGATGATTAATTTCATCGAGGATAATTCTCTCATTCTTTACGTGGTTAACTGCATTACTGTCTATGATTTTACGCTTTGGCATTATCTTTATAGCCATATTTTTACCTCCCGTCTTCTTCCTGCACAGGCAGACGCAACTGAAACCTCCAGTTCCTGAAACACAGACCAACATTATGGATATTTTTACCATATTTTGTTCCAAATTACTGCTAAATAATGCTACAATATCACAAAGAAAATGTAATTCCTTTGATGTCATAAGGAGTAGATAAGGTAACACGATCTTGAGTTTGAAGCATCAAAAAGTTCGTTTAGAGCCATCTGCTCAAATTCAGGATCATAAATATGCTTTAGGTCCACCCGACAAATCTATGTAATGTAGTGTATAAAATAATGTTTCCTTTTTCGTACACGCCTACCGCGCATGCGCGAACGTCAGCGGACACTTTTTTCGTAACGCTTTTTTGTAACGTTTCTTTTTTTTTCAGTTTATTCATCGCGTATTTATATAAAAGAAAGGTGTTGCTGGAGCGGATATGGGAGCCATCCGACTTCTTACAGGAGCTGTGCTAAGCTTTAGTGCCCTATTCCACTGCTTAGCATCTCCTAGTATACCTGATTCCCGTCAACGCCTACTGCTGACCTCCCCGTGGTACCTCCTGGGCTGGAGCGAACGTGTAGATATGGAAGCTATCCGACTTCTTACAGGAGCTGTGCTAAGCTTTAGTGCCCTATTCCACTGCTTAGCATCACCTAGTATACCT
The DNA here is from genome assembly GCA_946811695.1 of Gonocerus acuteangulatus. Lineage (NCBI taxonomy): Eukaryota > Metazoa > Arthropoda > Insecta > Hemiptera > Coreidae > Gonocerus > Gonocerus acuteangulatus. The sequence goes on from OX328123.1 coordinate 169,123,752, forward strand.
AATTCCCGTCAACGCCTACTGCTGACCTCCCCGTGGTACCCCCTGGGCTGGAGCGGACGTGTAGATATGGGAGCCTTCAGACTTGTTATAGGAGCTCTGCTAAGCTTTAGTGCCCTATTCCACTGCTTAGCATCACCTAGTATACCTAATTCCCGTCAACGCCTACTGCTGACCTCCCCGTGGTACCCCCTGGGCTGGAGCGGACGTGTAGATGTGGAAGCTGTCCGACTTGTTATGGGAGCTCTGCTAAGCTTTAGTGCCCTATTCCACTGCTTAGCATCTCCTAGTATACCTGATTCCCGTCAACGCCTACTGCTGACCTCCCCGTGGTACCTCCTGGGCTGGAGTGGACGTGTAGATATGGAAGCTGTCCGACTTGTTATAGGAGCTCTGCTAAGCTACACTGCCCTATTCCACTCCTTAGCATCTCCTAGTATACCTGATTCCCGTCAACGCCTACTGCTGACCTCCCCGTGGTACCCCCTGGGCTGGAGTGGACGTGTAGATATGGAAGCTGTCCGACTTGTTATAGGAGCTGTGCTAAGCTACACTGCCCTATTCCACTGCTTAGCATCTCCTTGTATACCTGATTCCCGTCCACGCCTACTTCTGACCTCCCCGTGGTACCCCCTGGGCTGGAGCTGGCGTGTAGATATGGAAGCTGTCCGACTTGTTATAGGAGCTGTGCTAAGCTACACTGCCCTATTCCACTGCTTAGCATCACCTAGTATACCTGATTCCCGTCAACGCCTACTGCTGACCTCCCCGTGGTACCCCCTGGGCTGGAGCTGGCGTGTAGATATGGAAGCTGTCCGACTTGTTATAGGAGCTGTGCTAAGCTACACTGCCCTATTCCACTGCTTAGCATCACCTAGTATACCTGATTCCCGTCAACGCCTACTGCTGACCTCCCCGTGGTACCCCCTGGGCTGGAGCTGGCGTGTAGATATGGAAGCTGTCCGACTTGTTATAGGAGCTGTGCTAAGCTACACTGCCCTATTCCACTCCTTAGCATCTCCTAGTATACCTGATTCCCGTCAACGCCTACTGCTGACCTCCCCGTGGTACCCCCTGGGCTGGAGTGGACGTGTAGATATGGAAGCTGTCCGACTTGTTATAGGAGCTGTGCTAAGCTACACTGCCCTATTCCACTGCTTAGCATCTCCTTGTATACCTGATTCCCGTCCACGCCTACTTCTGACCTCCCCGTGGTACCCCCTGGGCTGGAGCTGGCGTGTAGATATGGAAGCTGTCCGACTTGTTATAGGAGCTGTGCTAAGCTACACTGCCCTATTCCACTGCTTAGCATCACCTAGTATACCTGATTCCCGTCAACGCCTACTGCTGACCTCCCCGTGGTACCCCCTGGGCTGGAGCTGGCGTGTAGATATGGAAGCTGTCCGACTTGTTATAGGAGCTGTGCTAAGCTACACTGCCCTATTCCACTGCTTAGCATCACCTAGTATACCTGATTCCCGTCAACGCCTACTGCTCACCTCCCCGTGGTACCCCCTGGGCTGGAGCTGGCGTGTAGATATGGAAGCTGTCCGACTTGTTATAGGAGCTGTGCTAAGCTACACTGCCCTATTCCACTGCTTAGCATCTCCTTGTATACCTGATTCCCGTCCACGCCTACTTCTGACCTCCCCGTGGTACCCCCTGGGCTGGAGCTGGCGTGTAGATATGGAAGCTGTCCGACTTGTTATAGGAGCTGTGCTAAGCTACACTGCCCTATTCCACTGCTTAGCATCACCTAGTATACCTGATTCCCGTCAACGCCTACTGCTGACCTCCCCGTGGTATTCCACTTTGGGCGGCGTTCCACATTGAACTAGGGACACCCACTTTGGGCGGCGTTCCACATTGAACTAGGGACACCTGTTCTACCGAGCGGATCCTCTCTTTTCGGAGGAATGGTGTCGCTTGTCGGCGTAGGTGGTAGCCCCCACCGGCAGTGTCGATGACAAAGATTAGGGCTCTGCGTCACTTAACGTGAACGTACCTGCAAGTTTAATTAAGGCTACTATCGGATTTCCCCTTATTGATGCCTCGGAACCAACTATGTCGCACGAAAAAGAAATCTTAGCTACATTCAAAGTGGCTGTAGGTGATAGTGTATATCCCCAAAAAAACATAAATGTGAAATAGAGGCCAAGTTCCTGCCCCCTCAAAGAAACACTCCCTTCCTCAAAAATATCCCCTCCTAAAACCCCCCAAAACGCCTTACCATTCTACACTCCAAAAAAGTAGTATGAGTTGGTGTATTAATTCAACCAAAAATATTTGCCAATACAAGAGATGATACAAGAAAGAAATGTCCAAGTTCATTACTTGGAAGACCTCATAGTTACTTACTAAGAACAGTAAAGACTCTTCAACTGACCTTTAAAAACAACAATAAAAATACTTATATCCAGTTACTAAAATATCACATTCCTCAACCAGGTATATTCTTAAACTTGGCAATGTTTAGTTTTTCTCTAAAGATAATTTCGGCACAAAAAGAAACATTGCCAAGTTTAAGAATATACCTGGTTGAGAAAGTGATATTTTAGTAACTGTATATAAGTATTTTTATTGTTGTTTTTAAAGGTCAGTTGAAGTGTCTTTACTGTTCTTAGTAAGTAACTATGAGGTCTTCCAAGTAATGAACTTGGACATTTCTTTCTTGTATCATCTCTTGTATTGGCAAATATTTTTGGTTGAATTAATACACCAACTCATACTACTTTTTTGGAGTGTAGAATGGTAAGGCGTTTTGGGGAGTTTTAGGAGGGGATATTTTTGAGGAAGGGAGTGTTTCTTTGAGGGGGCAGGAACTTGGCCTCTATTTCACATTTATGTTTTTTTGGGGATCTCATTACTTTTTTCTAAGTATTAAATAGAATTTAGTTGCCGCATACTTACTGGCTTTTGTACTTCATATAAAACCAGGGTTTTTGGATTCTGCATAAGGTTCTCCTTACTGCTTGATATTTGATACCAATAATCAACCTACATACATCTAATCACTAGACTAGAAAAGTTAGAAGCTCTTCCAGATGACATTACTCTAGAGGACAAATTGATTGCTCTCTTAACTAAACTGTTACACTGTAAAACACAGGAACCTTATCCCGAGGATAAAGATCACAATAGGGAAAGTGTAGAAGGCCTTCAAGAAAAATATAAGAACAAAGACGATACATTTTGGTTTTGTGATCCTAAACTTTGTAATTTAGATGGCTCGACTTTGAAAAACTTAGTATCTGCTTTGAAGTACATTATGCAGTGAACCCCTACGACTTTATTTACTACATTTAAGAAAGAAGTCACAACTGTTTTTGTTAAGATGCGTCGAAATGTTTTTTTAAAACATCAAATATAGATTCTCCTTACCAAGACGATTCATTTGATACCCCACATGATGGGTTTCAGAAGAAATGATGGCATTTCGATGGAACAAAAAGTACAAAACGTCATAGGTAATATGACACTCCTGTATCAAGACCTACCTGTGTACCAAGTTTGGTCAAAATCGGTCAAATGGTGTGAATTTGTGTAAGGAACAAACATGCAGACAGACAGCTCATAGACGATTTTGACTAGCCTATGACACTACCCGGATAAAGACCGACTTGTGTGTCAAATTTTGTCAAAATCGGTCAAACGGTGTGTATTTGTATAAGGAACAAACAGACAGACAGCTGGTAGACAATTTAACCTAGCCTATGATTCTCCCCGTTTCAAGACCCATCTGTGTCCCAAGTTTCGTCAAAATCGGTCAAACGGTACGTATTTATAAGAGGAACAAACATACAGACAGGCAGCTGGTATACGATTTTTACCGAGCCTATATGCGTCTAATTATTTCTTAAAACATCAAATATAGGTTCTTCATACCGAGACAATTCATTTGATACCCCACATCATGGGTTTCGGACGGAATGATGGGTTTCCGAAGGAAGTACAAAACTGGCACGCCCCCGCCCCGGAAGCGGAGTCAAACACAAATTTTCGCGATTTTTCAATTGTTTCCTTTAATAACACCTTCATATCTATCTTCATGCAAAATTTCAAGTCTCTAGCATCATGGGAAGTGCCTAATAATTTTGATGAGTCAGTGAGTGAGTGAGTGAGTGAGTGAGTCCTATAAATCCCGATTTTCGATCGCTTATATCTGAGAAACTATTCAATGTAGAATTATGAAAATTTCCAGTTTTACTCAGATCTAGTAGTTTAATACCTGTGTAAAATTTCATAACTTTATCTTCACCTGGTTGAAAGTTATGAGAGGGTAAAAATCGGCTCTAAGACCGCCTGTAATATACACACAGTATGCTTAGGCCGGAACTTGGCCTGGCGCACTACCGTGCGCCTAGATATAATCTCTGGACCTGAGTAGAACAAAGCCAGCTCGGACCAGACGTTGGACAGTGACAACTAAAGCTGGCCTTATACACTTTGGCTCCGTATAGTCTACCGACAAGGTCACCTAATGAGAAGAGGTAAACAAAGGCCACTGGAAGAACCAGTTACCTAAGTGCAACGATTTTCGAAGTGTGTTGTTTTATGCAGATCGGATGACCAGTCTTTTAGCAAGTTATCTCCTTTCTTAATAAACCAACTAATACTTCATAAATTTGGAAATATAGCGGGAATCAGGAAAACCTCAGTCGGAAAACCTATTAAATACCACAACCCTTGGAGTGTTCAGTGTTAATGCAGAATACCACAACCCTGGGAGTGTTCAGTGTTAATGCAGAATACCACAACCCTGGGAGTGTTCAGTGTTAATGCAGAATACCACAACCCTTGGAGTGTTCAGTGTTAATGCAGAATACCACAACCCTGGGAGTGTTCAGTGTTAATGCAGAATACCACAACCCTGGGAGTGTTCAGTGTTAATGCAGAATACCAAAACCCTGGGAGTGTTCAGTGTTAATGCAGAATACCAAAACCCTGGGAGTGTTCAGTGTTAATGCAGAATACCACAACCCTGGGAGTGTTCAGTGTTAATGCAGAATAACACAAGGCACTGAATACTTCCAGAGGAACGGTGACCAGTTTCAACTTCAAGCATTCTACGGATGAAGAAATCTTAGAAGGCTTATTTGCAGTCGTTGTTGTTCGCAGAATTTCGCAAAGAAAGGTCAGCGGATTGTGTGGACATTCGACCGACCCGAAATTCCAACAACTCTACAAGCCGTCTTTTACAAATTGATAGTTTTTTTTTAAATTTTATTTCTTCATTTATTTATTTGAAATCTGTACAAATTATTAAGATTACAATGATTTAGTTTGTTGATGCAGATATTATGTACAAGTTGACAAAAACAGTAAAAGTAAAATAAAAGAAAAAACATACAAAATATGGAGGAAGACAACCACTGTTGGCACTTCCAGAGATGTCTCAGTAAATATGGAAGAAGACAACCACCTTTTGGCACTTCCAGAGATGTCTCAGTAAATATGGAAGAAGACAACCACTGTTGGCACTTCCAGAGATGTCTCAGTAAATATGGAAGAAGACAACCACTGTTGGCACTTCCAGAGATGTCTCAGTAAATATGGAAGAAGACAACCACTGTTGGCACTTCCAGAGATGTCTCAGTAAATATGGAAGAAGACAACCACTGTTGGCACTTCCAGAGATGTCTCAGTAAATATGGAAGAAGACAACCACTGTTGGCACTTCCAGAGATGTCTCAGTAAATGTTTTAGTGGTCACGATGAGATCAGATGATTAAAATGTGCCGAGGCCACTTTCTCTTGTGCCGCCTCGGAGGATTGTCTGGAAGGAATTGGGATGATAAGGATAGACCTACAGGATTAGGGTGGTAAGACAATTTGGAGTGGAACATTTGGAATCGCGTTTTAGCAAGGTCGAGGACAAATGGAATGTTAAGGTCATTATATAGGGTTTTGTTGGAGACGTAGAAAGGGGCATTTACAATTTTACGAAGTACTTTTGACTGGAATGCCTGTATTCTGTTGATGTTGGATGTTTTTGCAAATCCCCAGAGTTCAAGTTCATACTGGTCGAATAATTGTTTTATATATTGTAAGCAGAGTTGGGCATTATTTGAAATAAATATTTTCTAAAAATGTATTTCAAATACTATTTCAAATACAAATGTATTTCGGAAAGTATTCCTTATTTGAAAAACATTATTTTGTATGTAGTATTTTGAAATAAAATAATACATGTATTTTGCTGTATTTCAAATAAATTATTTCAAATAATCACCAAAATAATATTTTACAGAGAGACATGATATTTGAAATAAATAAATTTATTTCAAATAAATAAAAGTATTTCAAATAATCAAAAGTATTTTAAATACTAATTTTATTTGGAATAATTATTTAATTTGAAATAATTGTTTTAGGTATTTATTTTGAAATAATTATTTTGACCAGTAATTTAAGAGTGACTTTTAAGGACTACTGGAAATAATTATTTCATAAGTATAAATTAAATAATTATTTTAAGAAATTCACTGAAAAATTATTTTAAGAGAGTGTGAAATAATTTTTTCGTAGGTTTTAAGTGTAAATTAAAATTATCTCTCACAATGTTAATATAGTTTTAATACAGGCACATTACTGAACAGGGTGGGGCATCAATCAATAAATTTCTCAATCATAAGATCACACAATTACCATTTTAATTGGGATTGATTTTTCTAAAAGAGGGATACAATTAAATCTAATTGCTATTAATTCCGATAATTGCCGTTTGCAATTAATTTAGTGGTGATTCAACATTTTAATTGTAAGTGATTTAATCGTGATTAATTCGATTGCATTTAACCATTCATTTGTTGAAGGAGGTAATAGGATAGATATTGATTAAGGTCGTTTTAGGAAGGATATAGAAGGTGGTATTAGGAAGGATGTAGAAGGTGGTATTAGAAAGGATATAGAAGGTGGTATTAGGTAGGATATTGGAGGTGGTATTAGGAAGGATATAGAAGGTGGAATTAGGAAGGATATTGGAGGTGGTATTAGGAAGGATATAGAAGGTGGTATTAGGAAGGATATAGAAGGTGGTATTAGGAAGGATATAGAAGGTGGTATTAGGTAGGATATTGGAGGTGGTATTAGGAAGGATATAGAAGGTGGAATTAGGAAGGATATTGGAGGTGGTATTAGGAAGGATATAGAAGGTGGTATTAGGAAGGATATAGAAGGTGGTATTAGGAAGGATATAGAAGGTGGTATTAGGTAGGATATTGGAGGTGGTATTAGGAAGGATATAGAAGGTGGAATTAGGAAGGATATTGGAGGTGGTATTAGGAAGGATATAGAAGGTGGTATTAGGAAGGATATAGAAGGTGGTATTAGGAAGGATATAGAAGGTGGTATTAGGTAGGATATTGGAGGTGGTATTAGGAAGGATATAGAAGGTGGAATTAGGAAGGATATTGGAGGTGGTATTAGGAAGGATATAGAAGGTGGTATTAGGAAGGATATAGAAGGTGGTATTAGGAAGGATATAGAAGGTGGTATTAGGTAGGATATTGGAGGTGGTATTAGGAAGGATATAGAAGGTGGAATTAGGAAGGATATTGGAGGTGGTATTAGGAAGGATATAGAAGGTGGTATTAGGAAGGATATAGAAGGTGGTATTAGGAAGGATATTGGAGGTGGTATTAGGAGGGATATAGAAGGTGGAATTAGGAAGGATATTGGAGGTGGTATTAGGAAGGAAATAGAAGGTGGTATTAGGAAGGATATAGAAGGTGGTATTAGGAAGGATATTGGAGGTGGTATTACTTAGATTCCTAAACCATTCAAATAGCAGGCTTAATAAGAATAACTTACAACAGGTAGAAACCATGAAATATTGGTATTCTTTTCTGCCCCCCCCCCGTAAGATTCCTAAACCATCCGAATGCCAGCCTTAATAGGAATAACTTACAACAGGTAGAAACAATGAAATATTGGTATTATTTTTTCGCCCCCCGTAAGATTCCTAAACCAGCCTAATAGCAGGCTTAATAGGAATAACTTACAATAGGTAGAAACAATGAAATATTGGTATTATTTCCCCCCCCCCCCCCGTAAGATTCCTAAACAATCCGAATAGCAGGCTTAATAAGAATAACTTACAACTGGTAGAAACAATAAAATATTGGTATTATTTTTCCGCCCCCGTAAGATTCCTAAACCATCCGAATACCAGGCTTAGTAGGAATAACATAAAACAGGTAGAAACAATGAAATATTGGTATTATTTTTCCACCCCCGGTAAGATTCCTAAACCAGCCGAATAGCAGGCTTAATAGGAATAACTTACAACAGGTAGAAACAATGAAATATTGGTATTATTCTCCCCCCCCCCCCCCCCCCCGTAAGATTCCTAAACAATCCGAATAGCAGGCTTAATAAGAATAACTTACAACTGGTAGAAACAATAAAATATTGGTATTATTTTTCCGCCCCCGTAAGATTCCTAAACCATCCGAATAGCAGGCTTAATAGGAATAACTTACAACAGGTAGAAACAATGAAATATTGGTATTATTTTTCCGCCCCCGGTAAGATTCCTAAACCAGCCGAAAAAAGGCTTAATAGGAATAACTTACAACAGGTAGAAACAATGAAATATTGGTATTATTTTTCTCCCCCCGGTAAGATTCCTAAACCAGCCGAAAAAAGGCTTAATAGGAATAACTTACAACAGGTAGAAACAATGAAATATTGGTATTATTTCCCCCCCCCCCGTAAGATTCCTAAACCATCCGAATACCAGGCTTAATAGGAATAACTTACAACAGGTAGAAACAATGAAATATTGGTATTATTTTTCTCCCCCCGGTAAGATTCCTAAACCATCCGAATAGCAGGCTTAATAGGAATAACTTACAACAGGTAGAAACAATGAAATATTGGTATTATTTTTCCGCCCCCGGTAAGATTCCTAAACCAGCCGAATACCAGGCTTAATAGGAATAACTTACAACAGGTAGAAACAATGAAATATTGGTATTATTTTTCTGCCACCGTAAGATTCCTAAACCATCCGAATAGCAGGCTTAATAAGAATAACTTACAACAGGTAGAAACAATGAAATATTGGTATTATTTTTCTGCCCCCGGTAAGATTCCTAAACCATCCGAATAGCAGGCTTAATAAGAATAACTTAAACAGGTAGAAACAATGAAATATTGGTATTATTTTTCTGCCCCCGGTAAGATTCCTAAACCATCCGAATACCAGGCTTAATAGGAATAACTTACAACAGGTAGAAACAATGAAATATTGGTATTATTTTTCCGCCCCCGGTAAGGTTCCTAAACCATCCGAATACCAGGTTTAATAAGAATAACTTACAACAGGTAGAAACAATGAAATGTTGGTATTATTTTTCTGCTCCAAGTAAGATTCCTAAACCAGCCGAATACCAGGCTTAATAGGAATAACTTACAACAGGTAGAAACAATGAAATATTGGTATTATTTTTCCGCCCCCGTAAGATTCCTAAACCATCCGAATAGCAGGCTTAATAAGAATAACTTACAACAGGTAGAAACAATGAAATATTGGTATTATTTTTCTGCCCCCGTAAGATTCCTAAACCATCCGAATACCAGGCTTAATAAGAATAACTTACAACAGGTAGAAACAATGAAATATTGGTATTATTTTTCTGCTCCAAGTAAGATTCCTAAACCAGCCGAATACCAGGCTTAATAAGAATAACTTACAACAGGTAGAAACAATGAAATATTGGTATTATTTTTCTGCTCCAAGTAAGATTCCTAAACCATCCGAATATCAGGTTTAATAAGAATAACTTACAACAGGTAGAAACAATGAAATATTGGTATTATTTTTCTGCTCCAAGTAAGATTCCTAAACCATCCTAATACCAGGCTTAATAGGAATAACTTACAACAGGTAGAAACAATGAAATATTGGTATTATTTTTCTGCCCCCGTAAGATTCCTAAACCATTCAAATACCAGGCTTAATAGGAATAACTTACAACAGGTAGAAACAATGAAATATTGGTATTATTTTTCCGCCCCCGGTAAGATTCCTAAACCAGCCGAATACCAGGCTTAATAGGAATAACTTACAACAGGTAGAAACAATGAAATATTGGTATTATTTTTCCGCTCCAGGTAAGATTCCTAAACCATTCAAATACCAGGTTTAATAAGAATAACTTACAACAGGTAGAAACAATGAAATATTGGTATTATTTTTCTGCTCCAAGTAAGATTCCTAAACCATCCTAATACCAGGCTTAATAGGAATAACTTACAACAGGTAGAAACAATGAAATATTGGTATTATTTTTCTGCCCCCGTAAGATTCCTAAACCATTCAAATACCAGGCTTAATAGGAATAACTTACAACAGGTAGAAACAATGAAATATTGGTATTATTTTTCCGCCCCCGGTAAGGTTCCTAAACCATCCGAATACCAGGTTTAATAAGAATAACTTACAACAGGTAGAAACAATGAAATGTTGGTATTATTTTTCTGCTCCAAGTAAGATTCCTAAACCAGCCGAATACCAGGCTTAATAGGAATAACTTACAACAGGTAGAAACAATGAAATATTGGTATTATTTTTCCGCCCCCGTAAGATTCCTAAACCATCCGAATAGCAGGCTTAATAAGAATAACTTACAACAGGTAGAAACAATGAAATATTGGTATTATTTTTCTGCCCCCGTAAGATTCCTAAACCATCCGAATACCAGGCTTAATAAGAATAACTTACAACAGGTAGAAACAATGAAATATTGGTATTATTTTTCTGCTCCAAGTAAGATTCCTAAACCAGCCGAATACCAGGCTTAATAAGAATAACTTACAACAGGTAGAAACAATGAAATATTGGTATTATTTTTCTGCTCCAAGTAAGATTCCTAAACCATCCGAATACCAGGTTTAATAAGAATAACTTACAACAGGTAGAAACAATGAAATATTGGTATTATTTTTCTGCTCCAAGTAAGATTCCTAAACCATCCTAATACCAGGCTTAATAGGAATAACTTACAACAGGTAGAAACAATGAAATATTGGTATTATTATTCTGCCCCCGTAAGATTCCTAAACCATTCAAATACCAGGCTTAATAGGAATAACTTACAACAGGTAGAAACAATGAAATATTGGTATTATTTTTCCGCCCCCGGTAAGATTCCTAAACCAGCCGAATACCAGGCTTAATAGGAATAACTTACAACAGGTAGAAACAATGAAATGTTGGTATTATTTTTCTGCTCCAGGTAAGATTCCTAAACCATTCAAATACCAGGTTTAATAAGAATAACTTACAACAGGTAGAAACAATGAAATATTGGTATTATTTTTCTGCTCCAAGTAAGATTCCTAAACCATCCGAATACCAGGATAATAAGAATAACTTACAACAGGTAGAAACAATGAAATATTGGTATTATTTTTTTGCCCCCGGTAAGATTCCTAAACCAGCCGAATAGCAGGCTTAATAGGAATAACTTACAACAGGTAGAAACAATGAAATATTGGTATTATTTTTCCGCCCCCGGTAAGATTCCTAAACCAGCCGAATAGCAGGCTCAATAGGAATAACTTACAACAGGTAGAAACAATGAAATATTGGTATTATTTTTCTGCCCCCGTAAGATTCCTAAACCATCCGAATACCAGGCTTAATAGGAATAACTTACAACGGGTAGAAACAATGAAATATTGGTATTATTTTTCTGCCCCCGTAAGATTCCTAAACCATCCGAATACCAGGCTTAATAAGAATAACTTACAACAGGTAGAAACAATGAAATATTGGTATTATTTTTCTGCTCCCGTAAGATTCCTAAACCAGCCGAATACCAGGCTTAATAACAATAACTAACAACAGGTAGAAACAATGAAATATTGGTATTATTTTACTGCCACCGTAAGATTCCTAAACCATCCGAATAGCAGGCTTAATAAGAATAACTTACAACAGGTAGAAACAATGAAATATTGGTATTATTTTTCCGCCCCCGGTAAGATTCCTAAACCAGCCGAATAGCAGGCTTAATAGGAATAACTTACAACATGTAGAAACAATGAAATATTGGTATTATTTTTCTGCTCCAAGTAAGATTCCTAAACCATCCTAATACCAGGCTTAATAGGAATAACTTACAACAGGTAGAAACAATGAAATATTGGTATTATTTTTCTGCCCCCGTAAGATTCCTAAACCATTCAAATACCAGGCTTAATAGGAATAACTTACAACAGGTAGAAACAATGAAATATTGGTATTATTTTTCCGCCACCGGTAAGATTCCTAAACCAGCCGAATACCAGGCTTAATAGGAATAACTTACAACAGGTAGAAACAATGAAATATTGGTATTATTTTTCCGCTCCAGGTAAGATTCCTAAACCATTCAAATACCAGGTTTAATAAGAATAACTTACAACAGGTAGAAACAATGAAATATTGGTATTATTTTTCTGCTCCAAGTAAGATTCCTAAACCATCCTAATACCAGGCTTAATAGGAATAACTTACAACAGGTAGAAACAATGAAATATTGGTATTATTTTTCCACCCCCGGTAAGATTCCTAAACCAGCCGAATAGCAGGCTTAATAGGAATAACTTACAACAGGTAGAAACAATGAAATATTGGTATTATTCTCCCCCCCCCCCCGTAAGATTCCTAAACAATCCGAATAGCAGGCTTAATAAGAATAACTTACAACTGGTAGAAACAATAAAATATTGGTATTATTTTTCCGCCCCCGTAAGATTCCTAAACCATCCGAATAGCAGGCTTAATAGGAATAACTTACAACAGGTAGAAACAATGAAATATTGGTATTATTTTTCCGCCCCCGGTAAGATTCCTAAACCAGCCGAAAAAAGGCTTAATAGGAATAACTTACAACAGGTAGAAACAATGAAATATTGGTATTATTTTTCTCCCCCCGGTAAGATTCCTAAACCAGCCGAAAAAAGGCTTAATAGGAATAACTTACAACAGGTAGAAACAATGAAATATTGGTATTATTTCCCCCCCCCCCCCGTAAGATTCCTAAACCATCCGAATACCAGGCTTAATAGGAATAACTTACAACAGGTAGAAACAATAAAATATTGGTATTATTTTTCTCCCCCCGGTAAGATTCCTAAACCATCCGAATAGCAGGCTTAATAGGAATAACTTACAACAGGTAGAAACAATGAAATATTGGTATTATTTTTCCGCCCCCGGTAAGATTCCTAAACCAGCCGAATACCAGGCTTAATAGGAATAACTTACAACAGGTAGAAACAATGAAATATTGGTATTATTTTTCTGCCACCGTAAGATTCCTAAACCATCCGAATAGCAGGCTTAATAAGAATAACTTACAACAGGTAGAAACAATGAAATATTGGTATTATTTTTCTGCCCCCGGTAAGATTCCTAAACCATCCGAATAGCAGGCTTAATAAGAATAACTTAAACAGGTAGAAACAATGAAATATTGGTATTATTTTTCTGCCCCCGGTAAGATTCCTAAACCATCCGAATACCAGGCTTAATAGGAATAACTTACAACAGGTAGAAACAATGAAATATTGGTATTATTTTTCCGCCCCCGGTAAGGTTCCTAAACCATCCGAATACCAGGTTTAATAAGAATAACTTACAACAGGTAGAAACAATGAAATGTTGGTATTATTTTTCTGCTCCAAGTAAGATTCCTAAACCAGCCGAATACCAGGCTTAATAGGAATAACTTACAACAGGTAGAAACAATGAAATATTGGTATTATTTTTCCGCCCCCGTAAGATTCCTAAACCATCCGAATAGCAGGCTTAATAAGAATAACTTACAACAGGTAGAAACAATGAAATATTGGTATTATTTTTCTGCCCCCGTAAGATTCCTAAACCATCCGAATACCAGGCTTAATAAGAATAACTTACAACAGGTAGAAACAATGAAATATTGGTATTATTTTTCTGCTCCAAGTAAGATTCCTAAACCAGCCGAATACCAGGCTTAATAAGAATAACTTACAACAGGTAGAAACAATGAAATATTGGTATTATTTTTCTGCTCCAAGTAAGATTCCTAAACCATCCGAATATCAGGTTTAATAAGAATAACTTACAACAGGTAGAAACAATGAAATATTGGTATTATTTTTCTGCTCCAAGTAAGATTCCTAAACCATCCTAATACCAGGCTTAATAGGAATAACTTACAACAGGTAGAAACAATGAAATATTGGTATTATTTTTCTGCCCCCGTAAGATTCCTAAACCATTCAAATACCAGGCTTAATAGGAATAACTTACAACAGGTAGAAACAATGAAATATTGGTATTATTTTTCCGCCCCCGGTAAGATTCCTAAACCAGCCGAATACCAGGCTTAATAGGAATAACTTACAACAGGTAGAAACAATGAAATATTGGTATTATTTTTCCGCTCCAGGTAAGATTCCTAAACCATTCAAATACCAGGTTTAATAAGAATAACTTACAACAGGTAGAAACAATGAAATATTGGTATTATTTTTCTGCTCCAAGTAAGATTCCTAAACCATCCTAATACCAGGCTTAATAGGAATAACTTACAACAGGTAGAAACAATGAAATATTGGTATTATTTTTCTGCCCCCGTAAGATTCCTAAACCATTCAAATACCAGGCTTAATAGGAATAACTTACAACAGGTAGAAACAATGAAATATTGGTATTATTTTTCCGCCCCCGGTAAGGTTCCTAAACCATCCGAATACCAGGTTTAATAAGAATAACTTACAACAGGTAGAAACAATGAAATGTTGGTATTATTTTTCTGCTCCAAGTAAGATTCCTAAACCAGCCGAATACCAGGCTTAATAGGAATAACTTACAACAGGTAGAAACAATGAAATATTGGTATTATTTTTCCGCCCCCGTAAGATTCCTAAACCATCCGAATAGCAGGCTTAATAAGAATAACTTACAACAGGTAGAAACAATGAAATATTGGTATTATTTTTCTGCCCCCGTAAGATTCCTAAACCATCCGAATACCAGGCTTAATAAGAATAACTTACAACAGGTAGAAACAATGAAATATTGGTATTATTTTTCTGCTCCAAGTAAGATTCCTAAACCAGCCGAATACCAGGCTTAATAAGAATAACTTACAACAGGTAGAAACAATGAAATATTGGTATTATTTTTCTGCTCCAAGTAAGATTCCTAAACCATCCGAATACCAGGTTTAATAAGAATAACTTACAACAGGTAGAAACAATGAAATATTGGTATTATTTTTCTGCTCCAAGTAAGATTCCTAAACCATCCTAATACCAGGCTTAATAGGAATAACTTACAACAGGTAGAAACAATGAAATATTGGTATTATTATTCTGCCCCCGTAAGATTCCTAAACCATTCAAATACCAGGCTTAATAGGAATAACTTACAACAGGTAGAAACAATGAAATATTGGTATTATTTTTCCGCCCCCGGTAAGATTCCTAAACCAGCCGAATACCAGGCTTAATAGGAATAACTTACAACAGGTAGAAACAATGAAATGTTGGTATTATTTTTCTGCTCCAGGTAAGATTCCTAAACCATCCGAATACCAGGCTTAATAAGAATAACTTACAACAGGTAGAAACAATGAAATATTGGTATTATTTTTCTGCTCCAAGTAAGATTCCTAAACCAGCCGAATACCAGGCTTAATAAGAATAACTTACAACAGGTAGAAACAATGAAATATTGGTATTATTTTTCTGCTCCAAGTAAGATTCCTAAACCATCCGAATACCAGGTTTAATAAGAATAACTTACAACAGGTAGAAACAATGAAATATTGGTATTATTTTTCTGCTCCAAGTAAGATTCCTAAACCATCCTAATACCAGGCTTAATAGGAATAACTTACAACAGGTAGAAACAATGAAATATTGGTATTATTATTCTGCCCCCGTAAGATTCCTAAACCATTCAAATACCAGGCTTAATAGGAATAACTTACAACAGGTAGAAACAATGAAATATTGGTATTATTTTTCCGCCCCCGGTAAGATTCCTAAACCAGCCGAATACCAGGCTTAATAGGAATAACTTACAACAGGTAGAAACAATGAAATGTTGGTATTATTTTTCTGCTCCAGGTAAGATTCCTAAACCATTCAAATACCAGGTTTAATAAGAATAACTTACAACAGGTAGAAACAATGAAATATTGGTATTATTTTTCTGCTCCAAGTAAGATTCCTAAACCATCCGAATACCAGGTTTAATAAGAATAACTTACAACAGGTAGAAACAATGAAATATTGGTATTATTTTTCTGCCCCCGGTAAGATTCCTAAACCAGCCGAATAGCAGGCTTAATAGGAATAACTTACAACAGGTAGAAACAATGAAATATTGGTATTATTTTTCCGCCCCCGGTAAGATTCCTAAACCAGCCGAATAGCAGGCTCAATAGGAATAACTTACAACAGGTAGAAACAATGAAATATTGGTATTATTTTTCTGCCCCCGTAAGATTCCTAAACCATCCGAATACCAGGCTTAATAGGAATAACTTACAACGGGTAGAAACAATGAAATATTGGTATTATTTTTCTGCCCCCGTAAGATTCCTAAACCATCCGAATACCAGGCTTAATAAGAATAACTTACAACAGGTAGAAACAATGAAATATTGGTATTATTTTTCTGCTCCCGTAAGATTCCTAAACCAGCCGAATACCAGGCTTAATAACAATAACTAACAACAGGTAGAAACAATGAAATATTGGTATTATTTTACTGCCACCGTAAGATTCCTAAACCATCCGAATAGCAGGCTTAATAAGAATAACTTACAACAGGTAGAAACAATGAAATATTGGTATTATTTTTCCGCCCCCGGTAAGATTCCTAAACCAGCCGAATAGCAGGCTTAATAGGAATAACTTACAACATGTAGAAACAATGAAATATTGGTATTATTTTTCTGCTCCAAGTAAGATTCCTAAACCATCCTAATACCAGGCTTAATAGGAATAACTTACAACAGGTAGAAACAATGAAATATTGGTATTATTTTTCTGCCCCCGTAAGATTCCTAAACCATTCAAATACCAGGCTTAATAGGAATAACTTACAACAGGTAGAAACAATGAAATATTGGTATTATTTTTCCGCCCCCGGTAAGATTCCTAAACCAGCCGAATACCAGGCTTAATAGGAATAACTTACAACAGGTAGAAACAATGAAATATTGGTATTATTTTTCCGCTCCAGGTAAGATTCCTAAACCATTCAAATACCAGGTTTAATAAGAATAACTTACAACAGGTAGAAACAATGAAATATTGGTATTATTTTTCTGCTCCAAGTAAGATTCCTAAACCATCCTAATACCAGGCTTAATAGGAATAACTTACAACAGGTAGAAACAATGAAATATTGGTATTATTTTTCTGCCCCCGTAAGATTCCTAAACCATTCAAATACCAGGCTTAATAGGAATAACTTACAACAGGTAGAAACAATGAAATATTGGTATTATTTTTCCGCCCCCGGTAAGGTTCCTAAACCATCCGAATACCAGGTTTAATAAGAATAACTTACAACAGGTAGAAACAATGAAATGTTGGTATTATTTTTCTGCTCCAAGTAAGATTCCTAAACCAGCCGAATACCAGGCTTAATAGGAATAACTTACAACAGGTAGAAACAATGAAATATTGGTATTATTTTTCCGCCCCCGTAAGATTCCTAAACCATCCGAATAGCAGGCTTAATAAGAATAACTTACAACAGGTAGAAACAATGAAATATTGGTATTATTTTTCTGCCCCCGTAAGATTCCTAAACCATCCGAATACCAGGCTTAATAAGAATAACTTACAACAGGTAGAAACAATGAAATATTGGTATTATTTTTCTGCTCCAAGTAAGATTCCTAAACCAGCCGAATACCAGGCTTAATAAGAATAACTTACAACAGGTAGAAACAATGAAATATTGGTATTATTTTTCTGCTCCAAGTAAGATTCCTAAACCATCCGAATACCAGGTTTAATAAGAATAACTTACAACAGGTAGAAACAATGAAATATTGGTATTATTTTTCTGCTCCAAGTAAGATTCCTAAACCATCCTAATACCAGGCTTAATAGGAATAACTTACAACAGGTAGAAACAATGAAATATTGGTATTATTATTCTGCCCCCGTAAGATTCCTAAACCATTCAAATACCAGGCTTAATAGGAATAACTTACAACAGGTAGAAACAATGAAATATTGGTATTATTTTTCCGCCCCCGGTAAGATTCCTAAACTAGCCGAATACCAGGCTTAATAGGAATAACTTACAACAGGTAGAAACAATGAAATGTTGGTATTATTTTTCTGCTCCAGGTAAGATTCCTAAACCATTCAAATACCAGGTTTAATAAGAATAACTTACAACAGGTAGAAACAATGAAATATTGGTATTATTTTTCTGCTCCAAGTAAGATTCCTAAACCATCCGAATACCAGGTTTAATAAGAATAACTTACAACAGGTAGAAACAATGAAATATTGGTATTATTTTTCTGCCCCCGGTAAGATTCCTAAACCAGCCGAATAGCAGGCTTAATAGGAATAACTTACAACAGGTAGAAACAATGAAATATTGGTATTATTTTTCCGCCCCCGGTAAGATTCCTAAACCAGCCGAATAGCAGGCTCAATAGGAATAACTTACAACAGGTAGAAACAATGAAATATTGGTATTATTTTTCTGCCCCCGTAAGATTCCTAAACCATCCGAATACCAGGCTTAATAGGAATAACTTACAACGGGTAGAAACAATGAAATATTGGTATTATTTTTCTGCCCCCGTAAGATTCCTAAGCCATCCGAATACCAGGCTTAATAAGAATAACTTACAACAGGTAGAAACAATGAAATATTGGTATTATTTTTCTGCTCCCGTAAGATTCCTAAACCAGCCGAATACCAGGCTTAATAACAATAACTAACAACAGGTAGAAACAATGAAATATTGGTATTATTTTACTGCCACCGTAAGATTCCTAAACCATCCGAATAGCAGGCTTAATAAGAATAACTTACAACAGGTAGAAACAATGAAATATTGGTATTATTTTTCCGCCCCCGGTAAGATTCCTAAACCAGCCGAATAGCAGGCTTAATAGGAATAACTTACAACATGTAGAAACAATGAAATATTGGTATTATTTTTCTGCCCCCGGTAAGATTCCTAAACCATCCGAATAGCAGGCTTAATAGGAATAACTTACAACAGGTAGAAACAATGAAATATTGGTATTATTTTTCCGCCCCCGTAAGATTCCTAAACCAGCCGAATAGCAGGTTTAATAGGAATAACTTACAACAGGTAGAAACAATGAAATATTGGTATTATTTTTCCGCCCCCGGTAAGATTCCTAAACCAGCCGAATAGCAGGCTTAATAGGAATAACTTACAACAGGTAGAAACAATGAAATATTGGTATTATTTTTCTGCCCCCCGTAAGATTCCTAACCCATCCGAATAGCAGGCTTAATAAGAATAACTTACAACAGGTAGAAACAATGAAATATTGGTATTATTTTTCTGCCCCCGTAAGATTCCTAAACCATCCGAATACCAGGCTTAATAAGAATAACATACAACAGGTAGAAACAATGTAATATTGGTATTATTTTTCTGCCCCGGTAAGATTCCTAAACCAGCCGAATACTAGGCTTAATAAGAATAACTTACAACAGGTAGAAACAATGAAATATTGGTATTATTTTTCTGCTCCAAGTAAGATTCCTAAACCAGCCGAATACTAGGCTTAATAGGAATAACTTACAACAGGTAGAAACAATGAAATATTGGTATTATTTTTCTGCCCCCCGTAAGATTCCAAAACCAGCCGAATACCAGGCTTAATAGGAATAACATACAACAGGTAGAAACAATGATATATTGGTATTATTTTTCTGCCCCCGTAAGATTCCTAAACCATCCGAATACCAGGCTTAATAGGAATAACTTACAACAGGTAGAAACAATGAAATATTGGTATTATTTTTCTGCTCCAGGTAAGATTCCTAAACCATCCGAATACCAGGTTTAATAAGAATAACTTACAACAGGTAGAAACAATGAAATATTGGTATTATTTTTCTGCCACCGTAAGATTCCTAAACCAGCCGAATAGCTGGATTAATAGGAATAACTTACAACAGGTAGAAACAATGAAATATTGGTATTATTTTTCTGCCCCCGGTAAGATTCCTAAACCATCCGAATACCAGGTTTAAGAAGAATAACTTACAACAGGTAGAAACAATGAAATATTGGTATTATTTTTCTGCCACCGTAAGATTCCTAAACCAGCCGAATAGCAGGCTTAATAGGAATAACTTACAACAGGCAGAAACAATGAAATATTGGTATTATTTTTCCGCCCCCGGTAAGATTCCTAAACCAGCCGAATAGCAGGCTTAATAGGAATAACTTACAACAGGTAGAAACAATGAAATATTGGTATTATTTTTCTGCCCCCGTAAGATTCCTAAACCATCCGAATACCAGGCTTAATAGGAATAACTTACAACGGGTAGAAACAATGAAATATTGGTATTATTTTTCTGCCCCCGTAAGATTACTAAACCATCCGAATACCAGGCTTAATAAGAATAACTTACAACAGGTAGAAACAATGAAATATTGGTATTATTTTTCTGCTCCCGTAAGATTCCTAAACCAGCCGAATACCAGGCTTAATAACAATAACTAACAACAGGTAGAAACAATGAAATATTGGTATTATTTTACTGCCACCGTAAGATTCCTAAACCATCCGAATAGCAGGCTTAATAAGAATAACTTACAACAGGTAGAAACATTGAAATATTGGTATTATTTTTCCGCCCCCGGTAAGATTCCTAAACCAGCCGAATAGCAGGCTTAATAGGAATAACTTACAACATGTAGAAACAATGAAATATTGGTATTATTTTTCTGCCCCCGGTAAGATTCCTAAACCATCCGAATAGCAGGCTTAATAGGAATAACTTACAACAGGTAGAAACAATGAAATATTGGTATTATTTTTCCGCCCCCGTAAGATTCCTAAACCAGCCGAATAGCAGGTTTAATAGGAATAACTTACAACAGGTAGAAACAATGAAATATTGGTATTATTTTTCCGCCCCCGGTAAGATTCCTAAACCAGCCGAATAGCAGGCTTAATAGGAATAACTTACAACAGGTAGAAACAATGAAATATTGGTATTATTTTTCTGCCCCCCGTAAGATTCCTAACCCATCCGAATAGCAGGCTTAATAAGAATAACTTACAACAGGTAGAAACAATGAAATATTGGTATTATTTTTCTGCCCCCGTAAGATTCCTAAACCATCCGAATACCAGGCTTAATAAGAATAACATACAACAGGTAGAAACAATGAAATATTGGTATTATTTTTCTGCCCCGGTAAGATTCCTAAACCAGCCGAATACTAGGCTTAATAAGAAT
The DNA here is from genome assembly GCA_946811695.1 of Gonocerus acuteangulatus. Taxonomy (NCBI): domain Eukaryota; kingdom Metazoa; phylum Arthropoda; class Insecta; order Hemiptera; family Coreidae; genus Gonocerus; species Gonocerus acuteangulatus. The sequence goes on from OX328123.1 coordinate 169,145,239, forward strand.
AACTTACAACAGGTAGAAACAATGAAATATTGGTATTATTTTTCTGCTCCAAGTAAGATTCCTAAACCAGCCGAATACTAGGCTTCATAGGAATAACTTACAACAGGTAGAAACAATGAAATATTGGTATTATTTTTCTGCCCCCCGTAAGATTCCAAAACCAGCCGAATACCAGGCTTAATAGGAATAACATACAACAGGTAGAAACAATGATATATTGGTATTATTTTTCTGCCCCCGTAAGATTCCTAAACCATCCGAATACCAGGCTTAATAGGAATAACTTACAACAGGTAGAAACAATGAAATATTGGTATTATTTTTCTGCTCCAGGTAAGATTCCTAAACCATCCGAATACCAGGTTTAATAAGAATAACTTACAACAGGTAGAAACAATGAAATATTGGTATTATTTTTCTGCCACCGTAAGATTCCTAAACCAGCCGAATAGCTGGATTAATAGGAATAACTTACAACAGGTAGAAACAATGAAATATTGGTATTATTTTTCCGCTCCCGTAAGATTCCTAAACCAGCCGAATACCAGGGTTAATAAGAATAACTTACAATAGGTAGAAACAATGAAATATTGGTATTATTTTTCTGCCCCCGTAAGATTCCTAAACCATCCGAATACCAGGCTTAATAGGAATAACTTACAACAGGTAGAAACAATGAAATATTGGTATTATTTTTCCGCCCCCCGTAAGATTCCTAAACCATTCAAATACCAGGCTTAATAGGAATAACATACAACAGGTAGAAACAATGAAATATTGGTATTATTTTTCCGCCCCCGGTAAGATTCCTTAACCATCCGAATACCAGGCTTAATAGGAATGACTTACAACAGGTAGAAACAATGAAATATTGGTATTATTTTTCCGCTCCCGTAAGATTCCTAAACCAGCCGAATACCAGGGTTAATAAGAATAACTTACAACAGGTAGAAACAATGAAATATTGGTATTATTTTTCTGCCCCCGTAAGATTCCTAAACCAGCCGAATACCAGGCTTAATAACAATAACTAACAGCAGGTAGAAACAATGAAATATTGGTATTATTTTTCTGCCACCGTAAGATTCCTAAACCATCCGAATAGCAGGCTTAATAAGAATAACTTACAACAGGTAGAAACAATGAAATATTGGTATTATTTTTCTGCTCCCGTAAGATTCCTAAACCAGCCGAATACCAGGCTTAATAACAATAACTAACAACAGGTAGAAACAATGAAATATTGGTATTATTTTACTGCCACCGTAAGATTCCTAAACCATCCGAATAGCAGGCTTAATAAGAATAACTTACAACAGGTAGAAACAATGAAATATTGGTATTATTTTTCCGCCCCCGGTAAGATTCCTAAACCAGCCGAATAGCAGGCTTAATAGGAATAACTTACAACATGTAGAAACAATGAAATATTGGTATTATTTTTCTGCCCCCGGTAAGATTCCTAAACCATCCGAATAGCAGGCTTAATAGGAATAACTTACAACAGGTAGAAACAATGAAATATTGGTATTATTTTTCCGCCCCCGTAAGATTCCTAAACCAGCCGAATAGCAGGTTTAATAGGAATAACTTACAACAGGTAGAAACAATGAAATATTGGTATTATTTTTCCGCCCCCGGTAAGATTCCTAAACCAGCCGAATAGCAGGCTTAATAGGAATAACGTACAACAGGTAGAAACAATGAAATATTGGTATTATTTTTCTGCCCCCCGTAAGATTCCTAACCCATCCGAATAGCAGGCTTAATAAGAATAACTTACAACAGGTAGAAACAATGAAATATTGGTATTATTTTTCTGCCCCCGTAAGATTCCTAAACCATCCGAATACCAGGCTTAATAAGAATAACATACAACAGGTAGAAACAATGAAATATTGGTATTATTTTTCCGCCCCCGTAAGATTCCTAAACCATCCGAATACCAGGCTTAATAGGAATAACTTACAACAGGTAGAAACAATGAAATATTGGTATTATTTTACTGCCACCGTAAGATTCCTAAACCATCCGAATAGCAGGATTAATAGGAATAACTTACAACAGGTAGAAACAATGAAATATTGGTATTATTTTTCCGCTCCCGTAAGATTCCTAAACCAGCCGAATACCAGGGTTAATAAGAATAACTTACAATAGGTAGAAACAATGAAATATTTGTATTATTTTTCCGCCCCCCGGTAAGATTCCTAAACCATCCGAATACCAGGCTTAATAGGAATAACTTACAACAGGTAGAAACAATGAAATATTGGTATTATTTTTCCGCTCCCGTAAGATTCCTAAACCAGCCGAATACCAGGGTTAATAAGAATAACTTACAACAGGTAGAAACAATGAAATATTGGTATTATTTTTCTGCCTCCGTAAGATTCCTAAACCAGCCGAATACCAGGCTTAATAACAATAACTAACAGCAGGTAGAAACAATGAAATATTGGTATTATTTTTCTGCCACCGTAAGATTCCTAAACCATCCGAATAGCAGGCTTAATAAGAATAACTTACAACAGGTAGAAACAATGAAATATTGGTATTATATTTCTGCCCCCGTAAGATTCCTAAACCAGCCGAATACTAGGCTTAATAGGAATAACTTACAACAGGTAGAAACAATGAAATATTGGTATTATTTTTCTGCCCCCGGTAAGATTCCTATACCATTCAAATAGCAGGCTTAATAAGAATAACTTACAACAGGTAGAAAATATGAAATATTGGTATTATTTTTCCGCCCCCGTAAGATTCCTAAACCAGCCGAATAGCAGGTTTAATAGGAATAACTTACAACAGGTAGAAACAATGAAATATTGGTATTATTTTTCCGCCCCCGGTAAGATTCCTAAACCAGCCGAATAGCAGGCTTAATAGGAATAACTTACAACAGGTAGAAACAATGAAATATTGGTATTATTTTTCTGCCCCCCGTAAGATTCCTAACCCATCCGAATAGCAGGCTTAATAAGAATAACTTACAACAGGTAGAAACAATGAAATATTGGTATTATTTTTCCGCCCCCGGTAAGATTCCTAAACCAGCCGAATAGCAGGCTTAATAGGAATAACTTACAACAGGTAGAAAATATGAAATATTGGTATTATTTTTCTGCCCCCGGTAAGATTCCTACACCAGCCGAATACCAGGCTTAATAAGAATAACTTACAACAGGTAGAAACAATGAAATATTGGTATTATTTTTCTGCCCCCGGTAAGATTCCTATACCATTCAAATAGCAGGCTTAATAAGAATAACTTACAACAGGTAGAAACAATGAAATGTTGGTATTATTTTTCCGCCCCCGGTAAGATTCCTAAACCAGCCGAATAGCAGGCTTAATAAGAATAACTTACAACAGGTAGAAACAATGAAATATTGGTATTATTTTTCCGCCCCGGTAAGATTCCTAAACCAGCCGAATACTAGGCTTAATAAGAATAACTTACAACAGGTAGAAACAATGAAATATTGGTATTATTTTTCTGCTCCAAGTAAGATTCCTAAACCAGCCGAATACTAGGCTTAATAGGAATAACTTACAACAGGTAGAAACAATGAAATATTAGTATTATTTTTCTGCCCCCCGTAAGATTCCAAAACCAGCCGAATACCAGGCTTAATAGGAATAACATACAACAGGTAGAAACAATGAAATATTGGTATTATTTTTCTGCCCCCGTAAGATTCCTAAACCATCCAAATACCAGGCTTAATAGGAATAACTTACAACAGGTAGAAACAATGAAATATTGGTATTATTTTTCTGCCCCCGTAAGATTCCTAAACCAGCCGAATACCAGGTTTAAATAGAATAACTTACAACAGGTAGAAACAATGAAATATTGGTATTATTTTTCTGCCACCGTAAGATTCCTAAACCAGCCGAATAGCAGGATTAATAGGAATAACTTACAACAGGTAGAAACAATGAAATATTGGTATTATTTTTCCGCTCCCGTAAGATTCCTAAACCAGCCGAATACCAGGGTTAATAAGAATAACTTACAATAGGTAGAAACAATGAAATATTGGTATTATTTTTCTGCCCCCGTAAGATTCCTAAACCATCCGAATACCAGGCTTAATAGGAATAACTTACAACAGGTAGAAACAATGAAATATTGGTATTATTTTTCCGCCCCCCGTAAGATTCCTAAACCATTCAAATACCAGGCTTAATAGGAATAACATACAACAGGTAGAAACAATGAAATATTGGTATTATTTTTCCGCCCCCGGTAAGATTCCTAAACCATCCGAATACCAGGCTTAATAGGAATAACTTACAACAGGTAGAAACAATGAAATATTGGTATTATTTTTCCGCTCCCGTAAGATTCCTAAACCAGCCGAATACCAGGGTTAATAAGAATAACTTACAACAGGTAGAAACAATGAAATATTGGTATTATTTTTCCGCCCCCGGTAAGATTCCTAAACCAGCCGAATAGCAGGCTTAATAAGAATAACTTACAACAGGTAGAAACAATGAAATATTGGTATTATTTTTCCGCCCCCCGTAAGATTCCTAAACCAGCCGAATATCAGGCTTAATAAGAATAACTTACAACAGGTAGATACCATGAAATATTGGTATTATTTTTCTGCCCCCCGTAAGATTCCTAAACCATCCGAATAGCAGGCTTACTAAGAATAACTTACAACAGGTAGAAACAATGAAATATTGGTATTATTTTTCTGCCCCCGTAAGATTCCTAAGCCAGCCGAATACCAGGCTTAATAAGAATAACTTACAACAGGTAGAAACAATGAAATATTGGTATTATTTTTCTGCTCCAGGTAAGATTCCTAAACCATCCGAATACCAGGCTTAATAAGACTAACTTACAACAGGCAGAAACAATGAAATATTGGTATTATTTTTCCGCCCCCGGTAAGATTCCTAAACCAGCCGAATAGCAGGCTTAATAGGAATAACTTACAACAGGTAGAAACAATGAAATATTGGTATTATTTTTCCGCCCCCGTAAGATTCCTAAACCATCGTAATAGCAGGCTTAATAAGAATAACTTACAACAGGTAGAAACAATGAAATATTGGTATTATTTTTCTGCCACCGTAAGATTCCTAACCCATCCGAATACCAGGCTTAATAAGAATAACATACAACAGGTAGAAACAATGAAATATTGGTATTATTTTTCCGCCCCCGTAAGATTCCTAACCCATCCGAATACCAGGCTTAATAAGAATAACATACAACAGGTAGAAACAATGAAATATTGGTATTATTTTTCCGCCCCCGTAAGATTCCTAAACCATCCGAATAGCAGGCTTAATAAGAATAACTTACAACAGGTAGAAAAAATGAAATATTGGTATTATTTTTCCGCCCCCGTAAGATTCCTAAACCATCCGAATAGCAGGCTTAATAAGAATAACTTACAACAGGTAGAAACAATGAAATATTGGTATTATTTTTCTCCCACCGTAAGATTCCTAAACCAGCCGAATAGCAGGCTTAATAGGAATAACATACAACAGATAGAAACAATGAAATATTGGTATTATTTTCCCGTCCCCCGTAAGATTCCTAAACCATCCGAATACCAGGCTTAATAAGAATAACTTACAACAGGTAGAAACAATGAAAAATTGGTATTATTTTTCTGCCCCCGGTAAGATTCCTAAACCATTCAAATACCAGGTTTAATAAGAATAACTTACAACAGATAGAAACAATGAAATATGGGTATTATTTTTCTGCCACCGTAAGATTCCTAAACCATCCGAATACCAGGCTTAATAAGAATAGTTTACAACAGGTAGAAACAATGAAATATTGGTATTATTTTTCTGCCCCCGTAAGATTCCTAAACCAGCCGAATACCAGGCTTAATAACAATAACTTACAACAGGTAGAAACAATGAAATATTGGTATTATTTTTCTGCCACCGTAAGATTCCTAAACCATCCGAATAGCAGGCTTAATAAGAATAACATACAACAGGTAGAAACAATGAAATATTGGTATTATTTTTCTGCCACCGTAAGATTCCTAAACCAGCCGAATAGCAGGCTTAATAGGAATAACTTACAACAGGTAGAAACAATGAAATATTGGTATTATTTTTCCGCCCCCGTAAGATTCCTAAACCATCCGAATACCAGGCTTAATAGGAATAACTTACAACAGGTAGAAACAATGAAATATTTGTATTATTTTTCCGCCCAGTAAGATTCCTAAACCATCCGAATACCAGGCTTAATAGGAATAACTTACAACAGGTAGAAACAATGAAATATTGGTATTATTTTTCCGCCCCGTAAGATTCCTAAACCATCCGAATAGCAGGCTTAATAAGAATAACTTACAACAGGTAGAAACCATGAAATATTGGTATTATTTTTCTGCCCCCCGTAAGATTCCTAAACCATCCGAATAGCAGGCTTAATAAGAATAACTTACAACAGGTAGAAACAATGAAATATTGGTATTATTTTTCTGCCCCCGTAAGATTCCTGAGCCAGCCGAATACCAGGCTTAATAAGAATAACTTACAACAGGTAGAAACAATGAAATATTGGTATTATTTTTCTGCTCCAGGTACGATTCCTAAACCATCCGAATACCAGGCTTAATAAGAATAACATACAACAGATAGAAACAATGAAATATTGGTATTATTTTTACGCCCCCCGTAAGATTCCTAAACCATCCGAATACCAGGCTTAATAAGACTAACTTACAACAGGTAGAAACAATGAAATATTGGTATTATTTTTCCGCCCCCCGTAAGATTCCTAAACCAGCCGAATAGCAGGCTTAATAGGAATAACTTACAACAGGTAGAAACAATGAAATATTGGTATTATTTTTCCGCCCCCGTAAGATTCCTAAACCAGCCGAATACCAGGCTTAATAACAATAACTTACAACAGGTAGAAACAATGAAATATTGGTATTATTTTTCTGCCACCGTAAGATTCCTAAACCATCCGAATAGCAGGCTTAATAAGAATAACATACAACAGGTAGAAACAATGAAATATTGGTTTTATTTTTCTGCTCCAAGTAAGATTCCTAAACCAGCCGAATACTAGGCTTAATAGGAATAACTTACAACAGGTAGAAACAATGAAATATTGGTATTATTTTTCTGCCCCCGGTAAGATTCCTATACCATTCAAATAGCAGGCTTAATAAGAATAACTTACAACAGGTATAAAATATGAAATATTGGTATTATTTTTCTGCCCCCGGTAAGATTCCTATACCATTGAAATAGCAGGCTTAATAAGAATAACTTACAACAGGTAGAAAATATGAAATATTGGTATTATTTTTCTGCCCCCGGTAAGATTCCTACACCAGCCGAATACCAGGCTTAATAAGAATAACTTACAACAGGTAGAAACAATGAAATATTGGTATTATTTTTCTGCCCCCGGTAAGATTCATATACCATTCAAATAGCAGGCTTAATAAGAATAACTTACAACAGGTAGAAACAATGAAATATTGGTATTATTTTTCTGCTCCAGGTAAGATTCCTAAACCATCCGAATACCAGGCTTAATAAGACTAACTTACAACAGGCAGAAACAATGAAATATTGGTATTATTTTTCCGCCCCCGGTAAGATTCCTAAACCAGCCGAATAGCAGGCTTAATAAGAATAACTTACAACAGGTAGAAACAATGAAATAATGGTATTATTTTTCTGCCCCCGTAAGATGCCTAAACCATCCGAATACCAGGCTTAATAAGAATAACTTACAACAGGTAGAAACAATGAAATATTGGTATTATTTTTCCGCCCCGTAAGATTCCTAAACCATCCGAATAGCAGGCTTAATAAGAATAACTTACAACAGGTAGAAACCATGAAATATTGGTATTATTTTTCTGCCCTCGTAAGATGCCTAAACCATCCGAATAGCAGGCTTAATAAGAATAACTTACAACAGGTAGAAACAATGAAATATTGGTATTATTTTTCTGCCCCCGTAAGATTCCTAAGCCAGCCGAATACCAGGCTTAATAAAAATAACTTACAACAGGTAGAAACAATGAAATATTGGTATTATTTATCTGCACCAACTAAGATTCCTAAACCATTCAAATAGCAGGCTTAATAAGAATAACTTACAACAGGTAGAAACAATGAAATATTGGTATTATTTTTCCGCCCCCGGTAAGATTCCTAAACCATCCGAATACCAGGCTTAATAGGAATAACTTACAACAGGTAGAAACAATGAAATATTGGTATTATTTTTCCGCCCCCCGTAAGATTCCTAAACCATCCGAATAGCAGGCTTAATAAGACTAACTTACAACAGGTAGAAACAATGAAATATTGGTATTATTTTTCTGCTCCAACTAAGATTCCTAAACCATTCAAATAGCAGGCTTAATAAGAATAACTTACAACAGGTAGAAACAATGAAATATAGGTATTATTTTTCCGCCCCCGGTAAGATTCCTAAACCATTCAAATAGCAGGCTTAATAAGAATAACTTACAACAGGTAGAAACAATGACATATTGGATTTATTTTTCTGCTCCAAGGAAGATTCCTAAACCAGCCGAATACTAGGCTTAATAGGAATAACTTACAACAGGTAGAAACAATAAAATATTGGTATTATTTTTCTGCCCCCGGTAAGATTCCTATGCCATTCAAATAGCAGGCTTAATAAGAATAAATTACAACAGGTAGAAAATATGAAATATTGGTATTATTTTTCTGCCCCCGGTAAGATTCCTATACCATTCAAATAGCAGGCTTAATAAGAATAACTTACAACAGGTAGAAAATATGAAATATTGGTATTATTTTTCTGCCCCCGGTAAGATTCCTACACCAGCCGAATACCAGGCTTAATAAGAATAACTTACAACAGGTAGAAACAATGAAATATTGGTATTATTTTTCAGCCCCCGGTAAGATTCCTATACCATTCAAATAGCAGGCTTAATAAGAATAACTTACAACAGGTAGAAACAATGAAATATTGGTATTATTTTTCCGCCCCCGTAAGATTCCTAAACCATCCGAATAGCAGGCTTAATAAGAATAACTTACAACAGGTAGAAACAATGAAATATTGGTATTATTTTTCTGCCACCGTAAGATTCCTAACCCATCCGAATACCAGGCTTAATAAGAATAACATACAACAGGTAGAAACAATGAAATATTGGTATTATTTTTCCGCCCCCGTAAGATTCCTAAACCATCCGAATAGCAGGCTTAATAGGAATAACATACAACAGATAGAAACAATGAAATATTGGTATTATTTTCCTGCCCCCCGTAAGATTCCTAAACCATCCGAATACCAGGCTTAATAAGAATAACTTACAACAGGTAGAAACAATGAAATATTGGTATTATTTTTCTGCCCCCGGTAAGATTCCTAAACCATCCGAATACCAGGCTTCATAGGAATAACTTACAACAGGTAGAAACAATGAAATATTGGTATTATTTTTCCGCCCCCGTAAGATTCCTAAACCATCCGAATACCAGGCTTAATAGGAATAACTTACAACAGGTAGAAACAATGAAATATTTGTATTATTTTTCCGCCCAGTAAGATTCCTAAACCATCCGAATACCAGGCTTAATAGGAATAACTTACAACAGGTAGAAACAATGAAATATTGGTATTATTTTTCCGCCCCGTAAGATTCCTAAACCATCCGAATAGCAGGCTTAATAAGAATAACTTACAACAGGTAGAAACCATGAAATATTGGTATTATTTTTCTGCCCCCCGTAAGATTCCTAAACCATCCGAATAGCAGGCTTAATAAGAATAACTTACAACAGGTAGAAACAATGAAATATTGGTATTATTTTTCCGCCCCCCGTAAGATTCCTAAACCATCCGAATACCAGGCTTAATAAGACTAACTTACAACAGGTAGAAACAATGAAATATTGGTATTATTTTTCCGCCCCCCGTAAGATTCCTAAACCAGCCGAATAGCAGGCTTAATAGGAATAACTTACAACAGGTAGAAACAATGAAATATTGGTATTATTTTTCCGCCCCCGTAAGATTCCTAAACCAGCCGAATACCAGGCTTAATAACAATAACTTACAACAGGTAGAAACAATGAAATATTGGTATTATTTTTCTGCCACCGTAAGATTCCTAAACCATCCGAATAGCAGGCTTAATAAGAATAACATACAACAGGTAGAAACAATGAAATATTGGTTTTATTTTTCTGCTCCAAGTAAGATTCCTAAACCAGCCGAATACTAGGCTTAATAGGAATAACTTACAACAGGTAGAAACAATGAAATATTGGTATTATTTTTCTGCCCCCGGTAAGATTCCTATACCATTCAAATAGCAGGCTTAATAAGAATAACTTACAACAGGTATAAAATATGAAATATTGGTATTATTTTTCTGCCCCCGGTAAGATTCCTATACCATTGAAATAGCAGGCTTAATAAGAATAACTTACAACAGGTAGAAAATATGAAATATTGGTATTATTTTTCTGCCCCCGGTAAGATTCCTACACCAGCCGAATACCAGGCTTAATAAGAATAACTTACAACAGGTAGAAACAATGAAATATTGGTATTATTTTTCTGCCCCCGGTAAGATTCATATACCATTCAAATAGCAGGCTTAATAAGAATAACTTACAACAGGTAGAAACAATGAAATATTGGTATTATTTTTCTGCTCCAGGTAAGATTCCTAAACCATCCGAATACCAGGCTTAATAAGACTAACTTACAACAGGCAGAAACAATGAAATATTGGTATTATTTTTCCGCCCCCGGTAAGATTCCTAAACCAGCCGAATAGCAGGCTTAATAAGAATAACTTACAACAGGTAGAAACAATGAAATAATGGTATTATTTTTCTGCCCCCGTAAGATGCCTAAACCATCCGAATACCAGGCTTAATAAGAATAACTTACAACAGGTAGAAACAATGAAATATTGGTATTATTTTTCCGCCCCGTAAGATTCCTAAACCATCCGAATAGCAGGCTTAATAAGAATAACTTACAACAGGTAGAAACCATGAAATATTGGTATTATTTTTCTGTCCCCCGTAAGATTCCTAAACCATCCGAATAGCAGGCTTAATAAGAATAACTTACAACAGGTAGAAACAATGAAATATTGGTATTATTTTTCTGCCCCCGTAAGATTCCTAAGCCAGCCGAATACCAGGCTTAATAAGAATAACTTATAACAGGTAGAAACAATGAAATATTGGTATTATTTATCTGCACCAACTAAGATTCCTAAACCATTCAAATAGCAGGCTTAATAAGAATAACTTACAACAGGTAGAAACAATGAAATATTGGTATTATTTTTCCGCCCCCGGTAAGATTCCTAAACCATCCGAATACCAGGCTTAATAGGAATAACTTACAACAGGTAGAAACAATGAAATATTGGTATTATTTTTCCGCCCCCCGTAAGATTCCTAAACCATCCGAATAGCAGGCTTAATAAGACTAACTTACAACAGGTAGAAACAATGAAATATTGGTATTATTTTTCTGCTCCAACTAAGATTCCTAAACCATTCAAATAGCAGGCTTAATAAGAATAACTTACAACAGGTAGAAACAATGAAATATAGGTATTATTTTTCCGCCCCCGGTAAGATTCCTAAACCATTCAAATAGCAGGCTTAATAAGAATAACTTACAACAGGTAGAAACAATGACATATTGGATTTATTTTTCTGCTCCAAGGAAGATTCCTAAACCAGCCGAATACTAGGCTTAATAGGAATAACTTACAACAGGTAGAAACAATAAAATATTGGTATTATTTTTCTGCCCCCGGTAAGATTCCTATGCCATTCAAATAGCAGGCTTAATAAGAATAAATTACAACAGGTAGAAAATATGAAATATTGGTATTATTTTTCTGCCCCCGGTAAGATTCCTATACCATTCAAATAGCAGGCTTAATAAGAATAACTTACAACAGGTAGAAAATATGAAATATTGGTATTATTTTTCTGCCCCCGGTAAGATTCCTACACCAGCCGAATACCAGGCTTAATAAGAATAACTTACAACAGGTAGAAACTATGAAATATTGGTATTATTTTTCTGCCCCCGGTAAGATTCCTATACCATTCAAATAGCAGGCTTAATAAGAATAACTTACAACAGGTAGAAACAATGAAATATTGGTATTATTTTTCCGCCCCCGTAAGATTCCTAAACCATCCGAATAGCAGGCTTAATAAGAATAACTTACAACAGGTAGAAACAATGAAATATTGGTATTATTTTTCTGCCACCGTAAGATTCCTAACCCATCCGAATACCAGGCTTAATAAGAATAACATACAACAGGTAGAAACAATGAAATATTGGTATTATTTTTCCGCCCCCGTAAGATTCCTAAACCATCCGAATAGCAGGCTTAATAGGAATAACATACAACAGATAGAAACAATGAAATATTGGTATTATTTTCCTGCCCCCCGTAAGATTCCTAAACCATCCGAATACCAGGCTTAAGAAGAATAACTTACAACAGGTAGAAACAATGAAATATTGGTATTATTTTTCTGCCCCCGGTAAGATTCCTAAACCATCCGAATACCAGGCTTCATAGGAATAACTTACAACAGGTAGAAACAATGAAATATTGGTATTATTTTTCCGCCCCCGTAAGATTCCTAAACCATTCAAATACCAGGCTTAATAAGAATAACTTACAACAGATAGAAACAATGAAATATTGGTATTATTTTTCTGCCACCGTAAGATTCCTAAACCATCCGAATACCAGGCTTAATAAGAATAGTTTACAACAGGTAGAAACAATGAAATATTGGTATTATTTTTCTGCCCCCGTAAGATTCCTAAACCAGCCGAATACCAGGCTTAATAACAATAACTTACAACAGGTAGAAACAATGAAATATTGGTATTATTTTTCTGCCACCGTAAGATTCCTAAACCATCCGAATAGCAGGCTTAATAAGAATAACATACAACAGGTAGAAACAATGAAATATTGGTTTTATTTTTCTGCTCCAAGTAAGATTCCTAAACCAGCCGAATACTAGGCTTAATAGGAATAACTTACAACAGGTAGAAACAATGAAATATTGGTATTATTTTTCTGCCCCCGGTAAGATTCCTATACCATTCAAATAGCAGGCTTAATAAGAATAACTTACAACAGGTAGAAAATATGAAATATTGGTATTATTTTTCTGCCCCCGGTAAGATACCTATACCATTCAAATAGCAGGCTTAATAAGAATAACTTACAACAGGTAGAAAATATGAAATATTGGTATTATTTTTCTGCCCCCGGTAAGATTCCTACACCAGCCGAATACCAGGCTTAATAAGAATAACTTACAACAGGTAGAAACAATGAAATATTGGTATTATTTTTCTGCCCCCGGTAAGATTCCTATACCATTCAAATAGCAGGCTTAATAAGAATAACTTACAACAGGTAGAAACAATGAAATATTGGTATTATTTTTCTGCTCCAGGTAAGATTCCTAAACCATCCGAATACCAGGCTTAATAAGACTAACTTACAACAGGCAGAAACAATGAAATATTGGTATTATTTTTCCGCCCCCGGTAAGATTCCTAAACCAGCCGAATAGCAGGCTTAATAAGAATAACTTACAACAGGTAGAAACAATGAAATATTGGTATTATTTTTCTGCCCTCGTAAGATGCCTAAACCATCCGAATACCAGGCTTAATAAGAATAACTTACAACAGGTAGAAACAATGAAATATTGGTATTATTTTTCCGCCCCGTAAGATTCCTAAACCATCCGAATAGCAGGCTTAATAAGAATAACTTACAACAGGTAGAAACCATGAAATATTGGTATTATTTTTCTGCCCCCGTAAGATTCCTAAGCCAGCCGAATACCAGGCTTAATAAGAATAACTTACAACAGGTAGAAACAATGAAATATTGGTATTATTTTTCTGCTCCAGGTAAGATTCCTAAACCATCCCAATAGCAGGCTTAATAAGACTAACTTACAACAGGTAGAAACAATGAAATATTGGTATTTTTTTTCTGCCCCCGGTAAGATTCCTATACCATTCAAATAGCAGGCTTGATAAGAATAACTTACAACAGGTAGAAAATATGAAATATTGGTATTATTTTTCTGCCCCCGGTAAGATTCCTACACCAGCCTAATACCAGGCTTAATAAGAATAACTTACAACAGGTAGAAACAATGAAATATTGGTATTATTTTTCTGCCCCCGGTAAGATTCCTATACCATTCAAATAGCAGGCTTAATAAGAATAACTTACAACAGGTAGAAACAATGAAATATTGGTATTATTTTTCCGCCCCCGGTAAGATTCCTAAACCAGCCGAATAGCAGGCTTAATAAGAATAACTTACAACAGGTAGAAACAATGAAATATTGGTATTATTTTTCCGCCCCCGGTAAGATTCCTAAACCAGCCGAATAGCAGGCTTAATAAGAATAACTTACAACAGGTAGAAACAATGAAATATTGGTATTATTTTTCTGCCCCCGTAAGATTCCTAAACCATCCGAATACCAGGCTTAATAAGAATAACTTACAACAGGTAGAAACAATGAAATATTGGTATTATTTTTCCGCCCCGTAAGATTCCTAAACCATCCGAATAGCAGGCTTAATAGGAATAACTTATAACAGGTAGAAACAATGAAATATTGGTATTATTTTTCCGCCCCCGTAAGATTCCTAAACCATCCGAATAGCAGGCTTAATAAGAATAACTTACAACAGGTAGAAACAATGAAATATTGGTATTATTTTTCTGCCACCGTAAGATTCCTAACCCATCCGAATACCAGGCTTAATAAGAATAACATAGAACAGGTAGAAACAATGAAATATTGGTATTATTTTTCCGCCCCCGTAAGATTCCTAAACCATCCGAATAGCAGGCTTAATAAGAATAACTTACAACAGGTAGAAACAATGAAATATTGGTATTATTTTTCTGCCCCCGGTAAGATTCCTAAACCATCCGAATAACAGGCTTAATAGGAATAACTTACAACAGGTAGAAACAATGAAATATTTGTATTATTTTTCCGCCCCCGTAAGATTCCTAAACCAGCCGAATAGCAGGTTTAATAGGAATAACTTACAACAGGTAGAAACAATGAAATATTGGTATTATTTTTCTGCCCCCCGTAAGATTCCTAACCCATCCGAATAGCAGGCTTAATAAGAATAACTTACAACAGGTAGAAACAATGAAATATTGGTATTATTTTTCTGCCCCCGTAAGATTCCTAAACCATCCGAATACCAGGCTTAATAAGAATAACTTACAACAGGTAGAAACAATGAAATATTGGTATTATTTTTCTGCCCCGGTAAGATTCCTAAACCAGCCGAATACTAGGCTTAATAAGAATAACTTAAAACAGGTAGAAACAATGAAATATTGGTATTATTTTTCTGCTCCCGTAAGATTCCTAAACCATCCGAATAGCAGGCTTAATAGGAATAACTTACAACAGGTAGAAACAATGAAATATTGGTATTATTTTTCCGCCCCCGGTAAGGTTCCTAAACCATCCGAATTGCAGGCTTAATAAGAAAACTTACAACAGGTAGAAACAATGAAATATTGGTATTATTTTTCGGCTCCAAGTAAGATTCCTAAACCAGCCGAATACTAGGCTTAATAGGAATAACTTACAACAGGTAGAAACAATGAAATATTGGTATTATTTTTCTGCCCCCCGTAAGATTCCAAAACCAGCCGAATACCAGGCTTAATAGGAATAACATACAACAGGTAGAAACAATGAAATATTGGTATTATTTTTCTGCCCCCGTAAGATTCCTAAACCATCCGAATACCAGGCTTAATAGGAATAACTTACAACAGGTAGAAACAATGAAATATTGGTATTATTTTTCTGCTCCAGGTAAGATTCCTAAACCATCTGAATACCAGGTTTAATAAGAATAACTTACAACAGGTAGAAACAATGAAATATTGGTATTATTTTTCTGCCACCGTAAGATTCCTAAACCAGCCGAATAGCAGGCTTAATAGGAATAACTTACAACAGGTAGAAACAATGAAATATTGGTATTATTTTTCCGCTCCCGTAAGATTCCTAAACCAGCCGAATACCAGGGTTAATAAGAATAACTTACAACAGGTAAAAACAATGAAATATTGGTATTATTTTTCCGCCCCCGGTAAGATTCCTAAACCATCCGAATACCAGGCTTAATAGGAATAACTTACAACATGTAGAAACAATGAAATATTGGTATTATATTTCTGCCCCCGTAAGATTCCTAAACCAGCCGAATACCAGGCTTAATAACAATAACTTACAACAGGTAGAAACAATGAAATATTGGTATTATTTTTCCGCCCCCGGTAAGATTCCTAAACCATTCAAATAGCAGGCTTAATAAGAATAACTTACAACAGGTAGAAACAATGAAATATTGGTATTATTTTTCTGCCCCCGGTAAGATTCCTAAACCATCCGAATACCAGGCTTAATAGGAATAACTAACAACAGGTAGAAACAATGAAATATTGGTATTATTTTTCCGCCCCCCGTAAGATTCCTAAACCATCCGAATAGCAGGCTTAATAAGACTAACTTACAACAGGTAGAAACAATGAAATATTGGTATTATTTTTCTGCTCCAACTAAGATTCCTAAACCATTCAAATAGCAGGCTTAATAAGAATAACTTACAACAGGTAGAAACAATGAAATATTGGTATTATTTTTCCGCCCCCGGTAAGATTCCTAAACCATTCAAATAGCAGGCTTAATAAGAATAACTTACAACAGGTAGAAACAATGAAATATTGGTTTTATTTTTCTGCTCCAAGTAAGATTCCTAAACCAGCCGAATACTAGGCTTAATAGGAATATCTTACAACAGGTAGAAACAATGAAATATTGGTATTATTTTTCTGCCCCCGGTAAGATTCCTATACCATTCAAATAGCAGGCTTAATAAGAATAACTTACAACAGGTAGAAAATATGAAATATTGGTATTATTTTTCTGCCCCCGGTAAGATTCCTATACCATTCAAATAGCAGGCTTAATAAGAATAACTTACAACAGGTAGAAAATATGAAATATTGGTATTATTTTTCTGCCCCCGGTAAGATTCCTACACCAGCCGAATACCAGGCTTAATAGGAATAACTTACAACAGGTAGAAACAATGAAATATTGGTATTATTTTTCCGCTCCCGTAAGATTCCTAAACCAGCCGAATACCAGGGTTAATAAGAATAACTTACAACAGGTAAAAACAATGAAATATTGGTATTATTTTTCCGCCCCCGGTAAGATTCCTAAACCATCCGAATACCAGGCTTAATAGGAATAACTTACAACATGTAGAAACAATGAAATATTGGTATTATATTTCTGCCCCCGTAAGATTCCTAAACCAGCCGAATACCAGGCTTAATAACAATAACTTACAACAGGTAGAAACAATGAAATATTGGTATTATTTTTCCGCCCCCGGTAAGATTCCTAAACCATTCAAATAGCAGGCTTAATAAGAATAACTTACAACAGGTAGAAACAATGAAATATTGGTATTATTTTTCTGCCCCCGGTAAGATTCCTAAACCATCCGAATACCAGGCTTAATAGGAATAACTTACAACAGGTAGAAACAATGAAATATTGGTATTATTTTTCCGCCCCCCGTAAGATTCCTAAACCATCCGAATAGCAGGCTTAATAAGACTAACTTACAACAGGTAGAAACAATGAAATATTGGTATTATTTTTCTGCTCCAACTAAGATTCCTAAACCATTCAAATAGCAGGCTTAATAAGAATAACTTACAACAGGTAGAAACAATGAAATATTGGTATTATTTTTCCGCCCCCGGTAAGATTCCTAAACCAGCCGAATAGCAGGCTTAATAAGAATAACTTACAACAGGTAGAAACAATGAAATATTGGTTTTATTTTTCTGCTCCAAGTAAGATTCCTAAACCAGCCGAATACTAGGCTTAATAGGAATATCTTACAACAGGTAGAAACAATGAAATATTGGTATTATTTTTCTGCCCCCGGTAAGATTCCTATACCATTCAAATAGCAGGCTTAATAAGAATAACTTACAACAGGTAGAAAATATGAAATATTGGTATTATTTTTCTGCCCCCGGTAAGATTCCTATACCATTCAAATAGCAGGCTTAATAAGAATAACTTACAACAGGTAGAAAATATGAAATATTGGTATTATTTTTCTGCCCCCGGTAAGATTCCTACACCAGCCGAATACCAGGCTTAATAAGAATAACTTTCAACAGGTAGAAACAATGAAATATTGGTATTATTTTTCTGCCCCCGGTAAGATTCCTATACCATTCAAATAGCAGGCTTAATAAGAATAACTTACAACAGGTAGAAACAATGAAATATTGGTATTATTTTTCCGCCCCCGGTAAGATTCCTAAACCAGCCGAATAGCAGGCTTAATAAGAATAACTTACAACAGGTAGAAACAATGAAATATTGGTATTATTTTTCTGCCCCCGTAAGATTCCTAAACCATCCGAATAGCAGGCTTAATAAGAATAACTTACAGCAGGTAGAAACAATGAAATATTGGTATTATTTTTCTGCCCCCGTAAGATTCCTGAGCCAGCCGAATACCAGGCTTAATAAGAATAACTTACAACAGGTAGAAACAATGAAATATTGGTATTATTTTTCTGCTCCAGGTAAGATTCCTAAACCATCCGAATACCAGGCTTAATAAGACTAACTTACAACAGGTAGAAACAATGAAATATTGGTATTATTTTTCTGCCCCCCGTAAGATTCCTAAACCAGCCGAATAGCAGGCTTAATAGGAATAACTTACAACAGGTAGAAACAATGAAATATTGGTACTATTTTTCCGCCCCCCGTAAGATTCCTAAACCAGCCGAATACCAGGCTTAATAGGAATAACTTACAACAGGTAGAAACAATGAAATATTGGTATTATTTTTATGCCCCCGTAAGATTCCTAAACCATCCGAATACCAGGTTTAATAAGACTAACTTACAACAGGTAGAAACAATGAAATATTGGTATTATTTTTCTGCCCCCGTAAGATTCCTAAACCATCCGAATAGCAGGCTTAATAAGAATAACTTACAACAGGTAGAAACAATGAAATATTGGTATTATTTTTCTGCCCCCGTAAGATTCCTAAACCAGCCGAATACCAGGCTTAATAAGAATAACATACAACAGGTAGAAACAATGAAATATTGGTATTATTTTTCCGCCCCCGTAAGATTCCTAAACCAGCCGAATACCAGGCTTAATAGGAATAACTTACAACAGGTAGAAACAATGAAATATTGGTATTATTTTTCCGCCCCCGTAAGATTCCTAAACCATCCCAATACCAGGCTTAATAGGAATAACTTACAACAGGTAGAAACAATGAAATATTGGTATTATTTTTCCGCCCCCCGTAAGATTCCTAAACCATCCCAATACCAGGCTTAATAGGAATAACTTACAACAGGTAGAAACAATGAAATATTGGTATTATTTTTCTGCCCCCGGTAAGATTCCTACACCAGCCGAATACCAGGCTTAATAGGAATAACTTACAACAGGTAGAAACAATGAAATATTGGTATTATTTTTCCGCCCCCGTAAGATTCCTAAACCAGCCGAATACCAGGCTTAATAGGAATAACTTACAACAGGTAGAAACAATGAAATATTGGTATTATTTTTCCGCCCCCGTAAGATTCCTAAACCATCCGAATACCAGGCTTAATAGGAATAACTTACAACATGTAGAAACAATGAAATATTGGTATTCTTTTCTGCCCCCCCCCCGTAAGATTCCTAAACCATCCCAATACCAGGCTTAATAGGAATAACTTACAACAGGTAGAAACAATGAAATATATTTCTGAACAATGTAATTATTAGTGTGCTTTATGTTTTGATTTATTTATATTTTTGTATACATATTTTCATATTATATTAGATTTTGATATTATATTAATGCTCTTGGTTCTTAAATCCACTCCAGCTGATGGCCGTTGCCCAAGCTTTTTGGTAAATATTGATTAATTCTATGAGCAATGTACATTTTGAAGGAAAAATATATTTACTTTCTTCATTTATACATAGGTATTAAAGAGCAGAGATGGGCATAATTTTATTTATGACTAAAAATACGAATTTATTCCTACTTCATATACTTTTAAATACGAATATAAAAAAAATTGTATTCATAAGTGTGAATACGAATTTATTTGTATTCACGTATATTAAATATAAAAATGCAAATAAAATTTTATTCGCAAATTTCCCTGCGAATACAAATAAATTCACAGAAAAAATTGTAAATAATCACAAAATATGTGAGTATTCACAAAACATCAA
Organism: Gonocerus acuteangulatus; assembly: GCA_946811695.1. Classification (NCBI taxonomy): domain Eukaryota; kingdom Metazoa; phylum Arthropoda; class Insecta; order Hemiptera; family Coreidae; genus Gonocerus; species Gonocerus acuteangulatus. Next base: position 169,165,677 of record OX328123.1, read on the forward strand.
GTGAAATTTATTCACACTATAATTTGTGAATACAAATTTATTCACAATAAAATTCGCAAATAAATCATGCATTTATTCCTATTAAGATTATATTACGATAGTTATTAGTTATTGAAGGTTTTTTTTTTTTAGGGCCTATGTCTCTGCAGCGTGGATGGTGGTGCCGCGGCGGGCACGTGGTAAAAAAAAATGGAATCTAGGCGCTAATAACCTAGACGTTAAGCGCCTTGAAAATAAAATAAAAAATTGTAATATCATCTTATCGTTAATTCGAAAAAATTCATTTCAATTTATTTGGGAATTTTTTTGTGTATAGGAGATCAGCTGTTCTGCTGAGTGTGTTCACTAGGTTCTTTTTTTCTAAGATTAGTATTGTGCAACTATTACAAAGTGTATTCGCAAGAATTTGATCCGCTTTTTTTTTTTTTTTTTTTTTTTTTTTTTTTTAAATTTAACTGTTTATTTGATATAAAAACAAAACATGATATAAACATTGTGTACCTACAGACCACAAGGATAAATTTACAATATAAAACAATTTAACTTTAATGTCAATGACAATAACTTTAATGCATGGAATGTATCTTCTTCATTTCCTTGCTCTATTACATTGTGAGAGTAAATATAAAATTCATTATTTGGAAGGAAAATAGTTAATAATAAGAAGTACTATTTATATATATACAATAGAATATACAGTTAGGGATTAATGAGTAAATGTTTATGTATAGTTATCTCACTCCTGATAATATAATCCAGTTCTTGGCATGCACTCGACATAGTCTTTTATACTTATTTCAATAATATATGTTTTGTCCTTTTATGTACATATCTCTTAGTGCTACTTTTGCTATAGTTACCTATATTCTTAATCAGTGGGTTAGGTTTTCCCTTGCATGCTTTAAAAAACTTATATGTGAGCTTTTGTATGAAGAATTTTATGTGCGGAATATTGGATATTTTATGAAGTGTTTCTATTTTGGTGCATCTGGGTAAGTTATTTGCTATTCTTATACATTTATTTTGAAAAATTTGTAATTTCTTATAGTTACTATTACATGTAGAACTCCAGACGGGACAAGCATAGGTTAATATAGATCTAATGCAGGATTTGTATAATTGTATTTTATTTTCAGAGCTTAACTTTGATTTTCTGTTGAAGTAGGGGTATATTTGGCAAAGGGCTTTATTCGCTTTATTACATACTTCGTTTATATGTTGAGTAAAAGTTAGCCCTCTATCGAGAACTACACCTAAATATTTAATTTTACTTTGCCAGGGTATTATTTCATTATCAATGATTATATTGTGTTCCAGCTGGGGCCTGCGTTTTGTGAATATTATGGCTTGGATTTTGTTTTTGTTTACTCTGATTTTCCACTTTTTGAAATATATATTTAATCTATTCATTACATCTGTAAGGCGATTTTTGCTAGTATCTATTCTATATGAGGCGGTGTAAGCACATTTATCGTCGGCAAACAGAGATAATTGTGTATTTGGAAATGTTGGTATGTCGTTTATGTAGATAATATAAAGAGTTGCACTAAGAGCCGATCCTTGCGGTAGGCCTGCGGGGATATTTATCGTCGGCAAACAGAGATAATTGTGTATTTGGAAATGTTGGTATGTCGTTTATGTAGATAATATAAAGAGTTGCACTAAGAGCCGATCCTTGCGGTAGGCCTGCGGGGATATTTATCGTCGGCAAACAGAGATAATTGTGTATTTGGAAATGTTGGTATGTCGTTTATGTAGATAATATAAAGAGTTGCACTAAGAGCCGATCCTTGCGGTAGGCCTGTGGGGATATTTATCGTCGGCAAACAGAGATAATTGTGTATTTGGAAATGTTGGTATGTCGTTTATGTAGATAATATAAAGAGTTGCACTAAGAGCCGATCCTTGCGGTAGGCCTGCGGGGATATTTATCGTCAGCAAACAGAGATAATTGTGTATTTGGAAATGTTGGTATGTCGTTTATGTAGATAATATAAAGAGTTGCACTCAGAGCCGATCCTTGCGGTAGGCCTGCGGGGATATTTATCGTCAGCAAACAGAGATAATTGTGTATTTGGAAATGTTGGTATGTCGTTTATGTAGATAATATAAAGAGTTGCACTAAGAGCCGATCCTTGCGGTAGGCCTGTGGGGATATTTATCGTCAGCAAACAGAGATAATTGTGTATTTGGAAATGTTGGTATGTCGTTTATGTAGATAATATAAAGAGTTGCACTAAGAGCCGATCCTTGCGGTAGGCCTGTGGGGATATTTATCGTCAGCAAACAGAGATAATTGTGTATTTGGAAATGTTGGTATGTCGTTTATGTAGATAATATAAAGAGTTGCACTCAGAGCCGATCCTTGCGGTAGGCCTGCGGGGATATTTATCGTCAGCAAACAGAGATAATTGTGTATTTGGAAATGTTGGTATGTCGTTTATGTAGATAATATAAAGAGTTGCACTAAGAGCCGATCCTTGCGGTAGGCCTGTGGGGATATTTATCGTCAGCAAACAGAGATAATTGTGTATTTGGAAATGTTGGTATGTCGTTTATGTAGATAATATAAAGAGTTGCACTAAGAGCCGATCCTTGCGGTAGGCCTGTGGGGATATTTATCGTCGGCAAACAGAGATAATTGTGTATTTGGAAATGTTGGTATGTCGTTTATGTAGATAATATAAAGAGTTGCACTAAGAGCCGATCCTTGCGGTAGGCCTGTGGGGATATTTATCGTCGGCAAACAGAGATAATTGTGTATTTGGAAATGTTGGTATGTCGTTTATGTAGATAATATAAAGAGTTGCACTAAGAGCCGATCCTTGCGGTAGGCCTGCGGGGATATTTATCGTCAGCAAACAGAGATAATTGTGTATTTGGAAATGTTGGTATGTCGTTTATGTAGATAATATAAAGAGTTGCACTCAGAGCCGATCCTTGCGGTAGGCCTGCGGGGATATTTATCGTCAGCAAACAGAGATAATTGTGTATTTGGAAATGTTGGTATGTCGTTTATGTAGATAATATAAAGAGTTGCACTAAGAGCCGATCCTTGCGGTAGGCCTGTGGGGATATTTATCGTCAGCAAACAGAGATAATTGTGTATTTGGAAATGTTGGTATGTCGTTTATGTAGATAATATAAAGAGTTGCACTAAGAGCCGATCCTTGCGGTAGGCCTGTGGGGATATTTATCGTCAGCAAACAGAGATAATTGTGTATTTGGAAATGTTGGTATGTCGTTTATGTAGATAATATAAAGAGTTGCACTCAGAGCCGATCCTTGCGGTAGGCCTGCGGGGATATTTATCGTCAGCAAACAGAGATAATTGTGTATTTGGAAATGTTGGTATGTCGTTTATGTAGATAATATAAAGAGTTGCACTAAGAGCCGATCCTTGCGGTAGGCCTGTGGGGATATTTATCGTCAGCAAACAGAGATAATTGTGTATTTGGAAATGTTGGTATGTCGTTTATGTAGATAATATAAAGAGTTGCACTAAGAGCCGATCCTTGCGGTAGGCCTGTGGGGATATTTATCGTCAGCAAACAGAGATAATTGTGTATTTGGAAATGTTGGTATGTCGTTTATGTAGATAATATAAAGAGTTGCACTCAGAGCCGATCCTTGCGGTAGGCCTGCGGGGATATTTATCGTCAGCAAACAGAGATAATTGTGTATTTGGAAATGTTGGTATGTCGTTTATGTAGATAATATAAAGAGTTGCACTAAGAGCCGATCCTTGCGGTAGGCCTGTGGGGATATTTATCGTCAGCAAACAGAGATAATTGTGTATTTGGAAATGTTGGTATGTCGTTTATGTAGATAATATAAAGAGTTGCACTAAGAGCCGATCCTTGCGGTAGGCCTGTGGGGATATTTATCGTCAGCAAACAGAGATAATTGTGTATTTGGAAATGTTGGTATGTCGTTTATGTAGATAATATAAAGAGTTGCACTAAGAGCCGATCCTTGCGGTAGGCCTGTGGGGATATTTATCGTCAGCAAACAGAGATAATTGTGTATTTGGAAATGTTGGTATGTCGTTTATGTAGATAATATAAAGAGTTGCACTAAGAGCCGATCCTTGCGGTAGGCCTGTGGGGATATTTATCGTCAGCAAACAGAGATAATTGTGTATTTGGAAATGTTGGTATGTCGTTTATGTAGATAATATAAAGAGTTGCACTCAGAGCCGATCCTTGCGGTAGGCCTGCGGGGATATTTATCGTCAGCAAACAGAGATAATTGTGTATTTGGAAATGTTGGTATGTCGTTTATGTAGATAATATAAAGAGTTGCACTAAGAGCCGATCCTTGCGGTAGGCCTGTGGGGATATTTATCGTCAGCAAACAGAGATAATTGTGTATTTGGAAATGTTGGTATGTCGTTTATGTAGATAATATAAAGAGTTGCACTAAGAGCCGATCCTTGCGGTAGGCCTGTGGGGATATTTATCGTCGGCAAACAGAGATAATTGTGTATTTGGAAATGTTGGTATGTCGTTTATGTAGATAATATAAAGAGTTGCACTAAGAGCCGATCCTTGCGGTAGGCCTGTGGGGATATTTATCGTCGGCAAACAGAGATAATTGTGTATTTGGAAATGTTGGTATGTCGTTTATGTAGATAATATAAAGAGTTGCACTAAGAGCCGATCCTTGCGGTAGGCCTGCGGGGATATTTATCGTCAGCAAACAGAGATAATTGTGTATTTGGAAATGTTGGTATGTCGTTTATGTAGATAATATAAAGAGTTGCACTCAGAGCCGATCCTTGCGGTAGGCCTGCGGGGATATTTATCGTCAGCAAACAGAGATAATTGTGTATTTGGAAATGTTGGTATGTCGTTTATGTAGATAATATAAAGAGTTGCACTAAGAGCCGATCCTTGCGGTAGGCCTGTGGGGATATTTATCGTCAGCAAACAGAGATAATTGTGTATTTGGAAATGTTGGTATGTCGTTTATGTAGATAATATAAAGAGTTGCACTAAGAGCCGATCCTTGCGGTAGGCCTGTGGGGATATTTATCGTCAGCAAACAGAGATAATTGTGTATTTGGAAATGTTGGTATGTCGTTTATGTAGATAATATAAAGAGTTGCACTCAGAGCCGATCCTTGCGGTAGGCCTGCGGGGATATTTATCGTCAGCAAACAGAGATAATTGTGTATTTGGAAATGTTGGTATGTCGTTTATGTAGATAATATAAAGAGTTGCACTAAGAGCCGATCCTTGCGGTAGGCCTGTGGGGATATTTATCGTCAGCAAACAGAGATAATTGTGTATTTGGAAATGTTGGTATGTCGTTTATGTAGATAATATAAAGAGTTGCACTAAGAGCCGATCCTTGCGGTAGGCCTGTGGGGATATTTATCGTCGGCAAACAGAGATAATTGTGTATTTGGAAATGTTGGTATGTCGTTTATGTAGATAATATAAAGAGTTGCACTAAGAGCCGATCCTTGCGGTAGGCCTGCGGGGATATTTATCGTCAGCAAACAGAGATAATTGTGTATTTGGAAATGTTGGTATGTCGTTTATGTAGATAATATAAAGAGTTGCACTCAGAGCCGATCCTTGCGGTAGGCCTGCGGGGATATTTATCGTCAGCAAACAGAGATAATTGTGTATTTGGAAATGTTGGTATGTCGTTTATGTAGATAATATAAAGAGTTGCACTAAGAGCCGATCCTTGCGGTAGGCCTGTGGGGATATTTATCGTCAGCAAACAGAGATAATTGTGTATTTGGAAATGTTGGTATGTCGTTTATGTAGATAATATAAAGAGTTGCACTAAGAGCCGATCCTTGCGGTAGGCCTGTGGGGATATTTATCGTCAGCAAACAGAGATAATTGTGTATTTGGAAATGTTGGTATGTCGTTTATGTAGATAATATAAAGAGTTGCACTCAGAGCCGATCCTTGCGGTAGGCCTGCGGGGATATTTATCGTCAGCAAACAGAGATAATTGTGTATTTGGAAATGTTGGTATGTCGTTTATGTAGATAATATAAAGAGTTGCACTAAGAGCCGATCCTTGCGGTAGGCCTGTGGGGATATTTATCGTCAGCAAACAGAGATAATTGTGTATTTGGAAATGTTGGTATGTCGTTTATGTAGATAATATAAAGAGTTGCACTAAGAGCCGATCCTTGCGGTAGGCCTGTGGGGATATTTATCGTCGGCAAACAGAGATAATTGTGTATTTGGAAATGTTGGTATGTCGTTTATGTAGATAATATAAAGAGTTGCACTAAGAGCCGATCCTTGCGGTAGGCCTGCGGGGATATTTATCGTCAGCAAACAGAGATAATTGTGTATTTGGAAATGTTGGTATGTCGTTTATGTAGATAATATAAAGAGTTGCACTCAGAGCCGATCCTTGCGGTAGGCCTGCGGGGATATTTATCGTCAGCAAACAGAGATAATTGTGTATTTGGAAATGTTGGTATGTCGTTTATGTAGATAATATAAAGAGTTGCACTAAGAGCCGATCCTTGCGGTAGGCCTGCGGGGATATTTATCGTCAGCAAACAGAGATAATTGTGTATTTGGAAATGTTGGTATGTCGTTTATGTAGATAATATAAAGAGTTGCACTAAGAGCCGATCCTTGCGGTAGGCCTGCGGGGATATTTATCGTCAGCAAACAGAGATAATTGTGTATTTGGAAATGTTGGTATGTCGTTTATGTAGATAATATAAAGAGTTGCACTAAGAGCCGATCCTTGCGGTAGGCCTGCGGGGATATTTATCGTCGGCAAACAGAGATAATTGTGTATTTGGAAATGTTGGTATGTCGTTTATGTAGATAATATAAAGAGTTGCACTAAGAGCCGATCCTTGCGGTAGGCCTGCGGGGATATTTATCGTCAGCAAACAGAGATAATTGTGTATTTGGAAATGTTGGTATGTCGTTTATGTAGATAATATAAAGAGTTGCACTAAGAGCCGATCCTTGCGGTAGGCCTGTGGGGATATTTATCGTCGGCAAACAGAGATAATTGTGTATTTGGAAATGTTGGTATGTCGTTTATGTAGATAATATAAAGAGTTGCACTAAGAGCCGATCCTTGCGGTAGGCCTGCGGGGATATTTATCGTCAGCAAACAGAGATAATTGTGTATTTGGAAATGTTGGTATGTCGTTTATGTAGATAATATAAAGAGTTGCACTCAGAGCCGATCCTTGCGGTAGGCCTGCGGGGATATTTTTTGATCCTGAATTTATACCATCTAGAGAGACTATAAAAAGCCTATTTCTGATGTAGGATTGGATAATGTTTATTAAGTAAGGGGAAAATTCCATTTGTATCATTTTGAAGATCATGCCATCATGCCAAGTTGTGTCAAACGCCTTTTCTATATCTAGTAATAATAGACCTGTATGTTTTTTATTATTGAAATTTTCTGTAAGAAAGTCGACAAGTCTTGCTAACTGTGCTGCAGTGCTGTGTTTAGTTCTAAATCCGAATTGTTCGTTTATTAGGATTTTGTTTTTATTTAGATGTTGGTTTATTCTTTTTAAAATTATTTTTTCCACGATTTTTCCGAGTGTACATAATAAGCTTATAGGTCTGTAATTTTGAGCGTTATGAAGATTTTTACCCGGTTTTGGAATTGGTTTTATGACTGCTTTTTTCCATACATTCGGAAAGCATTGTAATTTTAAGATTCCATTAACTATTTTTAATATACTTTTAATCCCAGAAGGTGGCAGATTTTTTATATGGATAGGACGGATGTTGTCGTTTCCCGGGCATTTATTTATTTTTAGGGTTCTGATAATTTTGTAAATTTCTGAATAAGAAGCAGCAGCGGTTTTGGGGGTTTCAATATTTTTAATTTCATTTAATTTTTTCCTTACAGCGGTTGTTATTTTTCTGGAACTATATTTGCTGCCAAGTTGTAAATTTTGAGAATGAACGGATTGAAAATACTTTGCTAAAAGCTCTACTTTTTCCTGTGTGGTGTTGGCTATTTCATTGTCGTATGTTAGAGGAGGAAGATATGACTTATTTCTACTTTTAAATATTCTGTGTAGTTCCCATAGTTTTGTTCTGCAGTTTATTTCGGCTAACTTTTTATTTAATGTGCGGTTCTTTTCTTTCCACAATATATTATTAATAATTTTAGAGAGTAATATTTCGTATCTTTTGTAAAGCTTATTTTGCGATTTTTGAGCTAATCTCCGAAATTTGTTTTTTAGTTTGAAAATTAGTTCAAGAATTCTGGAGAATGGGGTTTTCTTATTATGATTAGGTTTATTTCGAGCAATATTACTTGATTTTTTAACAGCTGAATTAATGTTTTCTGTGAATTGTGAGATAAATGATTCTAGCCCTTCAATATTTGTAATTTCGGATTCATCAATTTGTTCCGAGATAATTTTTCTGAATTTTACCCAGTCAATCGGGCCTCTCTGTGTTTTATTTTTCTGGGCCTTTGTGTTTATCCTAAATATGATAGCATTATGATCTGACGAGAGATTGTTTATTGAAATGGTTCCTGTGCATGCCTGTGTATTTTTGGTTATGAGAATATCTAAGATATCTGGTTTCTTTCTAACGTCGGCAGAATAAAATGTTGGCTGGTCTGGAGCAATGATAGATAGGTTTTTATTTAAAATGTAGTTTAGAAGAATTTTACCATTTTTGTTATTTTTGCGGCAGTTCCACGCGACATTTTTTGAGTTGAGATCAGACATGATTATTACTTTATGCCCAAGATTCATAATCTTATCCATATCCTCTATTAACAATTCTTTATCCGGAGGTAAATAGGCAGATATTACTATATGATTGTGGGGTAGTGAATGAAGTTTAACACCAACAGCCTCAATATTTTTGAGTTTGGGGATATTGATTTGGGTGTGGTGGAGAGTATTTTTTATTATTATTGCTACTCCACCTCCATTGGTGTTCATCCAATGATCCGCTTTGGCGCGGATTAATTCCTTCTTTAAGAAGAAGCATGAAAACTGGGCGCCGGAAGGAAGGAGGAAAGAGGAAAAGCCTGGAATGTATGAAGGAAGATCCTAACCTAGGCAGTACAGAAGAAGTAAGTGAAGACGTTTCCATGGCAACGGGAGATCTACCATTCACTTCAGAACCTCAGGTAACCTCTAATTATTATATTGAATTCCCTGCGATTGGCAACACTGCTAGTTCTCAACAGCTGTTTTCACTGGAGACCAAATCAAACCCATTCATTGAACCTCAAAGAAAAATAAATAGATATTGTTCAAAATCAGCTGTTTTAAATACTGTTTCAACACCTGTTCAACTTCATAATTCTTTCTCTCCAATTCAAAACTTAAATGATAATGACAATAATAACAATACAGAAACAAATAAAAATAGTGTTAAAATCCCACCAATATTCGTTTGTGACGCTGACGACTACCAAAAAGTTTTGAGTGACATAAAAACTATTGTAAAGTCAAAATTTTGTTTGCAACAGTGTTTTAAAAAAATAAAAGTTACATTAACTTCGATTGACGATTTCCGTTCTTTGACCAAATTTTACGACAAAGAGGACGTAAAGTACTATACTTTCCGAAAGAAACTGTTGCCGCATGGGACACACAAAAAATTACTGTCGTTTAGACACAAAATGTGCTAAGTGTTCGGGAGATCACAACTATTTAGCTTGCCCTAATCGAAATAGCACTGAATCCCACTGTGTAAACTGTGGAGGCAACCACTCTGCAAACTATAGAGGATGCCTGGAATACAAAAAATTAAAAAACATACTGCAAAAAAAAATAATAGCTTCTGAAAATAAATCCTTCCCCACTAGGAGTTCTAAACCCTTTCCCTCTAAACCCGCTCCAGCAAAACCTCCACCACCACCTCCAACTGAAAACCTACCAACTAACACTCAACAAAGACAAACCTCTTTACCGCGACAGAACGCATGGACTCAGCATCGTAGAACAGACGAAGAACAGACTAAAACATCCAACCTTACTGACACTAACCAAAATTCAATCAACAATATGACAGACCTACTTCTCAACCTTATAAAACCACTTATTCCAACAATAAAAGCTTTCATAACTAACTTTTTAACATCTATTTTCTCTTCTTTAAACAATGACAGTTCCTAATTTGGGCAATCTCTCTTTACTTAACTGGAATGCAAACGGACTAAAAAAAAGACAGACCTTACTGACAAACTTTCTTAGCAGAAACGACATTGACGTTGCTTGCATCACTGAAACACATCTCATTAGCACTGACAAATACAGGACACCAGGATACCGAATGTACAGAACGGACCAACGATCTAGACGCGGTGGAGTCGCAATTCTAATTAAGAAACATTTAGCCCACCATAGTTTGGTTCTGCCCTCCCTTGATCGCCTAGAAGCAGTAGGAATTAGTTTGGCACTTCAAAACAGGAGTAGTGTTAATATAATATCTGCGTATAGCAGACCTGGGATTCGGCTCATACAAGACGATTTTCAAAAACTATTTACAGGGGCTCCTACAATAATGATGGGTGATTTAAATAGTAAACCTCTCTCTTGGAATTGCCATAAGCAAAACAATAATGGGACACAACTATTGAGAATTACTGAAAATCTTGGACTCATTATTTCATCACCTGACGAACCAACATTTTACCCGACTCAAAGACGCTACAAATCCGACATACTAGACATAGCCATAATTCAGAACTTCCAATTGCCATTATATAATGACGTACTTACTGACTTAGACTCTGACCATTTACCTGTCATTCTTACTTTCCATGAAAGTCCAAAATCTGAACCAGCCCCACCAAGACTCATCAATGGACCTATAGACTGGGGAAAATTCAAGACAGAAATGCATGACAACACGGACATTCCACTTACATACAAATACAGTCATTGACTCGACTATAGCAAAATTCATTCAAACGATACACATGGCTGTACAAAATTCTTTAAAAACGCACCCATCATTAAGCTGTCGATTATCTAATACAACCACGCCCCCACATGTTCTAAACCTCATCCATGAAAAAAATATTCTTCGAAAGAGATGGCAAAGATCTAGAGACCCGGAACTCAAGCGACAAGTAAACCGTTTATCGCGCAATATTCGTTTTGAAATTGACAAAGAGGGGATACATAAATACAGCAATTACTTGACAAACATGACTCCTGGAGACCCATCGCTTTGGCGAGAGACAAGACGACTACTAAAACAATCCTCTGAAATTCCCCCCTTAAAAGACGGACAAAACATTGTAACAACTGACGCAGACAAGTGTAGACTTTTAACAGAATGTTTTGAAAACAAACTGAAAACTGGAGACCACAACGACCCACAGACGGACATTGCAGTATGTACTTCACTCTCAGAAACAAGATTAACTGACAGTACAATCGACTTCATACAGCCTAAAGAAATTTCGCTTCTCATACGTAGGCTTCCTAAAAATAAATCACCTGGAGAAGATCAGATAACGAACTCGGTGTTGAAACAGTTACCCAGGAAATGCATCAGCCTGTTAACAAGTATCTTCAATACTTGTCTCCGGCGAGGACATTTTCCAGAAAGATGGAAACATGCCATTGTGATCTTCATCCACAAGCCTGGGAAACCGAAGAACAACGCTGGCTGTTATCGGCCAATAAGTCTGCTGAATACTCTGGGGAAACTTCTCGAAAGGCTCGTTGACGTTAGATTAAGAAGACATCTTTTAGACAGCATACCTAACCATCAGTTCGCATTTAAACCGAAGCACTCTTCTGTCCAACAATTACAAAGAGTCTCTGAAATGATAACAGATTGTTTTAATAAGAAGGAATACGCCACTGGACTGTTTCTCGACGTAGCCAACGCTTTCGACTCAGTTTGGCACGAAGGACTCCTGCACAAGCTACGGAACACCAAGCCTCCAGCTTACCTCTACTCCATCATTTCCTCCTTTCTCCGTGGCAGGACATTCCAAGGAAGAGTGAAGACAACACTCAGCACGAAAAGAACTATCAAAGCTGGTGTACCGCAGGGGGCCATACTAAGCCCATTGCTCTACATATTGTACTGCAGTGATATGCCAGAACCTGACAACTCAGCCCTTGCTACCTTTGCAGACGATACACTCATCATCACGAAGAGCACCGACGTCAAGGAAGCGATTCTTCACTTGCAAGAAGCTGCAGATGAGGGGTCATCCTGGTTCCGAAAATGGAAACTAGCAATAAATCCGGTGAAATCTTCATGTAAAGTGTTTTCTCTCAGAAAATTCCAAAATGAAGATTTACCAGAGCTGAAAATTGGTCATCACTAAATTCTCTGGACTCCAAAAGACCAGAGTATACGCTATCTCGGAGTACATTTAGACACAAGACTGACTTGGCGACATCACATACACAAAAAACTACAAGAAGCTCACACACGACTGTTACAAATTTACCCATGAATAAATAGAAAAACTCCCCTAAAACACACCTGTGGTACACTACTATACAAATCGACAATACTACCCATACTAACGTACGCATGTCCTGTCTGGTTTGGCGCCAGAACCACACACATAAAACGTCTACAAACATTTCAAAACAGTGTACTCCGAATAATGTCCAATGCTCCTTGGTTCGTAAGGAACAGCCAGATCCATAGAGAATTGGAGGTTGATCCATTTTTCACTCACATAGAAAAGCTAGTGCGAAAATATCACCAGACTCTTCCAGCCTCCAGCAGTTCCATGTTTTATCAACTTGGACAAAGAAAAACCTCGCGAATCAGACTTTATCAAGACATTTTAACCGTTTAAATTTTTATCTTACAAATATTGTTTTGTGTATAATACGTTTTGTATTGGTCCAATAAAATTGTTTTGTTTGTTTTTTGTGAATAAGTTTGTATTCACAAATTATAATGTGAATAAATTTGTATTCATATATTTTAATTTTTTTTTTTTTTTTTTTTTTTTTTTTTTTTTTTTTTTTACGGCGCATCTACAACTTGGCCATTAGCGCCGCATATATTTTAATGTGAATTTTTTTGTAATCACTTGATTATTTGTAAATATTCACATTTTTTGTGATTATTTAGATTTTTTTCTATGAATTTATTTGTATTCGCAGGAAGTTTTTCGAATAAAATTTTATTTGTATTTTTATATTTAATATACGTGAATTAAAATAAATTCGTATTCACACTTATGAATAATATTTATATTCGTATTCACAAATACATGAAGTACAAATAAATTCGTATTTTTATTAATAAATAAAATTATGCCCATCTCTGCTATAGAGGACACACAGAAAATACAAAGAATATATTATAAATTGTAGCGAGAACTGACCAAATTAAATTATTATTATTTTTTTTTACGGTTCATCTACAACTTGGCCATTAGCGCCGGGCTATCTACAGGTTGCCACCCTTTTATAACGCGAACAGCACGTGGTCGGTCACCCATTCAGGTACTGGCCACGCCCGACGTTGCTCAACTTCGGTGATCTACGGGAACCGGTGCATTCAACGTGACTACGGCCGTTGCCAAAATTAAATTAAATTATTAAACCCAGATTTAATATCACTGGAAGATATTCGCATGAATGAAACTTAGGACCTTCTTATTCTCCCTGTAGACTGCTTGACAAGGAAAGAATGACATACCTTGTTAAATAAACCCCCACGCTGGAGGGTTACTCAAACGTGGAAAACATGAAAACAAAAGGAAAGAATCGATTTCATGAATTCTGTTATATTAAAATGAGGAAACTGGGAGGTTTCTAGGAGGGAGATTCTTATCAAACACTTCCATCAATTCCATACATTTATTCTTCAATAGACTATGGCGAATTAAAACAAAAAAAAAGTCAGTAATATTTCATTATTTTATATTCTTTATTTCATTATTTTATAGTCTTTATTTTCTACCTAAAATTATCTTTGAATAGTATGTTCTAATCATTATCGTTATCTATCATTCATTTTCGAAAAATGTCTTTCTTTCTATCGCATTTATTATTTTATAGTTTTAGTATTATTTATTTTAATTTTATATTTACTCACCCTTAAGCCCACTACTCTTGGTTCTTTATTAAAGTCAATACATATAATTTTCCTTGTTACATAAATAGATAAAATTCTTGTAGTGTTTATAGAATATAACATGTAGGAAATAAATCCCCACATTGCAGGGTTAGAGTTATGTGGAAAAAAGACACATTTTAACGCCATCATCTGAAATCTAAATTTGTCGGATAGTTTTGGCAATTCGCAGAGATGTTTCTTTAAAAGAAAAATATTTCTTAATAAGTTTACAAAATTCCCGTCTAAATTGACCTCATTTCTAATCTGTAAAATATTTTTAAAACCTTGAGTGCCTTAGTTTTCTTTAAAAAAATATTTCAAATTTACAAATAGTTTCGTTTGGATTTCGCACGAATTTGAAAAATGTTAATTTTTTCCCTAAAATTTCAGTTGCATATGAATTATTTTTATAAAAATAACCTGAGGATTGTGTGATGAAGAACCCAATTTCTTAGGAATTTCCATAGTTATGCAGATGCAGAGAGTCACTGTATTATTTATTTTAATTAACATGATATATTATAAAATAGCGCTAAATGCATCTCTTCTTCCGTCTCCCTGGGTTAGATACGATTCTTTGTAATATCCTACTATCTTTGATAGATATTAGACCGCAGAATAACATTTCAAGCAGACGACAATCATGCGACATAACACCCAGGACAAGTCATGAAGTGACCTACCAATCGTTCTCCCGATATAAAGCTCGTCAACAGAATGCAACTCCATGGATGTGTTTCTGGAGACCTTGCAAGCTAAACTGAAATATGGATGCATTTTCCTCAACTTGTTGCGCGTGCCCGCTCGTCTCCCCACCCCCACCAATCTCAAATATTAACTCCAATTACACACACACACACACACACACACACACACACACACATATATATATATATATATATATATATATATATATATATATATAAAATGTTTACTCGTTGCACTGAACTGCGCCATCTTAACGGGTTCCCTAATCTTCCTCACATCTACTATCATTTGCTGCTTGCAATAGAAACTAGTAATATTTTCTATTATTATGTATCGCTAGTTTTGTATGAAAATATTGATAAAGTTGCTATACTGTTGATACGTGTTAATTCAAACTCCAATGACATGTTGTATTGAAGGGAGACTAATTTAACCTAGCCTATGATTCTCCCCTTATCAAGACGTGTCCCAAGTTTGGTCATAATCGGTCAAAAGGTTCGGATTTGCATAAGGAACAAACATACAGACAGACAGCTGGTATACGACCACTGACTAAGCCTATATGCGTCTAATTGTTTCTTAAAACATCAAATATAGATTCTTCATATCCGAGACGATTCATTTGATACCCCACATCATGGGTTTCGGACGGAATGATGGGTTTCCGAAGGAAGTACAAAACTGGCACGCCCCCGCCCCGGAAGCGGAGGCAAACACAACTTTTCAGGATTTTTCGATTTTTGCCTTTAATAACACCTCCATATCTATCATCCTGCAAATTTCAAGTCTCTAGCATCATGGGAAGTGCCTAATAATTTTGATGAGTCAGTGAGCGAGTGAGTGAGTGAGTGAGTGAGTCCTATAAATCCCGATTTTCGATCGCTTATATCTCAGAAACTATTCGATGTAGAATTATGAAAGTTTTCAGTTTTACTCACATCTAGTAGTATAATACCTGTGTAAAATTTCATAACTTTATCTTTACCTGGTTGAAAGTTATGAGAGGGTAAAAATCGGCTCTAAGACCTCCTGTAATAAACACACAGTATGCTTACGCCGAAACTTGGCCTGGCGCTACCCATCGCCTAGAACCGCCTGTATTAAACACACAGTATGCTTAGGCCGGAACTTTCCTGGCGCTACCCACCGCCTAGAACCGCCTGTAATAAACACACAGTATGCTTAGGCCGGAACTTGGCCTGGCGCTACCCACCGCCTAGAACCGCCTGTAATAAACACACAGTATGCTTAGGCCGGAACTTGGCCTGGCGCTACCCACCGCCTAGAACCTCCTGTAATAAACACACAGTATGCTTAGGCCGGAACTTGGCCTGGCGCTACCCACCGCCTTGATATACACACAGTATGGTTAGGCGGTAACTTGGCCCGGCGCTACCCACCGCCTAGATATACACACAGCATGCTTAGGCCGGAACTTGGCCTGGCGCTACCCACCGCCTAGATATACACACAGCATGCTTAGGCCGGAACTTGGCCTGCAGCTACCCACCGCCTAGAACCGCCTGTAATATACACACATTATGCTTAGGCCGGAACTTGGCCTGGCGCTACCCACCGCCTTGATATACACACAGTATGGTTAGGCGGTAACTTGGCCTGGCGCTACCCACCGCCTAGATATACACACAGCATGCTTAGGCCGGAACTTGGCCTGGCGCTACCCACCGCCTAGATATACACACAGCATGCTTAGGCCGGAACTTGGCCTGGCGCTACCCACCGCCTAGATATACACACACTATGCTTAGGCCGGAACTTGGCCTGGCGCTACCCACCGCCTAGATAGAATACATCCTTCATCTCGCCTACGATTTGAATTTTAAAAAAATTGAGAACAACAAATACGACTCATCCAATAAAAGGAGCCGCAAAAAAACAAAGTTAGGAACAACTCATAAAAAAATTGGGAATCCTTTTCGATTATGTACGATAGTAATATGGTTTTCTATTCCAGGAAACACCTCAAGACGATTTTTTCTGATCTATGTTTCACATCAGGAATAACAAAAATCGATGAATATTTGATTCGTAAATTTTCAGTCATTCATGAGGCTATAAACAGTCTAATTTTGACTCAATCAAATTTGGGTTGTACGCGCAAGAGACTGCAGAATTGGGTATACAATTGTACCCGTGATACTATATACCCTCAGCAGTTCAAGAAGATATTAATCCAAGGGCGCCGAAATATCAGCTACACCAGCTCATCGGATCGAACAGTTTTCTGAACAAGTCTAGGAGAGCAGAAATAAAGATCTCGAGGCAGAATCACGCTAGAAACGACTCTCGCTTTTTCACCAATGAAGATGTGATCCACAAGATTTAATTCACTTATATCTAGTATGCGAACTGAGGCAAATATATATATATATATATATATATATATATATATATATATATATATATATATGTATATATATATGTATATATATATATATATATATATATATATATATACTACCGAATCCAGTCGGATTATATATACAGGGTCTTTCCGGAAAGTAAAAGATTTTTAGTTTAGTTAAAAGTACTGTACTTCGGAGCGCGCGTGCGCCGACTGGATTCGGTAGTATGGGTCCCCATCTAACGAACGACGGGTTGGTCAAGGGTCTCCGAGCATCCGGAGAATAAAGACATGCTTTTCGTGCGACGAGTTTTTGTGAGTGGTGCAAGCCGAAAATGCAGCGGTTATTAGATCAGAGGTCGGCGATTAAATTCTGTGTGAAACTCGGTAAATCTGACACAGAGACGTTTGATATGATCAAGCAGGTTTACCCAGATAATACTTTAGCAAGAAGTGGTGTGTTTCGGTGGCACGAGGCCTTTTCGGAGAGCCGGGAAGAGGTCACCGATGAAGACCATGCTGGAAGACCTTCGACTCCGACAAACACTGACAACGTGAGTCCTGGACAAACCGTCAACTCCACGTTCTACGTGAAAGTGCTGAAGAGACTCAGACGAAGGGTCAATCGGGTCCGAAAAAAAATCACAGCCAACTGGAAGTTGCACCACGACAACGCCTCGACTCACACCTCCTTTCTTCTGACCAGATACGAAGCCTCGCAGGAATCCCAACGCTTCCCCAGCCGCTCTACAGCCCAGATGTGGCCCCCTCGGACTTCTTTCTGTTTCCTCGCCTTAAAAGACCGATGAAAGGAAAGCATTTTGACACGACAGAGAGGATCCAAGCAGCTTGTAGAGCGGCCCTAAAGGCTATTCCGGAGATTGCCTACTGTGACGCCTTCCATGCTTGGAAATCGCGCTGGCAGCGCTGTGTCGACGCAGGAGGAGCCTATTTTGAAAGTTTTTAAATAATTGTAACGGTTGGCTCAATATTTTTTTTTAATCGACTCAGTCCTATTTCCTTTCCGGACTGACCCTGTGTATTTTCCAGTAAGCGCAGAAGCCTTAGAAATATTATTTTTAAGAATATTATCATCATTACTTTTATATTTTATTTCATATATATTTTTATAATGAAATGCCTCATTGGTGTCTTTAGGAGGATTGCAAAACGCATTTCATTGAGCATTGAATCGTAAAATTCAGTTCTAGATTATAGGGCGATTTCCCAAAGCATTAAAAACATATTTGAAATAGTAATAATAATAGGTAATGATTATTAGGTTTTGTCGTCCAACTACCACAGCTGTATTGTGGGAGAGGCACTCGAAAAACACGACGAACGAAATCAATCTAGCGGAACCCGAACCAGGTATTTTCAGGCCCTGCATATTCTTAGTCCATAGATATACTACTTCACATATGGTTTCCAACGTTTATTCTAAATCGAATAATACTAATGACAATTCGACGGGATCTGCCGTTCAAAAGATATTGAATTGTATCCGGTTTTTGGTCATTAGGCCGGACTGTGTGACGCAGTTCCTCGGAGTCTAGTTCATTTAAGCAATATTCAGAAGAAAATCTGAATTGCATTGTCCTCTGCACCGCTATCATTACACCAGCACCGCCGACGAGTGCTGGTGATGATTCCTGTCAGCTGTGTAAGAGGCTTTCTACACAGCCCTGCGATTTTCTTACACAGACCGATAGGTTTAATAGTAACTGCGTAGCCCCTCTAAATCTGGGCGGTTTCCTTTGGGATCACTCTCAGACCTCCATACATTGTGTAATATTGCAAATGTAGCAGGGCAAATATCGAAAACTAGACTATATTTTTGAAGGGTTGGTAATACTTGAAATGACAGGTAGAATGTCCAAAGGTAGTTGAAATAAAAGTGTTAGAATTGTAAAGCCGCTAAGAGTGGAGAAATTGGGCGAATCATCCATTTTCTAAGTTTACAGATCCATTAGCAGAAGAAATATTTAATGGTTTTTTGAAAATAGAGCAGTGCAAGTAAAAATATTGTATTATAAATATGTAGGAAGTGAGTGTAAAGTGAACCTAGCCCTATCGATAGAATGTAGTTGATGAACGGAGCTTGTTGGCTATGAATGTTTGGACAAGCTGTACTACCTGTTTATCAATGCTCCGTTGCACACTTCAGTCTCATCAAAGCATATATTAAATATTGATGTTGATAAACACTGCTTCATTAATATTGGAAAATGGATTATAGACAAGATCCGAAACCTTATTATCATTTTCCTAATATTACCAGATGGTAAATTAAATACTAAATTTTCAACCGTCCGTCGACCAGGTGGGGTCTAGACGAACCGCATTGATCCCCCCTCCCCCTTATAGCCACCGTGTCTCTACCTTCCTGCTCTTCCAGTAGCTTCTTACATATAGTCCTGTCACCTGAGACAAAAAAAAGGGCAAAGGTCGCAAAAAACGCGTAACGCTGATTTTTCGGGACCACCCCAGTAGTGTGTACCCAATTTGTCAGCTTCGAAAGACCTGTGCTAACTGCGCAACAGTCGAAAAACATTAAAATTTTTGGACATTTTTTTGTTTTTTGCTTCTAGCTCCTAAACCGTGCATTGTAAGACAATTTGTATTCTTTTCTTTGTTAAAGTAGATAAAATTTAAAACTTGTGGTGCTAAAACAAACTTTTTAGGTAGAATAACTTTCGAGATACGGCTCTTCAAAGTTTGGCTATTTTTCCCAAAAAGTGCAAAATTTAACTATCGAGTGTGTTTGGAGGGATATACAGACCGGAATAATCATCATACAAAATACTCTTGAGAATAAAAGTTATAGTAAATTTTATTAGCTTCAATTGAAGTGCAATTTGAAGTCTATAGGCCCAGTGGGTGACTAGTTATCTTTAATAACCAAACAACGTCCTTGTTTGGACTGGCTGAGCCTGGCAATATCACGAACCATTACAGCCCGTTTCAAACATTCTTTCCTATGTTTGATTACTTTTTGAGTGGACTGGGGGTGGAGAAAGGGGTAGATGGGGGAAGTAGGAGTGGTGAAATGGGGGGGGGGGGTCAAAAACCCCACCATAACTTGTGGCGTCGTGTCCACTGTGACCCATATTTTAAATTGGTTGTTTCGGGTAATGTAATTTAAAAAAAATAATTATAAACACTAATAGTTATTGAAATACTTGTCGTTTATTAAAATAATACAATACTTATCAAAATTACATAAAAATTTCTTTAAAAAGAATAGTAATGAATTGAAGTAGAAGGAAGAGAACGTTTATAAAATTCAAATTTATGTAGTTTTTATTTAATAAAGAAAAATCAAAAAAACTTAGGGCGTGCATTAATTTTGACCAGTGAACAATGTTCTTTGCACACACCTTTGCTACATGTGTCACAAAATGAATAATCTTTATTGTCTACAGTGCAAGGACAAAAACTATACCTTTTCGTTTTATTTCTGCTTCATTGTCCTGCTTCATCTTAACTTCTCCATACATATCTTAATCTATTGTTTGAGAGGCCTAGGTAGAAAAAGAATTTGCAACCAACAGATGCCATAATTCTTGACTAACTCATGACCTAAGCCTTTCAAAAAGCTCTCCTTACCATCTCCTTTCCAGAATCCAGTGATGTTTTTGTGAACAACACATGCGTTTCTAGAGCTGAGATTGATCAAATGAAAAAAAATAGCCATCTCTTGGTGTGTCACCCATCATTATATTTCGCACACATTTGGTTATTGGTGGCTATTGCTCCTTTAGTAGAATTGTAAAGAGTAATCATAGCTAGTTTATTCGGTTATTGGTGGCTATTGCTCCTTTAGTAGAATTGTAAAGAGTAATCATAGCTAGTTTATTCGGTTATTGGTGGCTATTGCTCCTTTAGTAGAATTGTAAAGAGTAATCATAGCTAGTTTATTCGGTTATTGGTGGCTATTGCTCCTTTAGTAGAATTGTAAAGAGTAATCATAGCTAGTTTATTCGGTTATTGGTGGCTATTCCTCCTTTAGTAGAATTGTAAAGAGTAATCATAGCTAGTTTATTCGGTTATTGGTGGCTATTGCTCCTTTAGTAGAATTGTAAAGAGTAATCATAGCTAGTTTATTCGGTTATTGGTGGCTATTCCTCCTTTAGTAGAATTGTAAAGAGTAATCATAGCTAGTTTATTCGGTTATTGGTGGCTATTGCTCCTTTAGTAGAATTGTAAAGAGTAATCATAGCTAGTTTATTTGGTTATTGGTGGCTATTGCTCCTTTAGTAGAATTGTAAAGAGTAATCATAGCTAGTTTATTCGGTTATTGGTGGCTATTGCTCCTTTAGTAGAATTGTAAAGAGTAATCATAGCTAGTTTATTTGGTTATTGGTGGCTATTGCTCCTTTAGTAGAATTGTAAAGAGTAATCATAGCTAGTTTATTCGGTTATTGGTGGCTATTGCTCCTTTAGTAGAATTGTAAAGAGTAATCATAGCTAGTTTATTCGGTTATTGGTGGCTATTCCTCCTTTAGTAGAATTGTAAAGAGTAATCATAGCTAGTTTATTCGGTTATTGGTGGCTATTCCTCCTTTAGTAGAATTGTAAAGAGTAATCATAGCTAGTTTATTCGGTTATTGGTGGCTATTCCTCCTTTAGTAGAATTGTAAAGAGTAATCATAGCTAGTTTATTTGGTTATTGGTGGCTATTGCTCCTTTAGTAGAATTGTAAAGAGTAATCATAGCTAGTTTATTCGGTTATTGGTGGCTATTGCTCCTTTAGTAGAATTGTAAAGAGTAATCATAGCTAGTTTATTTGGTTATTGGTGGCTATTGCTCCTTTAGTAGAATTGTAAAGAGTAATCATAGCTAGTTTATTCGGTTATTGGTGGCTATTCCTCCTTTAGTAGAATTGTAAAGAGTAATCATAGCTAGTTTATTCGGTTATTGGTGGCTATTGCTCCTTTAGTAGAATTGTAAAGAGTAATCATAGCTAGTTTATTCGGTTATTGGTGGCTATTCCTCCTTTAGTAGAATTGTAAAGAGTAATCAT
This sequence comes from Gonocerus acuteangulatus, assembly GCA_946811695.1. Classification (NCBI taxonomy): domain Eukaryota; kingdom Metazoa; phylum Arthropoda; class Insecta; order Hemiptera; family Coreidae; genus Gonocerus; species Gonocerus acuteangulatus. The sequence goes on from OX328123.1 coordinate 169,187,830, forward strand.
AGCTAGTTTATTCGGTTATTGGTGGCTATTGCTCCTTTAGTAGAATTGTAAAGAGTAATCATAGCTAGTTTATTTGGTTATTGGTGGCTATTGCTCCTTTAGTAGAATTGTAAAGAGTAATCATAGCTAGTTTATTCGGTTATTGGTGGCTATTGCTCCTTTAGTAGAATTGTAAAGAGTAATCATAGCTAGTTTATTCGGTTATTGGTGGCTATTGCTCCTTTAGTAGAATTGTAAAGAGTAATCATAGCTAGTTTATTCGGTTATTGGTGGCTATTGCTCCTTTAGTAGAATTGTAAAGAGTAATCATAGCTAGTTTATTCGGTTATTGGTGGCTATTCCTCCTTTAGTAGAATTGTAAAGAGTAATCATAGCTAGTTTATTCGGTTATTGGTGGCTATTCCTCCTTTAGTAGAATTGTAAAGAGTAATCATAGCTAGTTTATTCGGTTATTGGTGGCTATTCCTCCTTTAGTAGAATTGTAAAGAGTAATCATAGCTAGTTTATTTGGTTATTGGTGGCTATTGCTCCTTTAGTAGAATTGTAAAGAGTAATCATAGCTAGTTTATTCGGTTATTGGTGGCTATTGCTCCTTTAGTAGAATTGTAAAGAGTAATCATAGCTAGTTTATTTGGTTATTGGTGGCTATTGCTCCTTTAGTAGAATTGTAAAGAGTAATCATAGCTAGTTTATTTGGTTATTGGTGGCTATTGCTCCTTTAGTAGAATTGTAAAGAGTAATCATAGCTAGTTTATTCGGTTATTGGTGGCTATTCCTCCTTTAGTAGAATTGTAAAGAGTAATCATAGCTAGTTTATTCGGTTATTGGTGGCTATTGCTCCTTTAGTAGAATTGTAAAGAGTAATCATAGCTAGTTTATTCGGTTATTGGTGGCTATTCCTCCTTTAGTAGAATTGTAAAGAGTAATCATAGCTAGTTTATTCGGTTATTGGTGGCTATTGCTCCTTTAGTAGAATTGTAAAGAGTAATCATAGCTAGTTTATTCGGTTATTGGTGGCTATTCCTCCTTTAGTAGAATTGTAAAGAGTAATCATAGCTAGTTTATTCGGTTATTGGTGGCTATTCCTCCTTTAGTAGAATTGTAAAGAGTAATCATAGCTAGTTTATTCGGTTATTGGTGGCTATTCCTCCTTTAGTAGAATTGAAAAGAGTAATCATAGCTAGTTTATTTGGTTATTGGTGGCTATTCCTCCTTTAGTAGAATTGTAAAGAGTAATCATAGCTAGTTTATTCGGTTATTGGTGGCTATTGCTCCTTTAGTAGAATTGTAAAGAGTAATCATAGCTAGTTTATTCGGTTATTGGTGGCTATTGCTCCTTTAGTAGAATTGTAAAGAGTAATCATAGCTAGTTTATTTGGTTATTGGTGGCTATTCCTCCTTTAGTAGAATTGTAAAGAGTAATCATAGCTAGTTTATTTGGTTATTGGTGGCTATTGCTCCTTTAGTAGAATTGTAAAGAGTAATCATAGCTAGTTTATTTGGTTATTGGTGGCTATTCCTCCTTTAGTAGAATTGTAAAGAGTAATCATAGCTAGTTTATTCGGTTATTGGTGGCTATTCCTCCTTTAGTAGAATTGTAAAGAGTAATCATAGCTAGTTTATTTGGTTATTGGTGGCTATTTCTCCTTTAGTAGAATTGTAAAGAGTAATCATAGCTAGTTTATTCGGTTATTGGTGGCTATTCCTCCTTTAGTAGAATTGTAAAGAGTAATCATAGCTAGTTTATTCGGTTATTGGTGGCTATTCCTCCTTTAGTAGAATTGTAAAGAGTAATCATAGCTAGTTTATTCGGTTATTGGTGGCTATTCCTCCTTTAGTAGAATTGTAAAGAGTAATCATAGCTAGTTTATTCGGTTATTGGTGGCTATTCCTCCTTTAGTAGAATTGTAAAGAGTAATCATAGCTAGTTTATTGGGTTATTGGTGGCTATTGCTCCTTTAGTAGAATTGTAAAGAGTAATCATAGCTAGTTTATTCGGTTATTGGTGGCTATTGCTCCTTTAGTAGAATTGTAAAGAGTAATCATAGCTAGTTTATTTGGTTATTGGTGGCTATTGCTCCTTTAGTAGAATTGTAAAGAGTAATCATAGCTAGTTTATTTGGTTATTGGTGGCTATTCCTCCTTTAGTAGAATTGTAAAGAGTAATCATAGCTAGTTTATTCGGTTATTGGTGGCTATTCCTCCTTTAGTAGAATTGTAAAGAGTAATCATAGCTAGTTTATTTGGTTATTGGTGGCTATTGCTCCTTTAGTAGAATTGTAAAGAGTAATCATAGCTAGTTTATTCGGTTATTGGTGGCTATTGCTCCTTTAGTAGAATTGTAAAGAGTAATCATAGCTAGTTTATTCGGTTATTGGTGGCTATTGCTCCTTTAGTAGAATTGTAAAGAGTAATCATAGCTAGTTTATTGGGTTATTGGTGGCTATTCCTCCTTTAGTAGAATTGTAAAGAGTAATCATAGCTAGTTTATTCGGTTATTGGTGGCTATTGCTCCTTTAGTAGAATTGTAAAGAGTAATCATAGCTAGTTTATTCGGTTATTGGTGGCTATTGCTCCTTTAGTAGAATTGTAAAGAGTATTCATAGCTAGTTTATTTGGTTATTGGTGGCTATTCCTCCTTTAGTAGAATTGTAAAGAGTAATCATAGCTAGTTTATTCGGTTATTGGTGGCTATTGCTCCTTTAGTAGAATTGTAAAGAGTAATCATAGCTAGTTTATTCGGTTATTGGTGGCTATTGCTCCTTTAGTAGAATTGTAAAGAGTAATCATAGCTAGTTTATTCGGTTATTGGTGGCTATTGCTCCTTTAGTAGAATTGTAAAGAGTAATCATAGCTAGTTTATTCGGTTATTGGTGGCTATTCCTCCTTTAGTAGAATTGTAAAGAGTAATCATAGCTAGTTTATTCGGTTATTGGTGGCTATTCCTCCTTTAGTAGAATTGTAAAGAGTAATCATAGCTAGTTTATTCGGTTATTGGTGGCTATTCCTCCTTTAGTAGAATTGTAAAGAGTAATCATAGCTAGTTTATTCGGTTATTGGTGGCTATTCCTCCTTTAGTAGAATTGTAAAGAGTAATCATAGCTAGTTTATTTGGTTATTGGTGGCTATTGCTCCTTTAGTAGAATTGTAAAGAGTAATCATAGCTAGTTTATTCGGTTATTGGTGGCTATTGCTCCTTTAGTAGAATTGTAAAGAGTAATCATAGCTAGTTTATTCGGTTATTGGTGGCTATTGCTCCTTTAGTAGAATTGTAAAGAGTAATCATAGCTAGTTTATTTGGTTATTGGTGGCTATTCCTCCTTTAGTAGAATTGTAAAGAGTAATCATAGCTAGTTTATTTGGTTATTGGTGGCTATTGCTCCTTTAGTAGAATTGTAAAGAGTAATCATAGCTAGTTTATTTGGTTATTGGTGGCTATTCCTCCTTTAGTAGAATTGTAAAGAGTAATCATAGCTAGTTTATTCGGTTATTGGTGGCTATTCCTCCTTTAGTAGAATTGTAAAGAGTAATCATAGCTAGTTTATTTGGTTATTGGTGGCTATTGCTCCTTTAGTAGAATTGTAAAGAGTAATCATAGCTAGTTTATTCGGTTATTGGTGGCTATTCCTCCTTTAGTAGAATTGTAAAGAGTAATCATAGCTAGTTTATTCGGTTATTGGTGGCTATTCCTCCTTTAGTAGAATTGTAAAGAGTAATCATAGCTAGTTTATTCGGTTATTGGTGGCTATTCCTCCTTTAGTAGAATTGTAAAGAGTAATCATAGGTAGTTTATTCGGTTATTGGTGGCTATTCCTCCTTTAGTAGAATTGTAAATAGTAATCATAGCTAGTTTATTTGGTTATTGGTGGCTATTGCTCCTTTAGTAGAATTGTAAAGAGTAATCATAGCTAGTTTATTCGGTTATTGGTGGCTATTGCTCCTTTAGTAGAATTGTAAAGAGTAATCATAGCTAGTTTATTTGGTTATTGGTGGCTATTGCTCCTTTAGTAGAATTGTAAAGAGTAATCATAGCTAGTTTATTTGGTTATTGGTGGCTATTGCTCCTTTAGTAGAATTGTAAAGAGTAATCATAGCTAGTTTATTCGGTTATTGGTGGCTATTCCTCCTTTAGTAGAATTGTAAAGAGTAATCATAGCTAGTTTATTCGGTTATTGGTGGCTATTCCTCCTTTAGTAGAATTGTAAAGAGTAATCATAGCTAGTTTATTTGGTTATTGGTGGCTATTGCTCCTTTAGTAGAATTGTAAAGAGTAATCATAGCTAGTTTATTCGGTTATTGGTGGCTATTGCTCCTTTAGTAGAATTGTAAAGAGTAATCATAGCTAGTTTATTTGGTTATTGGTGGCTATTGCTCCTTTAGTAGAATTGTAAAGAGTAATCATAGCTAGTTTATTTGGTTATTGGTGGCTATTGCTCCTTTAGTAGAATTGTAAAGAGTAATCATAGCTAGTTTATTCGGTTATTGGTGGCTATTGCTCCTTTAGTAGAATTGTAAAGAGTAATCATAGCTAGTTTATTCGGTTATTGGTGGCTATTGCTCCTTTAGTAGAATTGTAAAGAGTAATCATAGCTAGTTTATTCGGTTATTGGTGGCTATTGCTCCTTTAGTAGAATTGTAAAGAGTAATCATAGCTAGTTTATTCGGTTATTGGTGGCTATTGCTCCTTTAGTAGAATTGTAAAGAGTAATCATAGCTAGTTTATTCGGTTATTGGTGGCTATTGCTCCTTTAGTAGAATTGTAAAGAGTAATCATAGCTAGTTTATTCGGTTATTGGTGGCTATTGCTCCTTTAGTAGAATTGTAAAAAGTAATCATAGCTAGTTTATTCGGTTATTGGTGGCTATTGCTCCTTTAGTAGAATTGTAAAGAGTAATCATAGCTAGTTTATTTGGTTATTGGTGGCTATTCCTCCTTTAGTAGAATTGTAAAGAGTAATCATAGCTAGTTTATTTGGTTATTGGTGGCTATTGCTCCTTTAGTAGAATTGTAAAAAGTAATCATAGCTAGTTTATTCGGTTATTGGTGGCTATTGCTCCTTTAGTAGAATTGTAAAGAGTAATCATAGCTAGTTTATTCGGTTATTGGTGGCTATTCCTCCTTTAGTAGAATTGTAAAGAGTAATCATAGCTAGTTTATTCGGTTATTGGTGGCTATTGCTCCTTTAGTAGAATTGTAAAAAGTAATCATAGCTAGTTTATTTTTTTCACCCTAGGATTTCACGATATCTTGGACATACTCCATTGTCGACAAAATGCTAAGATATAACAATAGAAGTGGCAGACAATTAGAAATAATTAGATGGCAAAGATGGAATAAACAAAAACATTCGGGTCAATATGACCCAAGGCTAGTAATTAAGGGTTAAAGATATAAAGAGTTGGAAAAAATAAATTAAAAATATCAGAGTAATTACATTGAGGGTGGAACTGCAATCTTATTGAGTGGTATGTTGCATTTAATGATATCACTGCTCGATATTTTTCACATTTACCACTACCACATACTATTCGCCAAGCACAGCCAGTCCAAACAGGGACGTTGTTTGGATATTAAAGATAACTAGTCACCCACTAGGCCTAAGGACTACAATCTTATTGAGTGGTCTGTTGCATTTAATGATATCACTGCTCGATATTTTTCACATTTACCACTACCACATACTATTCGCCAAGCACAGCCAGTCCAAACAGGGACGTTGTTTGGATATTAAAGATAACTAGTCACCCACTGGGCCTCTGGACTGCAATAATATAAACCTTAAGTTTTTTTTTTTTTTTTATTTTTCCTTGTTAAATAAAAGCTATATAAATTTGAATTTTATAAACGTTCTCTTCTTCAGACCTTCTACTTCAATTCAGTACTATTCTTTTTAAAGAAATTTTTATGTAATTTTGATAAGTATTGTATTATTTTAATAAACGACAAGTATTTCAATAACTATTAGTGTTTATAATTATTTTTTAAAATTACATTACCCGAAACAATCAATTTAAAATATGGGTCACAGTGGACCCTACGCCACAAGTTATGGTGGGGTTTTTGACCCCCCCCCCATTTCACCACTGCCACATCCCCCATCTACCCCTTTCTCCACCCCCAGTCCACTCAAAAAGTAATCAAACATAGGAAAAAATGTTTGAAACGGGCTATAATGGTTCGTGATATTACCAGGCTCAGCCAGTCCAAACAAGGACGTTGTTTGGTTATTAAAGATAACTAGTCACCCACTGGGCCTACATACTTCAAATTGCTCTACAATTGAAGTTAATAAAATTTACTATAACTTTTATTCTCATGAGTATTTTGTAAGATGATTATTCCGGTCTGTATATCCCTCCAAACACACTCGATAGTTAAATTTTGCACTTTTTGGGAAAAATAGCCAAACTTTGAAGAGCCGTATCTCGAAAGTTATTCTAGCTAAAAAGTTTGTTTTAGCACCACAAATTTTTAAATTTTATCTACTTTAAAAAAGCAGAGATTACCAATTGTTTTACGATGGACGGTTTAGGACCTATAAGCAAAAAATAACAAAATGTCCAACAATTTTAATGTTTTTCGACTGTTGCGCAGTTAGCACAGGTCTTTCGAAGCTGACAAATTGGGTACACTGGGGTGGTCCCGAACAACACCCCGAAAAATCAGCGTTACGCGTTTTTTGCGATCTCGATGTCTTAGGAGACTGGACTAATAGTGCTCCGGAGATCGGCAGTGTCAAATCGCTCATTGAGGATTGTCCACGCCTCAAATTGATTATTCTTTGTTGAAAAACGGCTTTGGGGTCTGAATGGAACACTCGTTGGTTTCCTTCATAGCATTACTTTAGGATAATTACATGTATTTTCTTTTTCAATTTTTATTAGTATGCATCATGGTAGTATCTGCTATCAAGATAAAACCGAATCGGTCGAATTTTAGTCTGAAGTATATATTTTTGATTATTTCTATGGGATACTTGACATTATGGGAGTAAACAGCTGGCTTATATACATCTTAGCAGAAAAAAATTATTTCGACCGAATTTTTTGAAAAATCTTGCATAAAGCTTTGCTGGGTCTCATATTAGAAGGAGGCTTGCTAATGTGAGGATTTTGAAGTCACTGCGCCAGGAAACTTGGATGTCTCTTGAACAGAATGTACCACTAACCCAGGCTCAGGCCTGTCACCCCCTGAGAGTCACATGAGGGACGAATCAAATGTTAGGAAATCCAAGGTAAATGTGAAAACGCGGGGTCTCCATACCGATCGTTTTGAAATATTCCACTATAACGCACTAAACACGAATCCGTTAAAAAAAAAAAGCTCACTCTCCACTAGGAAAGAAGTTATGAAGCACTAAAGTTCACTGTTGTTCTGAAAGCTGATGTAAACAACGTATTTGTAAACGTGCGCATGCGCGGAGATGTGGGATTGGCATACAAAGAACTGTTATTTGAAATGTTTATAAACTATTTATTCACAGATCATTGTAAATTTATGCGTTCTCACCTGTCGTAACATGTCGCTTATGGGCATACGTGCTGTGCGTTTCCGCTCGCTCAAGAAGATATCAAAACTCTAGTCAATCCAACTCGCTAAAATTAATAGAATTCTATTATGTAAGATTGGCAAACAAAGATCTGTTATTTTAAATATTTATAAGTTATTTATTCATAAATCATGTAAATTTGGGCGCAAAAATTTAAAGCATGGTTTATTATTTAAACAAAATATTTTTGAATAAATAACTGGAGATAAATTGAAATAATTGATGGTAAATTTCAATTAGACATCCTTATTACGGACTTTTCCATACCCGCGCATGCGCATGTTGACAAACATAGTAGGTTACATTACCTTTCAGAACCCGCACAACAGTAAATTTTAGTGCTTCATAACTTCTTTCCTAGTGAAGAGTGAGATTTTTTTTTTAACGGATTCGTGTTTAGTGCATCAAAATACGTTATATTGCAACATTTCAAAACGATCGGTCTCGAGACCCCGCGACTTGTTGCATATTTACCAAATCCAACAAGACGTGCGCCAAGTGTTTCCGTCCAGTTTGGAAAGAACATGAACAGCTAATCCGGTCATGTTTGAAATTTGATGAAGAAGTTTCACCAAGTGGAGCTGAAGGCTGATTCTGTCATGGAAGTTTGGACAGAACATGAACAGCTAATCCGGTCATGTTGATGAAGAAGTTTCACCAAGTGGAGCTGAAGACTGATTCTGTCATGGAAGTTTGGACAGAACATGAACAGCTAATCCGGTCATGTTGATGAAGAAGTTTCACCAAGTGGAGCTAAAGGCTGATTCTGTCATGGAAGTTTGGACAGAACATGAACAGCTAATCCGGTCATGTTGATGAAGAAGTTTCACCAAGTGGAGCTGAAGGCTGATTCTGTCATGGAAGTTTGGACAGAACATGAACAGCTAATCCGGTCATGTTGATGAAGAAGTTTCACCAAGTGGAGCTGAAGGCTGATTCTGTCATGGAAGTTTGGACAGAACATGAACAGCTAATCCGGTCATGTTGATGAAGAAGTTTCACCAAGTGGAGCTGAAGGCTGATTCTGTCATGGAAGTTTGGACAGAACATGAACAGCTAATCCGGTCATGTTGATGAAGAAGTTTCACCAAGTGGAGCTGAAGGCTGATTCTGTCATGGAAGTTTGGACAGAACATGAACAGCTAATCCGGTCATGTTGATGAAGAAGTTTCACCAAGTGGAGCGGAGTCTAGTAGTGGCAGTCAACGAGACAACATCGGAGAGCTGCTGAGGATTAACTATAGAGCAAACCCTAACTTGCTCTACTAGCTAAGTCATAGAATTAACATTTAACCATATTTAATTTTCATGCTTTTTTTTCTTCATTATTATTAATAGAAATAGGCTATTTATTATTACCTTAGGCTATTTATTATTACCTTAGGCTATTTATTATTACCTTAGGCTATTTATTATTACCTTTGGCTATTTATTATTATAAAAGACGGCAGTTGCGTCTTTAAAAAAAAAAGAAATACTTCAGTTACCAGTGAAAAAAAAAAAAAAAAATATAATCTTATTTCTTATTTTATCTTAATCTATTAGTTTAAATAGAGCAATAACTATTTAGAAAAATGAATAAACCGCCCGATATCCATTCTCCAAGACACAAAAAAGTAAAAAGGAGCTAGGAAATATTACGGAGGTTAATCTAAATGAACCTAAAGAAAATAAAAATATTAATAACAACCAATTTTTAATAATTGAAAGACTTGAGGAAGGAGACCTTAAAAAAGTCTCACCATTTTTAATGTTTAAAACAATAAATAACCTATGTGGGGAGCCAAAAAATGTTAAAAAGTGGAACTATTTTAGTTGAAACAAAAACAAGAGAGCAATCTGAAAAACTATTAGGCCTAACCAATTTTGATTCAAATCTAAAAGTAAAAGTAACTCCCCATGAGAAATTGAATATTAGTAAGGGGGTCATATTTTGCCCTGATTTAGATGTAGTAGAGGAAAATGAAATTCTAGAGGAGTTGGGAAAATACAATGTAAAGGAAATAAAAAGAATAATAAGCAGAAAATCAGGAAACGAAAGGAAAACGCATTTATATATAATTACCTTTTCATTACCCACAATCCCAGAAATAATTTACGTAGGATTTCAAAAAATAAATGTGAAAATGTATGTTCCAAATCCAATTAGATGTAGAACTTGTTTAAGATTCGGGCATTTTGCCGATAGCTGCTCAAAAGACTCTAGCTGTTATACTTGTGGAAGAACAGAACATAAAGGCTCACCTTGTGAAAGTTTCGTACCGCAGTGTGTTAACTGTGGAAATAACCACTCTAGTATGGATAGGAACTGCCCAAAATTAATAGAGGAAAGGGAAATTAAAACCCTACAATTTAAAGAGAAAATCCCTTATAACGAAGCGAAAAAGAAATATAAAGAAATCCGTCCAGTTGTAGGTAATAGGAACTTCGCTGGTGCAGCGAGATTAAATAAGAGAATAACTATAGATGTAGGATGCCAGACTGACGACTTTATTAGGACTAGCAGTATTAGGACTAGCAGTATTAGGACAAGCAGTATTAGGACTAGCAGTATCAGGACGAGCAGTATTAGGACAAGCAGTATTAGGACTAGCAGTATTAGGACTAGCAGTATTAGGACTAGCAGTATTAGGACCAGCAGTATTAGGACTAGCAGTATTAGGACTAGCAGTATTAGGACTAGCAGTATTAGGACTAGCAGTATTAGGACTAGCAGTATTAGGACTAGCAGTATTAGGACTAGCAGTATTAGGACCAGCAGTATTAGGACTAGCAGTATTAGGACTAGCAGTATTAGGACTAGCAGTATTAGGACTAGCAGTATTAGGACTAGCAGTATTAGGACTAGCAGTATTAGGACTAGCAGTATTAGGACTAGCAGTATTAGGACTAGCAGTATTAGGACTAGCAGTATTAGGACTAGCAGTATTAGGACTAGCAGTATTAGGACTAGCAGTATTAGGACTAGCAGTATTAGGACTAGCAGTATTAGGACTAGCAGTATTAGGACTAGCAGTATTAGGACTAGCAGTATTAGGACTAGCAGTATTAGGACTAGCAGTATTAGGACAAGCAGTATTAGGACTAGCAGTATTAGGACTAGCAGTATTAGGACTAGCAGTATTAGGACTAGCAGTATTAGGACTAGCAGTATTAGGACTAGCAGTATTAGGACTAGCAGTATTAGGACAAGCAGTATTAGGACTAGCAGTATTAGGACTAGCAGTATTAGGACTAGCAGTATTAGGACTAGCAGTATTAGGACTAGCAGTATTAGGACTAGCAGTATTAGGACTAGCAGTATTAGGACTAGCAGTATTAGGACAAGCAGTATTAGGACTAGCAGTATTAGGACTAGCAGTATTAGGACTAGCAGTATTAGGACTAGCAGTATTAGGACTAGCAGTATTAGGACTAGCAGTATTAGGACAAGCAGTATTAGGACTAGCAGTATTAGGACTAGCAGTATTAGGACTAGCAGTATTAGGACTAGCAGTATTAGGACTAGCAGTATTAGGACTAGCAGTATTAGGACAAGCAGTATTAGGACTAGCAGTATTAGGACTAGCAGTATTAGGACTAGCAGTATTAGGACTAGCAGTATTAGGACTAGCAGTATTAGGACTAGCAGTATTAGGACTAGCAGTATTAGGACTAGCAGTATTAGGACTAGCAGTATTAGGACTAGCAGTATTAGGACTAGCAGTATTAGGACTAGCAGTATTAGGACTAGCAGTATTAGGACTAGCAGTATTAGGACTAGCAGTATTAGGACTAGCAGTATTAGGACTAGCAGTATTAGGACAAGCAGTATTAGGACTAGCAGTATTAGGACTAGCAGTATTAGGACTAGCAGTATTAGGACTAGCAGTATTAGGACTAGCAGTATTAGGACTAGCAGTATTAGGACAAGCAGTATTAGGACTAGCAGTATTAGGACTAGCAGTATTAGGACTAGCAGTATTAGGACTAGCAGTATTAGGACTAGCAGTATTAGGACTAGCAGTATTAGGACTAGCAGTATTAGGACTAGCAGTATTAGGACAAGCAGTATTAGGACTAGCAGTATTAGGACTAGCAGTATTAGGACTAGCAGTATTAGGACTAGCAGTATTAGGACTAGCAGTATTAGGACAAGCAGTATTAGGACTAGCAGTATTAGGACAAGCAGTATTAGGACTAGCAGTATTAGGACTAGCAGTATTAGGACAAGCAGTATTAGGACTAGCAGTATTAGGACAAGCAGTATTAGGACTAGCAGTATTAGGACTAGCAGTATTAGGACTAGCAGTATTAGGACTAGCAGTATTAGGACAAGCAGTATTAGGACTAGCAGTATTAGGACTAGCAGTATTAGGACTAGCAGTATTAGGACTAGCAGTATTAGGACTAGCAGTATTAGGACTAGCAGTATTAGGACAAGCAGTATTAGGACTAGCAGTATTAGGACTAGCAGTATTAGGACTAGCAGTATTAGGACTAGCAGTATTAGGACTAGCAGTATTAGGACTAGCAGTATTAGGACTAGCAGTATTAGGACTAGCAGTATTAGGACTAGCAGTATTAGGACTAGCAGTATTAGGACTAGCAGTATTAGGACTAGCAGTATTAGGACTAGCAGTATTAGGACTAGCAGTATTAGGACTAGCAGTATTAGGACTAGCAGTATTAGGACTAGCAGTATTAGGACTAGCAGTATTAGGACTAGCAGTATTAGGACTAGCAGTATTAGGACTAGCAGTATTAGGACTAGCAGTATTAGGACTAGCAGTATTAGGACTAGCAGTATTAGGACTAGCAGTATTAGGACTAGCAGTATTAGGACTAGCAGTATTAGGACTAGCAGTATTAGGACTAGCAGTATTAGGACTAGCAGTATTAGGACTAGCAGTATTAGGACTAGCAGTATTAGGACTAGCAGTATAGGACTAGCAGTATTAGGACTAGCAGTATTAGGACTAGCAGTATTAGGACTAGCAGTATTAGGACTAGCAGTATTAGGACTAGCAGTATTAGGACTAGCAGTATTAGGACTAGCAGTATTAGGACTAGCAGTATTAGGACTAGCAGTATTAGGACTAGCAGTATTAGGACTAGCAGTAATAGGACTAGCAGTAATAGGACTAGCAGTATTAGGACTAGCAGTATTAGGACTAGCAGTAATAGGACTAGCAGTAATAGGACTAGCAGTATTAGGACTAGCAGTATTAGGACTAGCAGTAATAGGACAAGCAGTATTCCGACTAGCAGTATTAGGACTAGCAGTATTAGGACTAGCAGTATTAGGACTAGCAGTATTAGGACTAGCAGTATTAGGACTAGCAGTATTAGGACTAGCAGTATTAGGACTAGCAGTATTAGGACTAGCAGTATTAGGACTAGCAGTATTAGGACTAGCAGTATTAGGACTAGCAGTATTAGGACTAGCAGTATTAGGACTAGCAGTATTAGGACTAGCAGTATTAGGACTAGCAGTATTAGGACAAGCAGTATTAGGACTAGCAGTATTAGGACTAGCAGTATTAGGACTAGCAGTATTAGGACTAGCAGTATTAGGACTAGCAGTATTAGGACTAGCAGTATTAGGACTAGCAGTAATAGGACTAGCAGTATTAGGACTAGCAGTAATAGGACTAGCAGTATTAGGACTAGCAGTATTAGGACTAGCAGTATTAGGACTAGCAGTATTAGGACTAGCAGTATTAGGACTAGCAGTATTAGGACTAGCAGTATTAGGACTAGCAGTATTAGGACAAGCAGTATTAGGACTAGCAGTATTAGGACTAGCAGTATTAGGACAAGCAGTATTAGGACTAGCAGTATTAGGACTAGCAGTATTAGGACAAGCAGTATTAGGACTAGCAGTATTAGGACTAGCAGTATTAGGACTAGCAGTATTAGGACTAGCAGTAATAGGACTAGCAGTATTAGGACTAGCAGTAATAGGACTAGCAGTATTAGGACTAGCAGTATTAGGACAAGCAGTATTAGGACTAGCAGTATTAGGACTAGCAGTATTAGGACTAGCAGTATATGACTAGCAGTATTAGGACTAGCAGTATTAGGACTAGCATTAGCCCGATAGCTTCGGGATCAAGGACACATACTGACCAAATCAACCCCCCACCCCTGACCAACCTCCCCTCCCTCTCTCCTCTCCCTGTCAAACCCTCACACACTCTCTCTCAACCCCTCCCTCTCTCTCCCTCCCGTCCCAGAACACCTCTCTCAGGGCTGTATCTCCTCTCCTCTCCCCTCCCGGCCTTGCTCTATCTCTTCCCAAGCCTCCTCCTCCTAGGCCACCTAGGGAGGACTCTAGTGATGTGACTCTACTCCTTGATGGGAGTACGGACAATAAACCTCCGCTTCTGAATCAAGCAGAAAACCCACCTATATTTCAAACTCCGTTACCTCCGCGACGGGTTTCATTAAATAAATCGCAAAAAAGATATTCAAAAAATCAAAAAAATACAACAAAAAGTGAAGACGAAATGGAAACCACTTAGAAATAAAAAAATAATTTATAAATATAGATATGAAATAAAACTAAAGATCATACTTAAAACTAGTAAAATGAATAATAATACCTTTTAGCACTTTCCTCCGAAGGAAAGTAGCTATTGAGGTTGGACTCATGACGGAATTTTTGAAAAATTTCTTCAAATCTTTATCGATCCTACCTAGTAGACGCCGAAAATGACCCCCGTTAAAATTTATATATATATATATATATATATATATATATATGCATATATATATATATATATATATATATATATATATATATATATATATATATATATATATATGTCTGTGATGTATGCAGCGTTATTTGTGGAGTTCTTGATTTCGTAGAAGGTAGAAAAATTGAAATACATTGGGAGAACATATCGCAAGTTCTCACAAAGAATAGACGAACACGTTAAAGCTATACACAACCACAACATTCACTCAAATTTTGCAGAACACATCAAAAATACAGCACACCAATTTAACACACAAACGGGAATCAAAATTTTAAAAAACATAAATTATTCTAAGAAATCCAATTATCATGAAATGTTAGAAATAGAAAAGGCCATTCACCGTAATAAAGATTTATTACTAAACGAACAAATAAACTTCCCAACATCAGACCTTAGGAAAATTTTCATATCCCAACAAAAGACACCATCCCTCGGACCCACCACCTGACAGACCCGTCATCCCTTACTCTGACACCTTCAGACTGACTACCCCCTCACACACATGACATCAAATAACCCGACATAATCCTTCCCCATACACTGTCTCCAACAGAAAGTTCAGTGGTCTCTGGTTCAACAACCTTGATTCTTGTGATCTCCAATATCCATTGTCAATATATATACTCTGCTCACCCGGAATAGTCTCATTACCTCACACCTGTTCGGAGAGGCTGTTAGCAGTACTACCGGTGGAGTAATAGGTAACATTATTTGTCATAGCTTTAGTAATAAGAATACTTATAAATATTTCTGTAATTAATATTTGTCATAGTTTTAGTAATAAGAATACTTATAAATATTTCTTTAATTAATATATGCGTGTTTTTGTGAAAATTGTAGATGCACTGACGATGAGAACCATGTTCTCGAAAAGCTTTTGCTAATAAATACTTTGAAAAACAGTGGAGAGACATTATTTTTCTACCTTCTACGATATATATATGTGTCTGTTAACACGATAGCGGCCAGAGTTTTTGTTTTTTCGTCACGAAACTTGGTATATAGCATTCAATTAGCAAACAATTGAACGAGTTCGTTAACCACCAAAGTCGGTCCACCGGAAGGGGGGGTTTACCCCGAACCCAAAACACTTATTTGACTATGTGAGCCATAATATTTGTTATATTTCAACGAAACTTGGTATTCGTAGTGGTAATATAGAGAGAAAAGTGAGATATAAAAATGAACTAAATCGGTTCATTAGAAGGGGGGGGTTTACTCCGGACCCACAATACCAATTCGCCACTACCAGCCGTGATTTTTGGTATATTTCGACGAAACTCGGTATTCGTAGTGCTAATCCACAGGTAAATGTGTGTTGTAAAAATAAACTAAATCGGTTCATTAGAAGGGGGGGTTTACTCCGGACCCAAATTCCTAATATACTCGTACCGGTCGTTCTGCTGTATTGTAACGAAACGCGGTATACGTCGTGGGTAACTCATGAGAAAGAAGTATTGTAAAAATTAGCTGAATCGGTCAATCGGAAAGCGGGGGTTTAATTTGTAATATATTTGAATAGAAAAGCCGGCAGACGTAGGTTCACAAAGCCGCCGCAAGGAGCGCTTTCTACCACTAGAGTTACTGTATCCTGTTCATGCGTTAGATCAAAATACGATAATATGAGGATTTTTGTATTTATTACGTAGTGTAGTAGGTACCATGTGTAAACATAACTCTGGAAGCAGATTAATAATTGATCAGTTACTCATTACAAAATGAGAACTATTCACGTTTTTATTTTATTTATGTAGGATATTTTAAGCAAATTGTTCTGGAAAGCAGTCTACACTACCCAAATTCTGAGGAAAGTGCTTAGTTATGCAGCTCCTGCGTGACGGACTTTATATTACTACAACCGATGAATATCCCGTTGTTGAGCATAAAATATTGTAAATATAAATCAATAAAAATTTTAACAACAAAAGAATTTACTTCATCACTGCCAATAATGAGACTTATAGACAGTATAAAATATTTGACTCAATCAATACCCATTTTTTTTTACTTCTCTATCTGTAACATACTCCAGGGTACACAATATTAATATTGAAAGCCAAGTTACTCTAAATACATATTTAAATATAATAGTAAAATATATTAGAGGAACAAAATCTGATTTAATAATATTAAAAGAAATTCATTATCCCATAGAAGATATGTATATATGTGTGTGTGTGCGTGCGCATGTTTACGAGTATATATATAAAATAAGTATACATATAAAAAATTTTTATCTTCTATTTATAAATAAACCCATCTATATAATAGGGCTCTTAAAACTGCATAAAATCCATGACAATCCTTAGCTGGAACTGTAACGGTATAAGGACACAGTTTGAAGAAATGAAGATCCTTATAGAAGATAAAAACCCAGCTGTATTATGTCTTCAGGAAACCAAATTGACGCCTAACATAAATTTAAACATAAAAGATTTCTCAATATACAGAAAAGACAAGGAAGACAGTGAGCAGGGACGGGCCCATGGAGGAGTTGCTACTGCAGTGAGGAGAGATTTATATTCTGAAGAATTAGATGTACAAACATCTTTACAAGCAATAGACACAAGAATTAAACTCCGCTTCATCTTAACAGTTTGCAATATATATCTACCACCAACAGAAAGAATAGACGAAGCAGCATTTACACAACTAATATCAAACCTTCCTTCCCCGTATATTGTGGTAGGAGACATGAATGGATCTCATCATACTTGGAGCACAGCTACACCCAACACAAGAGGAAATATCATCTCGAGAATCATAGACTCTACTGATTCACTCATACTCAATACTGGAGAAGCCACATATATCTGCCCAAGAAACGGAACGACTTCAGCAATAGACTTAGCATTCGCCTCACCCAATCTCTATCCTCTACTGATTCACTCATACTCAATACTGGAGAAGCCACATATATCTGCCCAAGAAACGGAACGACTTCAGCAATAGACTTAGCATTCGCCTCACCCAATCTCTATCCTCTACTGATTCACTCATACTCAATACTGGAGAAGCCACATATATCTGCCCAAGAAACGGAACGACTTCAGCAATAGACTTAGCATTCGCCTCACCCAATCTCTATCCTCTACTGATTCACTCATACTCAATACTGGAGAAGCCACATATATCTGCCCAAGAAACGGAACGACTTCAGCAATAGACTTAGCATTCGCCTCACCCAATCTTTATCCTCTACTGATTCACTCATACTCAATACTGGAGAAGCCACATCTATCTGCCCAAGAAACGGAACGACTTCAGCAATAGACTTAGCATTCGCCTCACCCAATCTCTATCCTCTACTGATTCACTCATACTCAATACTGGAGAAGCCACATATATCTGCCCAAGAAACGGAACGACTTCAGCAATAGACTTAGCATTCGCCTCACCCAATCTCTATCCTCTACTCACCTGGACAATCTGTGATGATCAGTATGGAAGTGACCATCTCCCGACACTAATCCGCTTCAGCTCTGAAATGCCAAAATTCAAGAAACACCCAAAATGGATCATTGAAAAAGCAGACTGGGAAGAATTCAGTGATAAACTTAGAAATACCTCAGTTTACAGCTCAGGGGATGTAGATAACATAATAGAAAATTTCACTCTAAATATTACAGAAACCGCAGCTCAAACAATTCCAAAAACAAAAGGAACTTCAAAAACCAACCATACCCCTTGGTTTGATCAAGAATGTCGGGAATCCATCAAATTAAAAAACAGAGCTCTTAAAATTTTCCAGAAATATCCCACAAAAACCAACTTAGTTAAATATAAACAACAAAAAGCAATAGTCAGAAACCTCGTCAAAGCGAAGAAAAGAGCTTCTTGGATTTCATATATAGAATCAATAAATATTAACACCCCCATAAAAAAGATATGGCAAAAAATTCATAGCATAGCTGGTAATCACAACACAGAAACCCCAATCCTAAAGATTCAGAATGAAATTATAACTGATCCACAAATAATAGCAGAAACTCTCGTCCATTTTGCAGCGATCTCAAATTCCGTCAATAATGCCGAACAAGAAGAAAACATGCAAGAAATAAACTTCACAACTCCAACAAGAAATGATATTCTGTCTCAAGAAGATTATAACCGCCCCTTTACAATGTGGAAACTACAAACAGAAATAGATGAAGCAAAGATATCTTCTCCTGGAAAAGATGAAGTCCATAATAGCATGATCAAACACTTTCCACCTACAGTTAATAGAGATCTTCTGGCAATATATAACAGAATTTGGGAAACCTCTACATACCCACAAGCTTGGAGGGAGTCTATTGTCATCCCAATACTGAAACCAGGAAAAAACAAATCACATCCCAATAATTATCGACCCATATGCCTTACTAGTTGTCTGTCGAAAGTACTAGAAAAAATGGTCAACAGACGTCTGATGTGGATGATAGAAAAATTCAACCTTCTATCCCCTATTCAGTGCGGTTTCCGCAAAGGCAGATCAACTACAGACCAACTAGTAACAATAGAAGCCGAAATCCTGGACATATTTACTGAGAAAAAAGAAGCAGTTGGTGTATACTTCGATATAGAAAAGGCGTACGATACTATTGACCGGAAGACAATTCTAAAAACATTGCAGGAATGGGGTTTCAGGGGAGAGATGCCTAAGTTCATTGAGAGTTTTTTGCAAAAAAGATATATTCGAGTGAGAGTAGGAGAATCGATCTCTAGTTGCAAACAAGTAGCTAACGGAATCCCTCAGGGAATCGTCTTGAGTTGTACTTTATTTGCTATAGGAATTAACTCAATTGTTAAGGCAATACCTAGGTCGATTAAAGCATTCCTCTATGTAGATGACCTAGCCATATTAATAAAGTTCAAGAGCCATGATTGGATGAAGAGGACTCTACAAAACGCACTGAACCACCTACAAGTTTGGTCAGAAAGCAAAAACCTCCGATTTTCACTTGAAAAGACAAGAGGAGTGTTATTCTCTCGAAAGAGGAATCCATGTCCGATTCCCCAGCTTCATTTATATGGAAACACTATCACGTTCAGCGAAAGTACCAAATTCCTAGGACTGGTCTTAGATAATAAACTATCATGGCTTTATCATATAAAGTACCTACGAGAGGAGTGCTTTAAGCGACTGAGGTTAATGAAAGTGCTAGCAAGGACTTCCTGGGGGGCTGACCGCAAATCTATGCTAATCATCGATACTAGTCTTATTCGATCCAAGATCGATTATGGCAGTATGGTGTATTCTTCTGCAAAGAGAACTCGCATCCTACTCTTAGACTCGGTACATCACGCAGGAATAAGGCTGGCCACAGGGGCCTTTAGGACTAGTCCAATAGAGAGTCTGTGCGCAGAAGCATCCATTCCACCCCTTACTTTTAGAAGGCAGGAATTAATTAATAATTACATTGCCAAAATTAAATTACAGACAACAAATCCAGCATATAACTATATATTCCATCCTCGAAATACCCGGACATATGAAACAAACCCTACAAGAGCAGCACCATTAGGCATCAGGCAACAAATCCAGCATATAACTATATATTCCATCCTCGAAATACCCGGACATATGAAACAAACCCTACAAGAGAAGCACCATTAGGCATCAGACAACAAATCCAGCATCTAACTATATATTCCATCCTCGAAATACCCGGACGTATGAAACAAACCCTACAAGAGCAGCACCATTAGGCATGAGACAACAAAGCCAGCATATAACTATATATTCCATCCTCGAAATACCCGGACATGTG
This sequence comes from Gonocerus acuteangulatus, assembly GCA_946811695.1. Lineage (NCBI taxonomy): Eukaryota > Metazoa > Arthropoda > Insecta > Hemiptera > Coreidae > Gonocerus > Gonocerus acuteangulatus. The sequence goes on from OX328123.1 coordinate 169,207,878, forward strand.
AAACAAACCCTACAAGAGCAGCACCATTAGGCATCAGGCAACAAATCCAGCATATAACTATATATTCCATCCTCGAAATACCCGGACATATGAAACAAACCCTACAAGAGCAGCACCATTAGGCATCAGACAACAAAGCCAGCATATAACTATACATTCCAACCTCGAAATACCCGGACATATGAAACAAACCCTACAAGACCAGCACCATTAGGCATCAGGCAACAAATCCAGCATATAACTATATATTCCATCCTCGAAATACCCGGACATATGAAACAAACCCTACAAGAGCAGCACCATTAGGCATCAGGCAACAAATCCAGCATATAACTATATATTCCATCCTCGAAATACCCGGACATATGAATCAAACCCTACAAGAGCAGCACCATTAGGCATCAGCCAACAAATCCAGCATATAACTATATATTCCATCCTCGAAATACCCGGACATATGAAACAAACCCTACAAGAGCAGCACCATTAGGCATCAGACAACAAAGCCAGCATATAACTATATATTCCATCCTCGAAATACCCGGACATATGAAACAAACCCTACAAGAGCAGCACCATTAGGCATCAGCCAACAAATCCAGCATATAACTATATATTCCATCCTCGAAATACCCGGACGTATGAAACAAACCCTAAGGGAGCAGCACCATTAGGCATCAGCCAACAAATCCAGCATATAACTATATATTCCATCCTCGAAATACCCGGACGTATGAAACAAACCCTACAAGAGCAGCACCATTAGGCATCAGACAACAAAGCCAGCATATAACTATATATTCCATCCTCGAAATACCCGGACGTATGAAACAAACCCTACAAGAGCAGCACCATTAGGCAGCAGGCAACAAATCCAGCATATAACTATATATTCCATCCTCGAAATACCCGGACGTATGAAACAAACCCTACAAGAGCAGCACCATTAGGCATCAGGCAACAAATCCAGCATATAACTATATATTCCATCCTCGAAATACCCGGACATATGAAACAAACCCTACAAGAGTAGCACCATTAGGCATCAGCCAACAAATCCAGCATATAACTATATATTCCATCCTCGAAATACCCGGACGTATGAAACAAACCCTACAAGAGCAGCACCATTAGGCATCAGACAACAAATCCAGCATCTAACTATATATTCCATCCTCGAAATACCCGGACATATGAACCAAACCCTACAAGAGCAGCACCATTAGGCATCAGGCAACAAATCCAGCATATAACTATATATTCCATCCTCGAAATACCCGGACATATGAAACAAACCCTACAAGAGCAGCACCATTAGGCATCAGGCAACAAATCCTGCATATAACTATATATTCCATCCTCGAAATACCCGGACATATGAAACAAACCCTACAAGAGCAGCACCATTAGGCATCAGGCAACAAATCCAGCATATAACTATATTTTCCATCCTCGAAATACCCGGACATATGAAACAAACCCTACAAGAGCAGCACCATTAGGCATCAGGCAACAAATCCAGCATATAACTATATTTTCCATCCTCGAAATACCCGGACATATGAAACAAACCCTACAAGAGCAGCACCATTAGGCATCAGGCAACAAATCCTGCATATAACTATATATTCCATCCTCGAAATACCCGGACATATGAAACAAACCCTACAAGAGCAGCACCATTAGGCATCAGACAACAAATCCAGCATATAACTATATATTCCATCCTCGAAATACCCGGACATATGAAACAAACCCTACAAGAGCAGCACCATTAGGCATCAGACAACAAATCCAGCATATAACTATATATTCCATCCTCGAAATACCCGGACGTATGAAACAAACCCTACAAGAGCAGCACCATTAGGCATCAGAACACAAATCCAGCATATAACTATATATTCCATCCTCGAAATACCCGGACGTATGAAACAAACCCTACAAGAGCAGCACCATTAGGCATCAGACAACAAATCCAGCATATAACTATATATTCCATCCTCGAAATACCCGGACGTATGAAACAAACCCTACAAGAGCAGCACCATTAGGCATCAGACAACAAATCCAGCATATAACTATATATTCCATCCTCGAAATACCCGGACATATGAAACAAACCCTACAAGAGCAGCACCATTAGGCATCAGACAACAAATCCAGCATATAACTATATATTCCATCCTCGAAATACCCGGACATATGAAACAAACCCTACAAGAGCAGCACCATTAGGCATCAGACAACAAATCCAGCATATAACTATATATTCCATCCTCGAAATACCCGGACATATGAAACAAACCCTACAAGAGCAGCACCATTAGGCATCAGACAACAAATCCAGCATATAACTATATATTCCATCCTCGAAATACCCGGACATATGAAACAAACCCTACAAGAGCAGCACCATTAGGCATCAGGCAACAAATCCAGCATATAACTATATATTCCATCCTCGAAATACCCGGACATATGAAACAAACCCTACAAGAGCAGCACCATTAGGCATCAGACAACAAATCCAGCATATAACTATATATTCCATCCTCGAAATACCCGGACGTATGAAACAAACCCTACAAGAGCAGCACCATTAGGCATCAGGCAACAAATCCAGCATATAACTATATATTCCATCCTCGAAATACCCGGACATATGAAACAAACCCTACAAGAGCAGCACCATTAGGCATCAGACAACAAATCCAGCATATAACTATATATTCCATCCTCGAAATACCCGGACGTATGAAACAAACCCTACAAGAGCAGCACCATTAGGCATCAGACAACAAATCCAGCATATAACTATATATTCCATCCTCGAAATACCCGGACATATGAAACAAACCCTACAAGAGCAGCACCATTAGGCATCAGGCAACAAATCCAGCATATAACTATATATTCCATCCTCGAAATACCCGGACATATGAAACAAACCCTACAAGAGCAGCACCATTAGGCATCAGACAACAAATCCAGCATATAACTATATATTCCATCCTCGAAATACCCGGACATATGAAACAAACCCTACAAGAGCAGCACCATTTGGCATCAGACAACAAAGCCAGCATATAACTATATATTCCATCCTCGAAATACCCGGACATATGAAACAAACCCTACAAGAGCAACACCATTAGGCATCAGACAACAAATCCAGCATATAACTATATATTCCATCCTCGAAATACCCGGACATATGAAACAAACCCTACAAGAGCAGCACCATTAGGCATCAGACAACAAATCCAGCATGTAACTATATATTCCATCCTCGAAATACCCGGACGTATGAAACAAACCCTACAAGAGCAGCACCATTAGGCATCAGACAACAAATCCAGCATATAACTATATATTCCATCCTCGAAATACCCGGACATATGAAACAAACCCTACAAGAGCAGCACCATTAGGCATCAGACAACAAATCCAGCATATAACTTTATATTCCATCCTCGAAATACCCGGACATATGAAACAAACCCTACAAGAGCAGCACCATTAGGCATCAGACAACAAAGCCAGCATATAACTATATATTCCATACTCGAAATACCCGGACGTATGAAACAAACCCTACAAGAGCAGCACCATTAGGCATCAGCCAACAAATCCAGCATATAACTATATATTCCATCCTCGAAATACCCGGACATATGAAACAAACCCTACAAGAGCAGCACCATTAGGCATCAGACAACAAATCCAGCATATAACTATATATTCCATCCTCGAAATACCCGGACATGTGAAACAAACCCTACAAGAGCAGCACCATTAGGCATCAGACAACAAATCCAGCATATAACTATATATTCCATCCTCGAAATACCCGGACATATGAAACAAACCCTACAAGAGCAGCACCATTTGGCATCAGACAACAAAGCCAGCATATAACTATATATTCCATCCTCGAAATACCCGGACATATGAAACAAACCCTACAAGAGCAGCACCATTAGGCATCAGACAACAAATCCAGCATGTAACTATATATTCCATCCTCGAAATACCCGGACGTATGAAACAAACCCTACAAGAGCAGCACCATTAGGCATCAGACAACAAATCCAGCATATAACTATATATTCCATCCTCGAAATACCCGGACATATGAAACAAACCCTACAAGAGCAGCACCATTAGGCATCAGGCAACAAATCCAGCATATAACTATATATTCCATCCTCGAAATACCCGGACATATGAAACAAACCCTACAAGAGCAGCACCATTAGGCATCAGACAACAAATCCAGCATATAACTATATATTCCATCCTCGAAATACCCGGACATATGAAACAAACCCTACAAGAGCAGCACCATTAGGCATCAGACAACAAAGCCAGCATATAACTATATATTCCATACTCGAAATACCCGGACGTATGAAACAAACCCTACAAGAGCAGCACCATTAGGCATCAGCCAACAAATCCAGCATATAACTATATATTCCATCCTCGAAATACCCGGACATATGAAACAAACCCTACAAGAGCAGCACCATTAGGCATCAGACAACAAATCCAGCATATAACTATATATTCCATCCTCGAAATACCCGGACATATGAAACAAACCCTACAAGAGCAGCACCATTAGGCATCAGACAACAAAGCCAGCATATAACTATATATTCCATACTCGAAATACCCGGACGTATGAAACAAACCCTACAAGAGCAGCACCATTAGGCATCAGCCAACAAATCCAGCATATAACTATATATTCCATCCTCGAAATACCCGGACATATGAAACAAACCCTACAAGAGCAGCACCATTAGGCATCAGACAACAAATCCAGCATATAACTATATATTCCATCCTCGAAATACCCGGACATATGAAACAAACCCTACAAGAGCAGCACCATTAGGCATCAGACAACAAATCCAGCTTATAACTATATATTCCATCCTCGAAATACCCGGACATGTGAAACAAACCCTACAAGAGCAGCACCATTAGGCATCAGGCAACAAATCCAGCATATAACTATATATTCCATCCTCGAAATACCCGGACATATGAAACAAACCCTACAAGAGCAGCACCATTAGGCATCAGACAACAAATCCAGCTTATAACTATATATTCCATCCTCGAAATACCCGGACATGTGAAACAAACCCTACAAGAGCAGCACCATTAGGCATCAGACAAAAAGAAACTATTCAAGAAACTTATAATATACCTATAAACGCAGCTGAACAAAACTCAGAACCTCCTCCGTGGAAATTCCGGCCAATAAAAATCGATTTAACCTTTAAAAATAAAAGAACCGAACCCATAAACAACATACTGCAAAATATACTACACAAGTACTCAGAATACGAAATAATATACACGGATGGATCCAAGCAAAATGATAAAATCCGCCTTGCAATAGTTAGGAATGACTCAACTCAAAAATACAAATTACCCTCATACTCCACAATATATACAGCTGAGCTGCAAGCTATCTCTACAGCACTCTATATATCCATTAATATTACCAGCTCTAATATATTGATATGCTCTGACTCAATTTCTGCCTTACACAGCATAGCAAACTATAATAAATCGGGACCAACGTTGGACAAGATCCACAATTACATGGAAATATTAAATAGCCTCGATAAAACTATAATTTTTCTGTGGACCCCTGGTCACTCTGGAATAGCAGGAAACGAGGCAGCTGATAAAGCCGCTAAAGAAGCTGCTGTGATGAACAGCCCGCCCATCCAATTATACGAAATAAATGACATGAAGACGTGGCTAAAAGATAGAGTCCGGAAATGCTGGGAGTCCATGTGGACAGAAATCCCACTCACAAACAAATTAAAAGCTGTGAAGAAAACAACTAAACAGTGGATAAGCTGAGTGAGAGGCAACAGGAAGGAGGAAGTTGTTATTGCAAGGATGAGGATAGGACACACAAACCTAACCCATGTACATTTAATTATGAAAACTGCTGAACCTAAGTGCGAATCCTGCCAATCTCCCTTAACCATTCAACACATACTGGAAGAATGCGCTCTCCTCAACCAGATATTTATAAAGCACAAAATACCACGTAGAAGAGAAGAAACTTTTTAACATATATAATAAAATATAAGAAATTTACTTGTAACATAAGGATTTTACTGTTGAAGAAATTTAAATTAAAAACATAATTATTTAGTATTTATTGGAAATATGTGTATAAAAAAAAAAAAAAAAAAAAAAAAAAGTAATAAAACATGTTATATTATTTTGTTTTTATAAATTAAGATTAATTATTTGTTAAGTTATTGTATATATGTGATATAAAAAAAAAAAAAAAAAAAAAAAAAAAAAAATTTAAAAACTAAGTATAAAACATTTAAGATTAATTATTTGTTAATTTATTGTATATATGTGATATAAAAAAAAAAAAAAATTAAAAACTAAGTATAAAACATTTATTTTCTTTTGTTTCATAAATTAAGATTAATTATTTGTTAAGTTATTGTATATATGGAAAAAAAAATTAAATATAAAACATGTTATATTCTTTTGTTTTATAAATTTAGATTAATTATTTGTTAAGTTATTCTATATATGGGAAAAAAAAAAATTAAATATAAAACATGTTATATTATTTTGTTTTATAAATTTAGATTAATTATTTGCTAAGTTATTGTATATTTGAATAATAAAATGTGATTTATTTATTTTTACTTAAGATAAATTATTTGGCAATGTATGTAAGCGTATGTGTATGAATGTGCAAATGATATGTGTGCATATATACATATATAAACGAAAATAAGGAAATAAATAAAACTTCAAATGTCTTAGCAAACAAAGGGCGTAAAAACTATATAAGTTAATCGCCCTGAATAAACTGTAACCTAACCAAGTAGAGCTGAAGGCATATTCTGTCATGGAAGTTTTCATTACATATTATTATTGTTTGTTTCTAATGGGCAAATTCAAGATTCATTTGGTTGTAGTAATTATCTAGTTTTAGTACTTAATTAAATATCTAGCTTTAGCACTTAATTAATGGTTTCTCAAAAAAGACTGTTCTTTGATAACTCAACTTCCTTATTTTGTTCACATTTAAAATGCTATTAAACATTTCAGAGATTATTATTCCGTTTTCCTGTGTTATTGTCTTTCTGTAATGAAATTTCAAATCTACCGACCACAATTTTGGAACATGGGACTTGATATCTGGAGGATATCTTCACAGACACCTACAAATTGATTGAATATTTTTTGAATGTAGTCTTATGGACTATTAGCACGCAACTGCCGTGGCGTCCTGGTGGACCCCACGTGGTCGACGGAGTTTCACGCTCCCACGTGGTCTACTGAGGGTTGACAATGACATTTAAAATAAATCCAAGAAATAGGACATTTTCAGATATAAAATATGTCACTGCATTAAACGTTTTGGACCACAACTAAAGTGAAATTTTAAAAATCCGGAGGCGATTTTCTAGGAGTGTTTTCAGAAAAAGACCTAGATCTTAGCGGTGTTCCGTTCTCATCCCTTGTGACATAAGTAAAGGAATATAAGCCTTTATTGGCAGGTTTAGATATTTAATTAGAAAAATATATAATAAAATCTCAAAGAGAAGGAGGATTAAGGCGCCACAACAGGAAACTGAGAGTATCCGATGCGGAAATTATTCCATACTCTCTCACAAGGTTTGTTCTTGGAAACACCCCTCCACCATCCCGTTACATTCGGGATGGTATGCGGTAGTTTGTAGTTTCTTGATTCCAGGGGCTCTACAAACTTGAGTAAACAGTTTGGAAACGAAATTCCTTCCTTGATCTGTTAACAACCTCCTAGGGACCCCGTGTCGAGTGATTATTTTTAATCCTAGTCCCTCAGGCACCATGAGTCTCCATTCCGACTCAGCCCATCGGCATCTGTTCGGTGCCTCTCTTGATGGCTCTTTGATACCACTGATAATTCTTTTGAGCATCCCTCAATGTACCTCGGGTTATTTCTCGTCTATTTTCCTTGACTACAGCTATTATACGGCTTAAGGCATCAGCGTTAGAATGTTTCTTCCCCGGGCGATGTTCGACTTCATAGTCAAACTCCTCTAACCGAAGGGCCCACCTGCTTAGCCGGGAAGACGAATCTCGAAGGCTTTAGCATCCATCTCAAAGCAGAGTGGTCAGTGACTAGTTTAAACCTTCGCCCTAGTAAATAACAACGCAGGAGCTTTCTCACCCACACCACCGCTAACAGTTCTCGTTCTGTCGCCGAGTAGTTGAGTTCTGGACCCTTCAACTACCTACTAGCGTAGCAAACAGGTCTCTCGCCGCCATCTCTGTACTGGGACAGGATGGCACCCAGAGCTGCTCCTGATGCGTTAGTGGACAATATAAATGGCTCGTTAAAGTTGTCATAACACAAAACAGCGTTCGTTCTAAGGATATCCTTTAGTGATTCGAAAGCCTTCCGTGTTCTATCGCCCCACTGGAATCGTACTCGTGAGCCAGTCAATTCCGTCAGTGGTCTGGAAAGATCCGAAAAGCCGTTTATAAATTTGTGATAATAGCTAGCCAACCCTAGAAAACTTCGCAACTCCTTCACATTTCTGGGGGTCGGAAAAGACTTGATTGCCTCAAATTTACTGGGGTCAGGTTTCACCCCCTCGGCTGTTACTATGTGTCCCAGGTCCCTTCCGACGCGCCAAAAGCACACTTGTTTAGGTTTACTTTTACCACCTCTGAATATCTCGAACACCGTTTCACCTCCAAGACCATTTAAATATGACGCGAGAACGACTTTCTCTGGCTGTTTTCGAACTTCTAAAGCTTCCTCCTCCGAAAACCCCTCAGCCGAAAGTGATCTTTCTCCCATCCTTCGACAACGATCGGCGAAGGTCCTTGCATCCTCCCCATGTTCCTGTCTCATCGACCTGAGCTGGAGAGGAAACTGCTCAGGTGGAACTTTCGCACTAAAGCGCTCAAGAAGAGCCTCCCGAATGAAGGAATATCGCACACTTGGCCCCTGGAGATCTGACCTGCTGGCTAAGAAGTTCGCAGCCATCCCTTTCAGTCCCATTCTTAACACGAGAGCTTTGTCACGGTCAGCCCAGTTTCCACTGATCCCACTAATTCCAAACTATTCAGAGAATCCTGAATAGAGACCTCCGAATCATCCCCGGACCATTTCAAGCAGAGAAAGGTCCCTGTTTGCCTGTCTATTCCCGTCCCTGGTCCTCTCTAATTCATTTCTAAACTGCTCATTTGCATCTAACACCTGGTTCAAGGCCGTTTTCATATCGGCAAACTGCTGTTCCGTTACCACCATCGTATAGCTCTATTTTCAATGAACCCCAACACGTTATGCTTATGAATAGGGATTACTTCACTCTATAATAGAGCCAACCCCCGAATATCCGTATATAGCGGTCCTTAAACCAGGAAACGTGGTGACGATTGATAAACAACTACCCAGTGCCGAGATATCAGTGTGTACGTCGTAGTAGGTAGGAAACGATGAGAGGCGTACTTGTGCCTTTCGACCTCAACTCACCTCTCACCTATCCATCCCTCCAGCCAACACAAAGATGCGGATGCCCCGCACATACGTCCTCCTTCGTATGTCGCAAGCTTGCGGACGCATCCCCGGAAAGGGATACCTATTTCTCTAGCTTCCACCCCGAGTCAGTTAATCACCTGAGAACTGGGCAAACTGACCCAGAGCCTCTACGTCTGTAACCGGCGAAGCCTGAAGGGCCCCCGGCCACCACGAGGCCGTAGAAACATTTTTGGACAAGTCCCTTCAGCCTTAAAAGGTCGCAGGCCCGGAAAGGAAGCTTTCCTATGGTTCCCCTATCCCCGGGTATCAACAAGGGGGGACTTATCCCGGAAACCAGAGAGAGGGAGAGCTCCGTACCCTAGTGCCGAGAGGTTCAGTTGATTATCCTATCAGCGTCAGCACTACAGCCGCCGGCCTATCTCGAGAGCAGGGTTCTTATCTAATGCCCGCTTGCAGCTGGCCATTTAAATAATACCCGGTAACCTGACACCAATTGTAAGGGAATGATTAGCAAGGACGTGGCTGGACGAGGAACTCTTGTCAGGTCTTAAATCTTCCGGGAATCTTACGAATCAGCCACGTGAGGTTCCAACCACCCAGACGCAACGTTTGCGGATTCGTTGTTCCCACACCTCTAGAGATGGACAGCCAACCATTTCTCTCCTCTTTATTCACTTAAGAAAGACTAAGGGAACGCGGGGCCTTACACACTATTACACTGTTTCAATTATTTTCTTATCTCATTTTGTTAAAAATTCTCATTTTACTGTTAAATACAATTTTAAAAAAGTCTGACACGCAAGAACTACGTCATCTTAACGCGGTTCTGTTTTTATTGGGAAAGCTTGAAATAGAAACAGTTGTAATTTTGTTTAGACCATTCATGAAATAAATTTATGGCCCAAACTAGGTCACGGTTGTCAAGGGTACCTACCTGACTACCCGACTTGGGGAAATGACTCAATGACCTTGCCAAGGTCAGGGAGTCTCTAGAAACACAATATTTATTGATTCTTATTTTCTCATATTATTTTACTATAATACTAATTTTACAGGAGGGATATGGGGATATTGTATCGGTTATATGGGGAATAAACCTGCGCAATTCATTAAAATAGAAAGGTTTCTCTGGGCTGGCCATGTGGTAAGATTGGGGGATAGCGATTCTACCAAAAAGATACTGACCGATAAGATGCACGGAAAACGGAAAGTTGGCAAACCAAGCATGGAATGGGAAGACACCGTGAACTCAGATACACGAGAGTTGGGAGAGGTGAGGAGCAGGTCAAACACTCCCCTTGTTAGCGAATCTTCACCGACGAAACATATTATGGAAAGAGAAGTTTTCTGTTGACAAGTATTCGAGGCAACTAATAACGTAAAAAAGGAAAACATACTCTGGAGAATTGCTCGTTTGGAAAATGTTGTGCGATGTATTTTAATTGGTTCACGCCTCGGCAAGATTTAGATGGAACTTTCCAAGTTGCTTACTTCTCCAATTTTACACATGTCTGCTTCGTAGCCTAAACATTTTATAAGTTTAACTATATTTTATAAACTTATTTCGAAAATATATTGATTTTTCAAGTCTCAAACTTTCCTGTCCCAGCTGTTAGGAGCTTGTTATTGAAATTCTTGCAGTAATTCATTCCTAGAATTTACAGTTACTAGTAGATAGCGATGTATAATAATAAGGGTAGAAACACACATGCAGCGATTGATAGCGGAGCGGGGCGACTGAGGGCGGGGCGGAGCAGGACGACAGAGAGCTGGGCGGAGCGGAGCGGAAAGGCTGAGAGCTGGGCGAAGCGGAGCGGAAAGACTGAGAGCAGAGCGGAGCGGGACGACAGAGAGCTGGGTGGAGCGAAGCGGGAAGACAGTGCGGGCCGGGCCGGAGAGGGACGACTGACAGCGGGCCGGAGCGGAGCAGGACGACTGAGAGTGGAGCGGAGCGGGGCGGGAAGACTGAGAGTGGGGCGGAACGGAGCGGGACGACTGAGAGCGGGCCGGAGCGGAGCGGGAAAAGTGAGAGCGGGGCGGAGCGGAGCGGGACAACTGAGAGCTGGGCGGAGCGGAGCGGGAAGACTGAGAGCTGGGCGGAGCGGAGCGGGAAGGCTGAGAGCTGGCGGAGCGAAGCGGGAAGACTGAGAGTGGGGTGGAGCGGAGCGGGACGACTGAGAGCGGGCCGGAGCGGGGCAGGAAGACTGAGAGCTGGGCGGAGCGGAGCGGGAAGAGTGAGAGCGGGAGGAGCGGAGCGGGACGACTGAGAGCGGCCCTGACAAGAGCGGGAAGACTGAATGCTGGGCGGAGCGGAGCGGGAAGACTGAGAGCGGAGCGGAGCGGGACGACTGAGAGCGGAGCGGAGAGGGCCAACAGAGAGCTGGGCGGACCGGAGCGGGACGACAGAGAGCTGGGCGGACCGGAACGGGAAGACAGTGCGGGCCGGGGCGGAGAGGGACGACTGAGAGCGGGCCGGAGCGCAGCAGGACGACTGAGAGTGGAGCGGAGCGGAGCGGGAAGACTGAGAGTGGGGCGGAACGGAGCGGGAGGACTGAGAGCGGGCCGGAGCGGAGCGGGAAAAGTGAGAGCGGGGCGGAGCGGAGCGGGACAACTGAGTGCTGGGCGGAGCGGAACGGGAAGACTGAGAAATGGGCGGAGCGGAGCGGGAAGACTGAGAGTGGGGTGGAGCGGAGCGGGACGACTGAGAGCGGGCCGGAGCGGAGCAGGAAGGCTGAGAGCGGGGCGGAGCGGAGCGGGAAGACTGAGAGCTGGGCGGAGCGGAGCAGGAAGAGTGAGAGCGGGAAGAGTGAGAGCGGGAAGAGTGAGAGCGGGCGGAGCGGAGCGGGACGACTGAGAGCGGGCCTGACAAGAGCGGGAAGACTGAGTGCTGGGCGGAGCGGAGCGGAGCGGGACGACTGAGAGCGGAGCGGAGCGGGCCGACAGAGAGCTGGGCGGACCGGAGCGGGACGACAGAGAGCTGGGCGGACCGGAGCGGAAAGACTGAGAGTGGGCGGAGAGGAGCGGGGCGACTGAGGGCGGGGCGGAGCAGTACGACAGAGAGCTGGGTGGAGCGGAGCGGGAAGACTGTGCGGGCCGGAGCGGAGAGGGACGACTGAGAGCGTGCCGGAGCGGAGCAGGATGACTGTGTTTAGAAAATGATATGGAAAAATACAATCGTTAAACAATAATTTATATTTCGTCAAATAAATTCAAAAATATGCTCTCGCTTTCAATTGGGTAGAATAGAATAATATTTATTGCCTCATAACATCGTGTAGCTATGGGGTCTAGCCGGTTTGGTGGTAGTAGGTGTTAATGGGCGTGTTATGGATAACATCGTGTAGCCAAGGGGTCTGGCCCGTTTGGTGGTAGTAGGTGTTAATGGGCTTGTTATGGATAACATCGTGTAGCCAAGGGGTCTGGCCCGTTTGGTGGTAGTAGGCGTTAATGGGCTTGTCATGGATAACATCGTGTAGCCATGGCGTTTGGTGGTAGTAGGTGTTAATGGGCGTGTCATGGATAACATCGTGTAGCCAAGGGGTCTGGCCCGTTTGGTGGTAGTAGGTGTTAATGGGCTTGTTATGGATAACATCGTGTAGCCAAGGGGTCTGGCCCGTTTGGTGGTAGTAGGCGTTAATGGGCTTGTCATGGATAACATCGTGTAGCCATGGCGTTTGGTGGTAGTAGGTGTTAATGGGCGTGTCATGGATAACATCGTGTAGCTATGGGGTCTAGCCGGTTTGGTGGTAGTAGGTGTTAATGGGCGTGTTATGGATAACATCGTGTAGCCAAGGGGTCTGGCCCGTTTGGTGGTAGTAGGTGTTAATGGGCTTGTTATGGATAACATCGTGTAGCCAAGGGGTCTGGCCCGTTTGGTGGTAGTAGGCGTTAATGGGCTTGTCATGGATAACATCGTGTAGCCATGGCGTTTGGTGGTAGTAGGTGTTAATGGGCGTGTCATGGATAACATCGTGTAGCCAAGGGGTCTGGCCCGTTTGGTGGTAGTAGGTGTTAATGGGCTTGTTATGGATAACATCTTGTAGCCATGGGGTTTGGTGGTAGTAGGTGTTAATGAGCTTGTTATGGATAACATCGTGTAGCCAAGGGGTCTGGCCCGTTTGGTGGTAGTAGGTGTTAATGGGCCTGTTATGGATAACATCGTGTAGCCATGGCGTTTGGTGGTAGTAGGTTTTAATGGGCGTGTCATGGATAACATCGTGTAGCCAAGGGGTCTGGCCCGTTTGGTGGTAGTAGGTGTTAATGGGCTTGTCATGGATAACATCGTGTAGCCATGGCGTTTGGTGGTAGTAGGTGTTAATGGGCTTGTTATGGATAACATCTTGTAGCCAATGGGTCTGGCCCGTTTGGTGGTAGTAGGTGTTAATGGGCTTGTTATGGATAACATCGTGTAGCCATGGGGTTTGGTGGTAGTAGGTGTTAATGGGCTTGTTATGGATAACTAGTAATTATATGCTAGACAAGATGTAATTTATCCCAGCTAATGATAAGAAGAATATTCTCTACTGATATGTAATCGCTGTTTTGTGTAGTGTATTTCCTCAAAATGTTGTTCTATGTCTAGTCAACTCAGAGCAGTGCAATAATAAGTAGTTAAGTTGTGATTTTAAATAATAATTTCCTGACACCATCTACATATTTCTCCTGGTTTTATATGTTCCTATGGGAAAGTTTTATATTTTCATTACCCTAAACGCTTAGTTGGCTTACAAGTTTTAATTTATTTATATTTGTATAATAAGTTAAATAGTGTTGTGGCTGAGGGCTATTGAAACTACAAATAGTTCTGTAAAGAGGGCTGTAATTTGAGTTGAGGTTCTTGTCAATGTCTAAGGAATAGAGGTGGTTCTTTAGTTTTTCAATAATTATATTTTTCTTAATCAATAAATTTGTTGGCACCGAAAAATCAAAGAAATTTTCTTATTTGATGTTATTTGTTTGAATTGAGATATCCAATTAAAGCCAGTATCAGTCTTTTTGGAATCTAACTCTATGAGCGTAACAAGACAATTATGTGGCAATCGGTTTTCAGGCATGGTAAGTATTTTAATACAAAATTAAATATTTTCTCCAAAACGACTTCCTTCAACGGATTTCTCCCAGATTCCAGACGGACAATATAATTAGGGGTACATTTGGGCCAGGAATACAAATACTTTAGAAATTTAAGCTGCACTGTCTCTATAGCCTCGAGGTAGTTCATTCTCCAAATCTCGGATCCATAAAGAAGAGTTGATGAAACCATGGAATCGAATAAATTCTTTTCGCTTTGCTAGGAATCGCTCTTACCTCTGTTGAGTATTTCTCTCACCTTAGCACTTGCGACCTGTGATCTCTGGATGAAGTAATTTAAGGCTTTTTAAATGTTACGGAGGATGAAAAAGTAGTATTATACACTTTTTTGGACCACAAACCAGGACCCTAAGAAACCCTTATGTTGTAAATATCATCGAAAACAAAAAATAATCATTTTCCTCAGTCCGGAAGAGACTGAAGTAAGTGAAAAAGTAAAATGAATTTTTAAAATTCAATATCTCCCCTTGAAATTATCCGATTCTTACGCCCTTGAGCTCTTTCAAAAGAAGAAAGACTACTTTTTCTGATCACATTAATGACTACTGTATTATCTCAGAAGGTGCTTGTAAAATTTCTAAAAATAAAACTAAAATGTAAACGTTTTTGCATGTAATGTCGATCCCAGAACACGTAGAAACACCCCGATTGGAGGGAAATGTGTCACATTAGGGCCTTTATCGATCCTCCAAGTTTGGTTTGAATCAGGTAAATATTCTTTGAACTGTACGGATTGTTGAATCTTTACCAAACTTTTAAGGGTCCGACCTTTTAAGGGAAATTTATATATATATATATATATATATATATATATATATATAAATTTCCCTTATATATATATATATATATATATATATATATATATATATATATATATAAATTTGAACCACTGTTATTTCCGTTCTCTAGGGGTTCTGAAATGCAAAATGTTCTAGTAGGCACTTCCGGAATGCTTTTTGAGACCAGCCCTATTAGCGGGGTTCCTCCCTATGGAGGGAGGGAGGAACCGCTATGAGGTCAGCCCTACAAGCGGGGTTCCTCCCTATGGAGGGAGGGAGGAATCGCTCTGAGGCCAGCCCAATAAGCGGGGTTCCTCCCTATGGAGGGAGGAGGGAGGAACCGCTATGAGGTCTCTCTATAAGCGGTGTTCCTCCCTATGGAGGGAGGAAGGAACCGCGCTAAAACTTACGCTCAAGAGACCCCTGTACTAGTTGTAAGGTTAATCCTTGTAGGGACTCGTACACAAATGCTTTATACTGCAGCCACATCGATACAGTCTAGTGGAACCGATGGCTCCTTTGAAATTAATTTTAAATGAAACTCCAATATTTGAAGGTAGGATTCCGGTTTTACGGTCGACTAGTCTTACCGAGTAGAAATCATAGCATGTAGCATGCGGTAATTTCAATCAGAGCATGGAAGCAAAGGTTGATTTTCATTACGACTGCTAAGCCAATATTACGCCCAATAGAGATATGAAAATAAACTCATTGACTGGGTATAGAGTAGTTAGTAAATACACTGCTTTATTAAATACACTTTCATCGGTTATTACGGTGTATATTTGATGCAGAGATATTCCACTCCAATTAATAAATCCGGTACTGGATACTTCAATATAATCGTTATAAACCAACTCCTTTTACCGTTAAATAGATTTGAAAATTCCAGTATCCTAATTTTTATTTTTTATTATTTATTTATTTTTTGTTGGTGCATCTATTTCTAGGATCATTAGCACCATTGTGAATTGTTTCATATTTAACATATGATGGAACTATTCTCACGAGGCTTAATATATAAGCCAAGTTTATTTATAACTTACTTCTAACTCTAATACTAAAGGAACTATGTAGAAAGTGTGTTAGTTCCTTTTACCATTTATCCGAACTAACATTAAACATAAATCTAAGCTTCAAGAGTATATTTACATTTCATAACATATCCACGATCATACACACGAAATACAACTCACACGCATAATCAATACAGTTACTCTCTACTTTCATACCAACGCTAATCACACTCATACAATAAATACTTCCATCCTTACAAAATTATATAAATAAATAGGTTAAAATAATATAAACAGTTTTAAAACATTTAGTAACTATTTAACCTAAATCTGATTATAAAGCTTTAATTATAGAACCACCCCCAATCTCTGAATCATGCAACGTTCAAGTAACAGTGCATACAATTGAATAGATAGCGTATGGTGTGTGTGTGTTTAGTGTTTGTAAGGTTGGATGGAACTGGGTGTGTGCATGTGTGTATGTCTACATTTGTTTGTGAGTGCAGGTACGCGCGCTTTTGTGTATGTTTGTATCTATATTTGCCAGTGGAAATTACATTGCAAGTAAGGAAAATAAACCAGAATCAATAATAAATACTTAAATAAAATTAAAAAGCCGATCTAAACAATTAATAAATTCAAAATTAATAAGAAAATATTTTACCACAAAAAATAAAATAAAATTTTCATTCGATGGGGTTAATGACCTTAAGGTTGGCACGTCATAAAAATAAAGAAAAGAAACAAAAAAAAAAAAAAAAAAAAGTAAAGCTTTAATTCATTAAAATGTTCTATTATTTTTTTCACAGAGGGTTTTCTCTTCGACAACAGATCTTTGAGACCAATTGGGAGTTGGTGTCGCTCCCTAGCCTCTAGGAGTGCTTGACAGTCCACAAGAATATGCCGAACATCGAGAATGGTGGCACATTTCACACACTGTGGTCGGCGTCTTCCCACCAGATGATCCCATGCGTGAGGCGGGTATGGCCGATCCGTAATCAGGTCATTACCACGTCGAAACGGAAAACAGAGCTCTGGTTGTAAAATTAAGCATCGGTGACATGATTTCACTAGAAGCTAAGTACCACATGAAATATCTAGCAGACCTTAACAACATGTCAAGAAATAATGTGTCACAAGTTAAACGACCACAGGATAATAGCTTTACCGCTGGAATTGTGAGGGTTTAGTATTCGAGGAATTGGTTAATTTCAGGGAGAAACAATTAAAGGATTCAACTAAAACTCAACCAGTTGTTAAGATGGCTTTCCTGATAAAAATTTACAAAAATATAGTATCACAGCTTATCGGAACAGAGGAGCAATTTAGTTGGCCTACAATCCATACTTGCAGAATTTCGAACCTGCCATAAACGTTATCTACGTCATATTTTAGAAGAAATTGTTGAAAAGAGTGAAATAATTCCAGGAACCTGTGGTGCTGTAATTTATGATGGTGCAACAACATTCTCAAGATTCATCGGTCTTCAATGACGTTTAATGATTAGCACATTGCAACCTCACATATTTAGCGACATTTTCGGCTGCCGTAGAATGTATTTGCTTTGGGATAGATACATTACTACAAGCATTAAAGGTGAAACTAGACAGAGGAGAGGAACCAGGAGAGAAGATCTAACTCATGTCAAAATACCTACTACTGGTTGGCAAGAATTTCTAAGAAATTTAAGTAACAAAGAAGAGCTATTTTCTTTATTTGGCTCATTTCTAAAGAATTACAAGAAAAAATACAACTTATTTCTACTTGAGGTGATAAAGATGGAGGAAATGTGAGTGCTGTAAGTTCTATGATTGGAGTGACTTGATCTAGTCATGAGAAATTTAAGGATGATACTTCAAAAGAAGAACATGGTAGAAATCGGTTTTAAAAATGATCAGGTAGATGTACCTATTAGTTTTAGCAACTACATACTTCTTTCAGCAGGCGAGGAAAGCCTGGAAGCACTTAGGTTTGCATTTGGAACGGGAAAGAAGTATAGATTTATTCCCGTTTATGCTATCCATCGGAAAGACCACTTCTTTACTTGGATTCCATGTTTTCACTGGCTGTGACAGCATTTCAGGTTTCACAGTAAGTCATGTTGCAAAACATGGCCTCTATTCAAAGAAGACACTACTGCATTTTTATTCAACGAAGCCGAAGTGGTATTGTTGTACTGTTCATTAATTAACAGCCAAAGTGTCAATGATGCAAGAACAGTTTCTGACAAAAATCACCCTCCATCATCAATAAACTATGCACTGCAAGGACATCTACAGACTACTTTCCAAGCTGTACATATTTTGGGACAATCAGACGAAGTTAGGTGTTAGGTAGGATGTATCATGGAAAATAAATCGACAGAGTAACTGGAAATTGTAGATACTCAGATAATTATAAAATATATGTGCAAAATCTGTAAAAATACGTTTTGCTGTCGAAAAAGGACTATCCTGCACTTTTTTATGCAACTTCAAAAACGAGTGTGACACGTAATATTTCCAAAAAAGTCCGATTCGCAGGAACTGCGTCATCTTAGCGCGGTTCCGTTCTTATCTTTAGTGTTTATGAAGGCATAGAATAGAAACAGTTATTACTTTCTTTAGATCAATAGCGAAACACCTATCCAAATGAAATCTCAAACAAACCAGTCTTGAAAGGTCTTGATTTACAATCTTACCTGTATGGGTCAGCTATCCCATAAGTCGGGCAGAAAGGCCTCCGCACAGAGGCATTTGGAAAGCCTTGGGATCTCTCTCTTTGAACGCTACATTTCTAACAATAAATTGATCTTCTTATTTTACTTAATCTGTTTTATTGTCAAATACATTATCCGACTATAAGCAATTTAAAAATAACAAGGAATAAAACAGACAAAAAGAACAGTTCGAATAAACGAAATCAATTACTTTAAAGTTTTAAGCACTTATTTCTCCGATTGACATCGCCTAACCAAAACTTTCATTAGAACCATTTTTGTAGAGCATTTAGTAATCTTTCTAATGGTGATCTTACGTTTCCCAAGATTCTCAACCTTTTTCGAAATATTAAGGAAAGTATACAAAGTTACCAAATTTTTTATGTGTGTTAATAAAATATTTTATTCTAACCCTTCCTTAACTCCAAACGTAACAAAAATTTCAACATATTAGTTTTAATGAAAGTAGAACATGCAGAAAATGTTTCAACTGCATCCATTGATTCTACCCCAACCAAAAACGGTATTCAAAAACTATTTTTCCAATTTTCTCAAAAACGGTTAAAGCTATCGCCTTGAAAATGGTTTCATTCGTTTTCCTAGCCCAAGAAGCCTATAAAACGCGTACTTACAAGCTTATGAACTCAAAAACGTAAGCGTTACGATTTTGTTTGCGCGAATTTCGCCCCAAACGCCATCTTCCAGTGGGCAGATTCTGCTGCTTAACGAACTTGACCTTCGAAATTGGAAGACGGATTTTTGTACCAAATTTCATCACAATTATATATATATACAAATTTGAACCACCGTTATTTTCGGTCTCTAGGGGTTCTGAAACTCGAAATTTTCTAATCGGCACTTTCGGATTGTTTCATTGTATCAACCTTATAAGCGGGGTTCCTCCCTTTGGGGGAGGGAGGAACCCCGCTAAAAAAAGAACATTGGCAATTTTTATTTGTAAGGCATGTCAACATCATAGATCATTAAAGCCAAAACATCATATTGCGTGTAATTTAAATGGGAGAGTAAATTGTCAAACAATGTAGCACAAAAATGAAATATTAAAAATGGAGTTTTTGTATATCTTCTTTAGTTTCATTTTAAAAATGAGACTTTTTGACTTTTCAAAAAGTCATCTATGTTGATTTTATCAATATTTCCTTATTATAAATGAACTTGTTGTGCTAGACAACATATAAATTAACACCAAAAACGATGGCTAGAAAGAAAATTACAACCAATCACGTAGTATAACGTTATCATGAATAACCGCCGCCATTTTGAATCCAGAAGATTTTTCTAGATGCTTCCCCTTCTTAAATTAATTCTATTGATAAACTAAATTTCTGCCAAAGGAAACCTTCTTATCACAATTTGCCGTATTTCGATGAAATTGGCCTTGCAGCACCCGGACTATTCAGCAATATGTGTAGCATCTTCACTGTCCAACTCTTGGTTAATCATTTTTACGAATTCTTTGTCTGTATTTGTTGCTCTAAGGAATCTATTCTCAAACCATCCAGTAAAATTCGTATTTTACTAAAAGAAGGCAAGAAAATGAGAAACTTATTAGCAATATTGGTTTCCTAGAGCGAACGTTGAGATGGCGGGCGAGTAATTTCCGCCTAGGACACTGTC
Organism: Gonocerus acuteangulatus; assembly: GCA_946811695.1. Lineage (NCBI taxonomy): Eukaryota > Metazoa > Arthropoda > Insecta > Hemiptera > Coreidae > Gonocerus > Gonocerus acuteangulatus. Next base: position 169,228,647 of record OX328123.1, read on the forward strand.
AGTTTCCTGCTTTGGCGCATGAAATTTACTTATCTTTAAGATTTAATACATATTTTTAACGAAAGGTCAAACGCTACTAATAACCGCTTCTTTTCCTTTGCTAATGTCACTAGGTATAAGAACGCAACCGCGCTAAGATGACGCAGTTCCTGCGAGTCGTACTTTTAGCGCGGTTCCTCCCTCCCTTCATAGGGAGGAACCCCGCTTGTAAGGTTGATCTCACGGAACAATCCGTGCCGATACACACACACACACACACACATATATATATATATATATATATATATATATATATATATATATGTCTGTTCGCGGTTTCCTGGCCTCAATAATGGTCCGATTTTGATGAAATTTGGTACAAAAATCTTTCTTCTAATTTGAAAGGTCAAGTTCGTTAACCAGCTGAATCCGCCCACCGGAACATGGGTTTTGGAGCGAATGTCGCGCAAAAAATATCGTTCCGCTTACTTTATATGCTTGCAAGTACTCGTTTTATAGGATTCTTGGGTTAGGAAAACGAATGAAACTATTTTTAAGGCGATAGCTTTAACCGTTTTTGAGAAAATTGGAAAAATATTTGTTGAATAACGTTTTTGGTTTGGGTACTTAAAATCATGAGATTCAGTTGAAACATTTTCTGCATGTTCGAATTTCATCAAAATCTTACTTTTCTTTGGAATATGTGTTTACATTAAGAATGATCTAAACAAAGTAATAACCGCGCTAAGATGATGCAGTTCCTGCGAGTTGGACATTTTGTTTGTGTATCTGGAATGTGGGGAACCAGGCAGGCATGAGGGGAACCATCTACAAAATATTTCAACTGAACCCAATGATTCTAAGTGTTTGGTTGAAATTTGGTACAAAAATTATTCCTCTAATTTGAGTAGTGAAGTTCGTTAACCAGCAGATATCTTTTATGAAGAAAACCTATTCCATTTTTATAGCTATTTGTAAGGTTTCTTGGTTTTTTCTGTTGTTTTAGCGCGGTTCCTCCCTCCCCCAAAGGGAGGAACCCTGTTTATAAGGTTGATCTCATGACGAATCCAGAAGTGCCGACTAGAAAATTTTGCGTTTCAGAACCCCTAGAGATCGAAAATGATGGTGGTTCAAATTTCTGTATATATATATATATATATATATATATATATATATATATATATATATATATATATGATTGGATCATATGGCAAGCAAGTGAAAAGAACACGAAAAAAAATTAGCTCTCAAATTTCGACCTTACGCTGTCTCCAGATCGCTTGGTATACGGTAAAATGCAATATTAACTTTGAAATAGACCTACCAGCAAGACCAGATTAAAATATTTTAATTAGGTTGCACAATATAAGAAATAGACAAGATTTTGTATAGTTTTGACCCAAGTAGGAGCTGATATCTACAGTATTGTCTAGATTGCCGATAAAGACAATGAACAAACATACAAGCTGGCCAGAGAATTATATTGAATTATGCATATATAAATAGGGATAACCTAAACTCTATTTGTTCGAAACTTTAATTAATATAGCAACCTTAACATTTGTACAACGGAAATCAGAAGAGCTTTAGATCATTTTATCGTCATTTGAGGATTACCTACTACGTCTTAAGTATTAGGCATTTCTACGAACAGTGTTAGGAATGTAAATGTTATTTGTATGTTTGTTTTCTAAAATGGAACCACCGCTGCCAATGAAGAACCATTATTAAATAATGCAGGCAAATGACAGTAGGAATACTGTTACTGTAGGACAGTCTGTTTGGGTGAAGCGTGGTAACGGCACTTTGCAGGAAGCTACCGTAGTAACGGCACTTTGCAGGAAGCTACCGTAGTAACGGCACTTTGCAGGAAGCTACCGTAGTAACGGCACTTTGCAGGAAGCTACCGTGGTAACGGCACTTTGCAGGAAGCTACCGTCGTTTCAGTAATCAGTGATGACTCGAATCAAGAAGGCAATATCCAAATAAGTGTGGAATGGGATGATGATTCAGGGGATCTATTGGGGAAATTAGTTTCTATAGAGAATATCCTGCTTCGGAATCCTCTCTCTAGTTATAGAGTCAACAATAAATCGGATACAGAAGACGAAATAAACGAGAAAGATGAAAACCAATTATCGGAACAGCTAATTAGTAAGAAATTATGCCCCGTATGTAAAATTACTTGCAAAAATGAAAAGGGGTTAAGTTGCATATTGCCAAAACCCATCCTATAGGGGTTAACAGCAGGACATTAAAAGCCATGTTCGGAAATCGAAATGAACAGAGCATCGATTCCAATATAAAGAGCCAAATTGAAAAGTGGACAAGAACATTTCAGCAGATAAATGAACAAACTGATCCGAACAATAAGGATTTCGATGACGCTATATCGGGCTTTCTCGAGTTTCTTAGAGATGCTAATTCAGAGATGCCTGGTCCTATTCACCCTGCTGTAAAGTTCTACAAAAAGAGGAAGGAAAATGCAACTCCCATGCTTGATAAAGGGACACGAACCACCTCCAATCCACAAAGAGCAAATAAAGCTGCTAGAAGCCGACGTCAGGAACAATACAAATATGAAGTGGCCGAATACAATTATTATAATCGGTGAAAGAGAGTGGTAATGGATGTAATGAACGCAGATGCTCCAAGACAATGCCCTATCAAAATGAAGGAAATTGAGCAACATTTTAGCAAAACATTCGGACTTAGAAACACGAAGAAAAGGGAAGAATACCTGAAGAATTCGCCTAATCCGAATATAATTAAACTGGATTTAAATTCATTCCACAAGGCTATAAAAAGAACATCCCTTGATACTTCTCCGGGCCCTGATGGTGTTCTTATTAGAACTATCAAATATTTTAAAATATCTCATATCCTAAAGATTATTGCAGAAATCATGCTCAAAACAGGATATGTTCCAGAAGCATTTCGTCAAGGCCGCACAATCTTAATCTATAAAGGAAAGGAAGGAATCTTAATCTATAATGGTGACTGCACCATAGCAATGCTTGACGTAACTGGGGCCTTTGATAGCATTGGTCATGAGCACATTCTGAAGACCGTAGAATCTAGAGGAGTATCTCCTGACTTGGTCAATGTTATAGCTGCGCTCTTGACAAGGAACAAAATCAAAGTTAGTGTTGCACTCCATAAAAGTAATTATATTAATGTACTCAAGGGGGTTCCTCAAGGAGGTCCTTTATCGCCTACATTATTCAATCTTGCGATTGATCATCTTTACCGCGACATCTGTGACCAACAATTTGCTGATACTTATGGCTACAAGCTGGAGAACTCAAAGAGAACAGTCATACTGAATAGGTTTGCTGACGATGAAGCTGTCTGCTGTCAAGATGTAAAATCAGCTGAAAGGGTCATAAATAAAATGCAGAAAATTTTTGAAGAGATCGGCCTTGCAGTCAATCCAAACAAAAGCACAGGCATTGTGGTTTCGGAAGGATTATTAAAGACCACGGTGCTAAAACTGGAAAATGGTGACCAAATATATGCGATTGATAAAGGCGAAAAAATCAAATATTTAGGTTGCACGTTCGCTGGTGAACTGGAATTAAATGAAAACGTGATCCAAAAATTGAAAGAGAATCTGGATAAGATGATAACCTCCAGCCTCCTGAAACCTGATCAAAAACTTAATATTATCAATCAGTATGTATTCCCCATCATGACCTACCCACTTCAGATCAAACTTCGTCCCGCTATTCTTGAAGGTGTGGACACCATGATCAGAAGGAGCGTTAAAGCTATCATTGGTCTTCCTGCAGCAACCTCAAGCTCCATGATGTATGCACCTAGGAGATATCGGGGCCTCGGACTAGTCAGATGTGCGTGGGAAGCTCCCCTTCAACATTGGTCCATAGCCCAGCGTCTGTCCATGGTCAGTGATGATTTATTTCAGACAGTGTTTAATTACAGTGATGAAGTAGCCAATTGTGCAGGACGACTTAATGTCCCAACGTCCTCCAACACCAGTATTTGGATTTCCAAAATATAGCTTTTCAAATGCCTAGCGGGGTCCTTCCTAGGGCGGGGACCCACCCAGTAAATAACACCTTTCTTAAAAGTAAAGATGGATCTGTCAACTTTGGTCCTGCTCTGCCTCCCGGCACTTTCATTGCTGACGAAGGCTACCAATGAGTAGCCGAAACGTCCTAAATATAGATTTTTTAACAACAATCGTATTGAGGTTTCTTTTGCCGAATCCCAACCATTCCATCTTTACTTATCACCTCGACGGCTAACTATCTAATCTTCATGCTTTCTAGAAATGTGGGCCCAAAATAATAACAGCTTCTATTTTAATCATTTTAAATGAGTCTAGAGATAAGAACGGAACCGCGCTAAGATGATGCAGTTCCTGCGAGTCGGACTTTTTTTTCGATTTGGTTTGAAGTTTTGAGAATATTTGGGGAGTAGATATGAGTTGTTAGGGACCTTGTGTTTCTAGGATTTACCGTTCCCAAAACCTGGAAGGATAAAATACAGATTGAAAGTTCGTTAGTTTATTTAGCGAAGGCGGCCGATATAGACAGAAAACCAGGAATAGTCGGTTCAGAAGCCTACATTCCAGAAGCCACTGTACAGTTCAGTTCTAGAATAAATCAGAACGGAAAGGGTTAAGAACGAGCCGACCCTGGGTAAGTCAGTGATTTCAGCTCAGGGTCAGCTATCTTAGTTTCATGAGTAATGTGTGCATTATTTATATTAGTTAAACATTAAAACTAGTTACAAAACAAGACATCCAAAGTTTCTATTCTTAGTTTTCCAATTCTTATCTGATATAAGGATTACACGAAAACAGGAATATCTTGGAGTCGGACTTTATTAGATGCTCAAAGTCAGTTTATTTTGTCACAATTCGGGGAGAGGCAATTTATAAGACACAGATTTAATTTGCATACACTGCAACTTAGAATTATGCAGAAATTCCCAATATTTCCCATTCTTCACTTTCTAAAGAAATATTTCTAAATGGAGGTGATGTTTAGTTGGGTTTGAGCTGAGATATTCTCTTCAAAAGTGCAACTCATTACAAGCCTAATTATTTAGGGTCGTTTTTTATATTAATCGATACTTTAGCTCCTGGAAACATCTTTACTCTAAACCTCCTTTAATCTACTTTTTTATATGTTCATTTATCATTAAATATTCGTTTACGGGGTATTTTAATTATTTTTTTACGGGGTAAATTATTATTTTTTTTTACGCTTCAAAGCCATGATGTTAAAAGAGGCTGGAGGTTCATCTTGACGTTTTCAGTGCGCAGACATTCGCGGGGTAATACCGCCTTGTCTCATCAAAATATTTTACCATTTATAAATAATGTAGAAATTAATGTTTTCTATTCATTAGCTCTTACATTTTATATCAATGCATACCAAACATTTTTTTTTTTTTTTTTTTTGTATTCTTTGAAAATAAAATGGCGGTGCAGTGTGACGAACTGAAACTTACAACGAGATAATCTACAGACATCAATTTTTAATGAAGGCCAAAAACTAAATGTTCTTCAAAGAATAATTAAATTGTAAAGAAAATTTTTATTTAATATTCATAGGGGTCGCGCTTCAGCCATTCAACTGTCAAGTTGTGTATTCATAGGGGTCGCGCTTCAGCCATTCAACTGTCAAGTTGTGTATTCATAGGGGTCGCGCTTCAGCCATTCAACTGTCAAGTTGTGTATTCATAGGGGTCGCGCTTCAGCCATTCAACTGTCAAGTTGTGTATTCATAGGGGTCGCGCTCCACCCATTGAACTGTCAAGTTGTGTATTCATAGGGGTCGCGCTTCAGCCATTCAACTGTGAGGTTGTGTATTCATAGGAGTCGCGCTTCAGCCATTCAACTGTCAAGTTGTGTATTCATAGGGGTCGCGCTTCAGCCATTCAACTGTCAAGTTGTGTATTCATAGGGGTCGCGCTTCAGCCATTCAACTGTCAAGTTGTGTATTCATAGGGGTCGCGCTTCAGCCATTCAACTGTCAAGTTGTGTATTCATAGGGGTCGCGCTCCACCCATTGAACTGTCAAGTTGTGTATTCATAGGGGTCGCGCTTCAGCCATTCAACTGTGAGGTTGTGTATTCATAGGAGTCGCGCTTCAGCCATTCAACTGTCAAGTTGTGTATTCATAGGGGTCGCGCTTCAGCCATTCAACTGTCAAGTTGTGTATTCATAGGGGTCGCGCTTCAGCCATTCAACTGTGAAGTTGTGTATTCATAGGGGTCGCGCTTCAGCCATTCAACTGTCAAGTTGTGTATTCATAGGAGTCGCGCTTCAGCCATTCAACTGTCAAGATGTCTATTCATAGGAGTCGCGCTTCAGCCATTCAACTGTCAAGTTGTGTATTCATAGGAGTCGCGCTTCAGCCATTTAACTGTCAAGTTGTGTATTTTTTTAGCTCTCGCTATTTGTGAATTGTTCAGTGGTTCATTGAGCTTGAGATTGAACTAAACTTGCTCAAATGATTAGTCAATCGTTGATTTTAAATTCTGTGAATTTTCCTCGGAATTCCTGTGACAAAACAACTCGAAGTAAGTGAGTAAAGTTGCAATATATATTGTGATTTCTCTGCCCTGCCTCACGTTAAGCGAGAGGTGGGGGCTATTCCTGTCTCTGCAGAACAGTCCCCCTCTATTAAGCAGCGGTCACACTAGGCTGGTTACCAGCCGCTACTAGCCAGCCGCTGAGGAATTACCAGCAAACAGACTAGTTTGACCCAGAACTAGCGGGTAGGAATTGCCAGCCGGATGGTGATTACCAGCCAAAGTCAAAAGTTGAACATGTTTAACTTTTTAGCGCTGCATACTAGCGCTGGCGGTCACGTGATCTCATTGCTGCCGGTCACGTTATCTCCTCGCTTGCCCCAGACAGCCAATGTGAAATATATATTCTCATGGGCGTATATAGAGAATTATTTCGGGGGGGGCCATTTCCGGGGAGTCGAATACTAACAATCTACAACTTTTAATAGTTTTAGGCCACTGAACGCTATTACAATATAAATAAAATATTTTTTATGAACTAAGTAATCTTATTTAATCTATTTTTATAGGTTTTATGACACATTTTTACCATCAAATCAAGATTTCAGGGCGGGGGGCTACAGCCCCCCTTATATACGCCCATGTATATTCTATTCTAAATATTCTATCATTTTTATTATAATGATCCCGGACCTTTGGCACGGGAGAGCATTCCGTGCCAAAGGTCGTGGGTTCGATTCCCATTATGGGGTAGTGGCTTTTCTTTAGAAAAAGTCCGTCTCGCAGGAACTGCATCATCTTAGCGCGGTTCCGTTCATATCCCTAGTCTAATTTGGAAAGATTAAAATAGAAGCAGTTATTATTTTGGTTCCACCAGTCTTTTTTTTTTTAATTAATTATTATAATGACGTGTCAACCCTTAAGGTCACTAGCGCCATTCCTGTGTGTAGTAAGGTCTTGAAAGGTCATGATTTACGATCTACCTGGAAGGGTCGGCTAACACTAGGTCCCGCTAGTTACAAGGTCTTGGAATCTTGGAAATCTATATTTCTAACAATAAATTGTTTTTGTTATTTTACTTAACCAGTTTTATTGTCAAATACATTATCCAACTATAAGCAATTAAAAAATAACAAGGAATAAAACAGACAAAAAGAACCGTTCGTTCGAATAAACGAAATCAATCAATTTAAAGTTTTAATCACTTATTTCTCCGATTGACATCACCTAATTAAAACTTTCTTCAGAACCTTTTTTGTAGAGTATTTAGTAAGCGTAGAATATTTCAAATTAGACGAAAGACTTTTGTACCTAATTTCATCAAAATCGGACCATTCGTCTGGGAGCTACAGAGCGAACAGACAAATATATATATAAATATATATATATATATATATATATATATATATATATATATAAATATATATATATATATATATATATATATATATATTTATATATATATACTACCGAATCCAGTCGGATTATATATACAGGGTCTTTCCGGAAAGTAAAAGATTTTTAGTTTAGTTAAAAGTACTGTACTTCGGAGCGCGCGTGCGCCGACTGGAGTAATCTTGTTTACTTGGAGGGGCCTGTTATCCTCCTAACATATATATATAAATATATATATATATATATATATACATATATATATATATATATATATATATATATATATATAAATATATATATATATATATATATATATATATATATATATTTATATATATATGTTAGGAGGATAACAGGCCCCTCCAAGTAAACAAGATTAAAGCCTATATAAGGGAGACAGATAAGGAATAAAGCCAGTTGTTATCGATCTCTCTAAGAGTGCGTGTGTTATTAAAAACCCTTTTTTAAAACCTCCTTTCTAGTAGAAAGGCCATAACTGGTGCCGAAACCCGGGAACTCGCGCGTGCACAGACGTTTTCAACACAGTGCAGTGAAACAAATTGTGGATGAGTGAGAACCAGCGGCAATCGCGCGTTCCGTTACAAGACCTTTTAAATCATAGAAGAATGGCTGACGAACAACCTACAGTACCGGTAATACCTATAGATCCAGCCACTGCGTTGACATGGATCAAAATTAGAACTTCAAATGCACATGACATGCGCACCGCAATATCGGAGGTCGAGCGGCTCACCGGCGAACCGGGTGAGCTGACACATTTTTTAAAAGCAGGGGATCGGATAAATCATTCCATATCTCAAAGGAAATGTGCTGGGTGGCTCGATGAAGCAGAGGTGCCGGCGCTCAGAGCGGCTCTTGTGAACCGTATTAGCAGGAGGGTATTAAACATGATACAGTGCGACGAGGATACGCTTTGGGATCTAGTGAAAAGCAGACTAAAAAAAACGTATGGAGGAGGAAGATGGGCCGCTGAGGAGGACGCTTTACGGATGTTCCGGGAAACGCGTAGCTCAGTCAGTCGGCCGGTGAATTCACAGCGCAGCTAATGAAGTGGTACGAGAAAGTAGCGGATAAACTGAGCGAAAGAGGAGGAACGGTAGCTGAAACAAACTGCAAGATGGCATTCTTAGAATCAGTGCTCAAGGTCCAGCTGCGACGGGAAACGGGAAAAATCGTGGATCCTGGAAAAGACTTCGCGGACTGTGCTCGTGAGATAATAGACGAGGATGAAAAGTTGGCAGAAGAAGATGTTTGTTCCAGAGAGGATGAATGGACGAACGTGAAGCAACGTCGCTTTAGACGTCAACGACGGCCGGAGAGGGAATGGCGAAGAAGTGACGAAAAGAAGAACAAGCGAGACAAGGTGGACGACCGATACAGAAGGACACCTAAGAGTAGTGGAGAGAAGCGATGCTATGAATGCGGTAGCACGAAACATCTTGCTGCACGTTGTGACCGGATCCGGTGCTTTGAGTGCGGCACGAGTGGCCATGTCGCAAGGAGGTGTCCATACATAAAAAAGCGAGAACCTGACCGTGGAGAACCGATGGAGGTGAATGCTCAAACTGTTAAAAGAACATTTTCCAAGGTGGTGCGGGATGACACAAACTCTGAGTCGGGAAATGAGAGCGAGCATACGTACCGAGCATAGCGTAGCGAGTATACGTACGACGTCGTGTGTGGAGCACTTAAAAGCAGCTCCGCTGTTATCCTTCCCAAATTTTGAAAAAACTTTCATCATTACAACGGACGCAAGTGAATACGCGATTGGTGCAGTATTGGCACAACCTGAATCTGGGAGTGACAGGCCAATAGCTTTCGCCAGTAGAAGACTTACACCCGCAGAAACTAGGTATAGTGCACTGGAGCGTGAATTGTTAGCAGTGGTCTGGGCGATAGATCATTTTCGACCTTATGTGTTTGGTCGTAGATTCATAGTGAAGTCTGATCACAAACCACTGCAGTGGGTAGATTCATTAAAGGAGTCGTCAGCACGAGTTGCCAGGTGGAAACACCAACTAGCACAGTACTCGTTTCATGTAGTCCATACACCAGGGCGTGAGAACGTAGTAGCCGATTGGCTCTCCCGCGAACTTCAGGTAAACGCACTATCACCGCAGGCAGTTGGTCAGGACGTTGGCCAAGACTCAGGACTTCGAGAATTTTTCCGCGACTGGAATCCGGACGAACATGACCAAGAGGAGCATCATAGTGAATCGACGGCGTCAGCTATCGGCAGAACAACCGAGATACCTGAAGTCGACGAAATTGTGGTACGGCAAAAACGTCACGTCGTTTGGAAAACAGTGACAAACGGGACGCCACAAATTATGTTTGGACGTCGGAGACGGGACACGAAAGAGTGCATAGTTCGTACGCAAGCAACAGTACCGGATGAGACCATCATTCAACTACTCAACGATGCATCAACATCGGGTAAACGGACGTATCTTTATGTGGGCAACGCGGTGTTGTGGGAACGGATAGCAACATTGTGGCGAAATGAAAGAATTGGGCTGGATAGGGAGTTCGTCAGGTGCACTCGCCTGGGTGAACGCGTGATGGACGAAGAGAGACAAGCTGAACTTACATTGGCCTACCATCAGGGCAAGACAAACCATCGTGGAGAAGCAGAAACTCTAGCTGCACTGAAAAGAGCGTATGTGTGGGAGGGCATGAGGAAGACAGTACAAACAATTATCAAACAGTGCCAAGTGTGTCACAAAATGAAATATCAACGGAGACCGCAACATGTTCACCAAGAGCTCACGCCGACAGCAGAACAACCCCTAGTGACAGTTCAGACAGATACGTTCACGTGGCAAGGTCAAAAATGGGTAACAATGGTGGACACCTTTAGCAAGGTTGCCATGGCGATAGCAATAGAACATAGAACTGCCGAAGAGATCAAACGCGCACTCCTGTTGTGGGCGCAGGTCTATGGAACTCCTACCACACTAATAACGGACTGTGGCCGAGAATTTCAAAACAAATTAATCCGCGATTTGCTACAACGTTGGGAAACTACGTTACATGTTAACACGCCAGGACGACCCCAAGGACGAGGAATTGTAGAAAGGTTACATGGAACGTTAACAGAGCACCTGCGCTTGTTACACGCTGAAAGCCACATCACAACACTTGAATGCATGGAAAGAGCTCTTATTGCGTACAATCACTCCGTTCATGCCACCACGGGGTTTACACCACTCGAGGTTCTCTTCGGATTACGGACGCTTCGTAGAGCACCGCCTCAAGAAAACCACGCCATCAGAGACCTCCATAACGAACAGCGGCGAACGCGCAGAGAAACGCTACGGAGACTTCAGGCAGAGAAGCAAAAACGGACGGCAAAAATTAATAGTCAATTAAGAGACTTGAGTAAACCGCCGCGCCTCGGAGACATAGTGTACAGGCGAATCCCCACTAATCGCGGTAAACAACTTCAATTATACGACGGACCGTACAAAGTTATCGTCCTGCGAGAGCATAATATTGTCACACTTGAGTCACTGGATGAGTCACGTCGTCGGAAAACGTGTCACATAGAACAGCTGAAGACAAGCCATCACGCGTCTGGCGATGGTGATCACACCTTTCAAAGGCAATAGTGTCAGTGCTCTTATTTTTGTTTTCTTTTCGTGTATAAAGTCAAAGGAAATCTTTTCTAATCTTAGGAGGTATATATATGTTTAACTATTTATATTACTTTTTTTTTGTTGTATATAATATAAGAATAGTCCTTTTTGTGCCTATTATTTTGTTTGTTTTTTTTTTTTTGTTGTTTGTCTTTAGGAGAGGGTTTTCGTAATATGTTATGATTAAGTTTTAGGTTAAATAATTTTTGTTCTTAGTTTTCTATTTCTCTTGCATTACTGTATTAGTTCAATGTAGAGCTGTAAGAGGGTTGTCTTATTATTATTATTAAAATTATTATTATTTCATTATTAGGTTGTAAGATTCTAGTTTCCGACTTAACGGAAACTGCGGGGGGGCTGTTAGGAGGATAACAGGCCCCCCCCCTGTTAAGGAGGTTTTTGTTAAGGAGGTTTTAAAAACCCTTTTTTAAAACCTCCTTTCTAGTAGAAAGGACATAACTTATATATATATATAACTATATACATATATATATATATATATATATATATATATATATATATATAATTTTAACCACTATCATTTTCGGTCTCTAGGGGTTCTGAAACGCTAAATTTTCTAGTCGGCACTTCCGGATTGCGTCATGAGATCAACCTTACAAGCGGGGTTCCTCCCTATGGGGGATGTAGGAACCGCGCTAAAAAGAAAAGGTATCAGCCCTATCCTGGCTGGAAAAGGGTAGTAATCTATAGATAAAACGTCCCAAAATTCTTAGTTAATGATAATGGAAGGTAAAATTTAAACAATAAATAAATATTATAATAGTTCTATTATTGTTTTATTTTTATCAATTGTTTTTTTTAATAAAAATGTTTTGTTGATACGCCGTTAAAAAAAAAAAAATAAATAAAAAAAAAAAATGTTTTTTTCGTTTTAGCACTTTCATCTGAAGGAAAGTAGCTATTGAGGTTGCACTCATGACGGAGTTGTTGAAAAATTGCTTCAAATCTATATCGATCCTACCTAGTAGGTACGGAAAGTGACACCCCTTAATACATATATATATGTGTGTGTGTGTGTGTGTGTGTGTGTGTGTGCGTGTCCGAGTGAGCGCGTGTGTTTAAGTGATTGTGTCGGACCAACGGGAGGGGGGTTTATCCCGTACTCAAAGCGCTAATTTGACCATGACAGCCATAGTTTTTGTTATATTTCAAACAAACTCGGTATTTGTTGTGATAATGTAAAAAGAAAATTACATTGTAAAAATAAACTAAATCCGTTGACTAGGGGGATTACTCTGGAGCGAAAATAGTAATTCGCTTATACCGTCAGTAATTTCTGTTGTATTGTAACGAAACTCTCTTTCTAATTAGAAAGAAGTGTTGCAAAGATGAACTAAATCGGTCTATCGTAAGAGGGGATTACTTCGTACTATTTTTTGATAGAATTTTCCAGTGAAACTTTATTTGGTAAAGCTGCCGCTAGAAGTGCCTCTGCCTTGATATTACTTCTCACGTCTACCGGTAGGGGTGCTGTATCCCGTTTCCGCATCAGACCAAAAGAAGAAAATGAGAAGTTTTCGTGTATTTTAAGTAGTTTAGTATCACGCATACGCAAAAATCTGCAAGGAAATTAATTAAGAAATTAATAATTAAAATAATTTGATCGAGCTGATCTTTAAAAATGTTAAAGAGTAGAACTATTCATGCTTTTATTTTATTTGTATAGGTTATTTTAAGCAAATTCGGAACTGAATAAGCGGCTATTCACAAGCTAGCGGCAGGTTAGTAGCGGCTGGTAGGCAGCCTAGTGTGACCGTGGATTATCCGCTGGCTGCTGGCGCTACTAGCTAGCGGCTGCTAGGCAGCCTAGTGTGACCGCGGCTTATCCGCTGGCTGCTGGCGCTACTAGCTAGCGGCTGTTTAGTAGCGGCTGCTAGGCACCCTAGTGTGGCCGCCGCTTTAGCTGCCTCCTAGCCAGCTCAGCAACTAAGGGCCTTCACGGGAATCGAGATACTCTGCCCGCATCACCTCTGTGGCTCAGGGGATAACGTCTTGGGATCTGAGACTAAACAGTCCGAGTTCGAGGCTCCTGATGGCACCTATATTTTTTTTTATTTGGAAAAATTTATATATTTATTTTTTCTTCTCGTTTCATGGGAGGATTCTATCACATGGTAATGGCAAGCGGTGGCGAAAGATCAAGATCAGCTGGCAGCTCGCCACCTACGTCACCTTCAAACAACTCGCGCTCTAAAAGGAAATTTACAAAAAAACAGCCATTAAGGAATGTTAATTCCTCTATATCCGTTTTTTCCGTCGAGGGAACTTCCCGAACCAATGAAGAAACTACGGAAAAGTCTGCATTTTTCACGGCGAATCCATTTCAATTGCTACAGAAAAATCAAGACGATGAAATGGAAACTGAAAAATCCCAAAGCCCTAAAATCATAAGGCCCCCCCATATTTGTGAACAATATTAAATAGTCCGACTCGCAGGAACTGCAACATCTTAGCGCGGATCCGTTCTTATCCCTAGTTTCATTTGGAAAGATTAAAATAGAAACATTTATTATTTTGGTTCCACCTTTCTCGAAAAGTCTTGATTTATGATCTTACCTGTATGGGTCGGCCAGCCCTAGAAAGCCCTCGTAGTGGAAAATTGTCACCATTTTTTTCGATTCTCTATCTTTGAAAGCTATATTTCTAAGAATAAATTGTCTTTCTTATTTTACTTAACCAATTTTATTGTCAAATACATTATCCAACTATAAGCAATTAAAAAATAGCAAGGAATAAAAACAGACAAAAAGAACCGTTCGAATAAACTAAATCAATTACTTTAAAGTTTTAAGCACTTATTTCTCCGATTGACATCGCCTAATCAAAACTTTTTTTGTAGAGCATTTAGTAAGCTTTCAAATGGTAACCTTCCGCTTCCCATGATTTTCAACCGTTTTCGAGATATTAAGGAAAGTATACAAAGTTACCAAAACTTTTCATGTCTGTTAATAAAATATTTTATTCTGTAAAATTTGTACATATCAGTTTTGATAAAAGTCGAAGATGAAGAAAATGTTCCAACTGAATCCCATGATTCTAAGTACCCAAATGAAAAGTCCGACTCGCAGGAGCTGCGTCATCTTAGCGCGGTTACGTACATCTCGAAGAAATGGAATAGATTAGCATCACAAATCACAGGAAACTGACAGTAGCCAACTTACACAGAAGCGGATAATTCTTAATCTGTATAAGTCAATACAATTATGTACTGAAAACGTACTTACTCTTCGACTACTGCTGAGAAGGCTCTATTCTAAACAACCAAAAATTCGTTGTCCCTTCATACGGAGGAACCCCGCTTATAAGGTTGATCTCGTGAAACAATCCGGAAGTGCCGACTAGAAACATTTGCGTTTCAGAACCCCTAGAGACCGAAAATGACGGTGGTTCAAATTTGTGTATATATATAAATATATATTTTTTGTTTTAAATTGCATCGCTGGGTATCACGTGTATGTTTGGAACGGCTTCTTTCTCCAGCGGTGTCGCTCCTCTCTCCATCGCAATATTTCGTCGGGTTCATCTCCGACTTCTTCAGGCTCCTATGTGTCGTCCTCGGTGGTCATCAAGGGAATGATTTTTTTTTTTCCCCCTAAACCCCACTTAAGAGAAAAGATAAATAAAAAAAGCATGCAAGGAAGGGCATGATGAAAACGAAAGTGAAAGAAAAACGTGCAGGAACGCAAAAGAAAACTAAGGACCTCGAACGCAACAGGCGTGCGTAAGGGCCGCAGGTAGAGGGAGGATGAGGGAGGAGGTGTCCTTATTCTGCATAAATGCACTTGAAGGCGGTAAGTAAAGGAGAAAAAGGTGTTGGATTCCCAGAAGGGAGGTATGTGTAGTGTGCTGTGTGGGGCACAGCGATAGAGGAGGAGGTAAAACGAAAGATAGTCGGAGAGTAGAAGAAAGAAGAAAGGGGAAGAAGGTCGGTTAAACTGTCTTAAGTGTCATGTGTCAGTGTAACTTGTGTTTGTCGGATTGTTCCTAGTGTGTTCTAAAATGTGTTATGTTCTAGTACGTCTACTAGTCGTCGTGTGAACTCAGTTGGTCCTTGCCAGCGTCCTGGTCGTCCAGGTGGTGTGATGTCGTTAAAAAGTGGATTGTCATGGTACTTACGTCCGTCAAAGAATTTGATGTGACGTCGTTTTATGAATTCTGAAACTGTAGGGAGTTCTAAGAGTTTGTGTAAGTCAGGGGCTTTGAGTTTATTGTGTGAGGTACTCCGTGTGATTGTTTTGAGTATTCGGTACTGAAAAGATTGTAGTGTTCTGAGTATGGTGGGGTTCAGAAACCGAAAGAGTGGTGTGGCGTATAGAAGTGCCGGTCGTAAGACTCCTTTGTATATGAGTAGCTTCAGTCTGAGTGAGAGGTTTGAGCAATTGAGTAAGTGACCAAGAGAGCGGGCTTTCGTCCTGACAAGCTTCAGCTTCTTGGTAAAGTTCGTGTGAAAACTGAGGTGTGTTCCTAAGTGTATCCCCAAGTAATTGATATGTCTTTTTAACTTGTTTCTTTTGTTTCTAACCGTGAAATACTTGGGGCGTGCTCGTGTTGAATTGCCATGAAAGGCGAAGAGTAGTGCGTCTGTCTTGGTCGGGTTAACTGTGATGTGTATTCGTCGCAGTTCGTCTACTACGTCTGCGCAAACCTCTTCAGTTTGTTTTAATGCCTTTGTATGTGACATGGATGTGCTGTATATCGCGATATCGTCGGCGTATGCGGCTATTTTTGAGTTTGGGTACTGTTCACCGACGATTTCTGATGTGTAAATGGAAAAGAGTGTTGGTGCGAGTACTGACCCCTGTGGTACACCGCAGGGGATTGGGTGTGTGCTGGAGAGGCTTGCCCCTACCCTAACCGTCATAGTACGTCCGTATAGGAAAGAGTGTATTATGTTATAGAGTTGTTCTGGACATCCGTAAGTTCTGAGTTGCTGCATAAGTATATTATGTGAAACAGAGTCAAAAGCTTTCGTACAGTCAATCGATATGAGTGCTGTAGTCCGGTTCATGAGCATGTTGTTTGTGATGTGTGATTGGAGCCTTACTAGCTGGTGTTCTGAACTGTGTGCAGGGTGGAAGCCGAACTGCTCAGCAGGGATAATATCCTCCTCTGCGCAAAAGTCTTTAAGATATCTCAGTATAATCTTTTCATATACTTTTGATAAATGAGGCAGTAGGCTTATGGGTCTGTAGTGTTCAGGTGTATCGCCCTTTTTTTGGGTTTGAGTAGTGGTGTGATTATAGCGTGTCTCCAGTGTTCGGGGAAGTGTCTGAGGCGGAGGCATGTGTTATAGATGTGTACGAGATAGTGTAGTCCTTTTCTCGGTAACTGTTTAAGTAAAATGTACTGAAGTCTGTCATGTCCTGGGGATTTATTCCCTCGTGTCTGTCTGAGTATGGCTGTCAGTTGTTTCGGTGAGACGTACATGTAATTGTCTTGTAGTATAAGTCTGTATTCAGGTGTACGGTCTTTGTTGCGAGTTTGAGGGTCTTGAGTGTAGTAAGTAGCGAGTATGCCCGCCTGGTCTTTTTCGTCTAGTAGCGTATCTTGTCTGTGTATTTTTACTGTGTTAGTCTTTTGCGTGCGTGTTCGTATGAGCCTCCAGAATTGCCTAAAATCACCATGTGTCTGCCTGAGTTTCTCATGCCACATGGACGTCTTCCATTGTGACATGAGTGTGCGTATTTGTGTAGTGAGTGAGTTTAGTGCAGTTTTATAATGCCTATCTCGTGTTCTGTACCAAATGTTTTTGATATTGTTTCTTTGCTTAATGAGTGTGAGAATGTGTTGTGGTGGTTTCCTAAGATTTGGAGGTGCTGGCGCGAACTTAGGAATGCTCGAGTCGGCCGCGAAGGTAATTGTGTCTGTGAATTGTTTAATGGCCTCATCGAGAATTTGTGTGTCGTGTATGGGTGTGATAGGGGGGGTGTGTTCGTGTATGAGGTGTTGGTATTTGTGCCAGTCTGCCTTACTGTTGTGGTAGTTTGTGGCTGTGGGTGTGGGTATGTGCCCGTGTAATTCGTATAAGACCGGCCTGTGGTCTGATGTAATAAAATCGAGTGCAGTGCACGCGGTTATTACGTGTGGTTGTCGCGTAACTAACAAGTCAATCGTTGAAGTCATGCTGGGATCAGCGAAATGTCTGAATGTGTGTGTGCCTGGGTGTAAGACTGTCAGGGGGTATTTTGTCAGCTTAGTCCCTGCGGGGTTGTTTTTAGTATTATGCCAGGCAGTGTGTCTAGCGTTCAGGTGACCTATGAGAATGTGTCGTCTGTCTGTCGAAGTTTCTGAAAAGAGAAGTCCCAGTCGTGAAAGTCGTCCTCTCGGTCTCCGATAGTATGCGGTCAGTTTGTACGTCTTGTTCAGTTTAACTATAATTGTCAGAACAAAATTGTATTCGTCTGGGTCTATGATTGGGTCTATCCGTTGGTAGCGTGTACCGTGTCGAAGGCCGATGGCGACTCCACCGGCTAGTGTATTGTCGATGTCGTGCCGGAGAAGTGTATAACCTTGGAAGTGTGCGTAGCTACCTCTGGTCAGTCGTGTGTCTGTTAGTATGAATACAGTGGGCTGTATTTGTCGTAGAAGTAAGTCCACGTCTTGTAGTTTTGGAGTTAGTCCGTTCGTGTTTAAATTAAGTATAGTGTGTCTGGTCTGTGTACCTGTACGTATCATTGACATCATGTCGGTCATGGTGTTAGTCAGTCGTTCGACCCATGCGGGTGTACTGTCACTTGTGTGTTGTGTTATGTGTAGGTAATTGGTAAGTGGGTGGTGTTGGTGGAGTGGGCAGCAGAGCTGGTCGGAGGTTTAGTTGTGGGGGTGTGTTTCTGGGTGGAAGTGCTTGTGGGGGTGGTGGTGGGGGTAATTGTGATGTGTGTCCTGTAAATGCGTTTGAGTAGCTGGTGCCAGGGTCGACTGTGCGATATGTGCGTGTTGGTATGTTAGCCGGGGCGCCTACTATAGTCTGGCGGGCTGTTCGGCTCTTCTCAAGGAGTTCGAGCCGGGCTGGGCATTGCCTGTATGAGGCGGGGTGCTCCTCCTCGCAGTTAGGGCATTTCAGTTTGTTATTTGCTCGATCGCAGTCTTTCGACGCGTAAAATTTGCCGCAACGGACACAACGTTCGCGCAAGTTACAGTTGTTTCTGGTGTGGCCGAAGCGCTGGCATCGAAAACACTGGGAGATGCTGTTTTCTCCCCTATAGGGTTTGATATAGACTATTATTTGATCGATCGATTTGATCGATTTTAGGTGTGAGGGGTTAAACTTATGGGCGAAAGTGAGTATGATGGGTGGAATGGGGACCCTAGTTCCGTCGGTCTGGGTCTTGCTCATACGCTTCACTGACAAGATATGTTCAGTGTTGAGCTGCTGTTTCACGCTCTCTAGCGGGTGGTCGATGTCCAGCCCGAGGAGCACGAAGTTTTGATTTTTTGGGGAGCCCTTAGGAGTAAAATTGAGTCTTGTTTGAGGTCAGTTTTGTTTTTATAGTTTCGAAGGTAGTGAGGTCTTGGGCAAAAATTTTGTTCCCGTCTTTACATCTCTGGACAGTATATTTGGAGATTCCGACATTGTTCAGTGTACGTACAAGGCTGTTAACCTCGGTGTAGTGTGGTGGTAAAATGATTGGTGGTGGCCTAATTTTGTTGAGGGGCTCAAATCTGTTCTGTGTGGTGGTCGGGGCTGGGGAAATTTTAGTGGGTGGATTTTTGGGCGCCACCTTTCGGTGCTTCCTGCCCTTGCTTGGTTTAACCAAAGTGAAGATCTCACTGTCCGTTAGGGGTTCGCTCTCTGAGGAGCTACTAGAGTCAATGGGTCATTTAGAGGCCGGAGGGAGGCCAGGGAAGTCTTTAGTATTTTGTAGGTCGGCACCCTGCTCCATAGAAGACTCAGGGCCCAGTATGCTGAAGAGACGTTCCATCTCTTCTGTGGTGAAGGTTCTAGTTGAAAGGGCCCTTGTGAGGGTCTCTTGGGTGAGATGTGTACTAGTAGTGGGCGGTGGTGAGAGTGTTCGTGTCTGGTGGAGGGGAGTGTGGTCATGTGAGAACATGGTGGGGGGTAGGCGTGGCGTAAGTGGGGGTACCCTGGTGAAGGGGGCCGCCTGCGGTCGTACCTGTACCGACCGTCAGACGGGTGGGCAAAGCCCCGGAATACAGAACCACTTATCAATTCCCTTGTGGGTCCGAAACCAACGGCTTGTTTAGAGATCCTGGATGTGCCCCTTACTCTCTTCTTCTGCGACTGCTGCTGGTCCTGGCTGCTACTCCAGGCGCTTCTGCTCTTTCGAGCTTACTGACCGAGCGGATGCTCGGGGCCTAGCTTCTTGAGTAGCTGGCCCTACTGGAGGTGACTGGAGAGGTGCCGGCGAATGCACAAGAGCTGTGACGAGGTAGAGGAGTTCCAAGCGAACAGGTGATGTGATCAGCACAGATGTTCATGAAGGAATGAATGAATTTTTCCCGGATTTTCCCTCCTTTATAGCCCTGCTTCGTAGACTATGCGGGCCAATGGTGTAGGGGCTCCGGGGCCAATAGGGCTCGAGGGCTGTCTTCGTCGTTCGTCCGTCGTCTGTAGTTCGTCGGTTGTCCGTGTGGGGCGCTGGTCGTCTTGAGTCCCTGTTATCTCCTCTATCTTCTTAAGGATGGGCCGCCAAATGTCCGGAAGGATGAGGCCATATTCCCTATTGAAGTTCACCGGATGCTTATGTATTTCGATGGCTTCTCTAATTAGTCTCCTTGTCAAGCTGGTTTCCTTGGCTATACTCTTGGCTCGGTCGAATAATACTTGCTTGGGGCACTCTTCTCCGTGTGTTGCCACCGCAGAAGGTTTGGTGCGCACCAGCCTGTTGCGCCCCAGCAGCGTGTTGTCCGATCCGGGTGGCCACCTTCTTACCTGTTTGACCTACATACACCTTCCCACAGTCGCACGGTAGAAGGTAGACACCCTGGTCTTGTAACCGCTGCTTATCTTTACTCTTCCCGAGACAATCCCCTATCTTGTTGAGAGGCTTGAAGGCGACATCTATCACCTCTTTTCTGAAGAGTCTGCCCAGCCGTCGAGATTGCGAGAACATCGTCCACATATCTTAGCCAGAGCTTCGGTTTGTGTTCGGTCTTCTCCATTAACAGTTCATACGACGAAAAAATGGAATCGCTATTAACTCCAGATAAATATGAGAAAGGTATGAAGGACCCCACCAAAAGGATCGAAAATAAAATTAAGAACATCTTGAAAAACAGCAAGATAGAGCAAGGAATGATTGGTGCAAACAGGTAAGGACAACACGCTGCTGACTACAGGTGGCAACACACGGACACCAGCTTGACAAGGAGACTAATTAGAGAAGCCATCGAAATACATAAGCATCCGGGAAACTTCAATAGGGAAGATGGCCTCATCCCCCCGGAAATTTGGCGGCCCATCCTTAAGAAGATAGAGGAGATAACAGGGACTCAAGACGACCAGCGCCCCACACGGACCACCGACGAACTACAGACGACGGACGAACGACGAAGACAGCCCTCGAGCCCTATTGGCCCACGGAGCCCCTACACCATTGGCATAGTCTACGAAGCAGGGCTATAAAGGAGGGAAAATCCGGGAAAAATTCATTCCCTTGATAACCACCGAGGACGACACATAGGAGCCTGAAGAAGTCGGAGATGAACCCGACGAAATATTGCGATGGAGAGAGGAGCGACACCGCTGGAGAAAGAAGCCGTTCCAAACATACATGTGATACCCAGCGATGCAATTTAAAACAAAAAATTGTAAACCTCTACGGCGAGGAAACATACGAACTGACAAGACGGCTAAGCAAGATGAGATGTAGAATAGCGACTACTCGAAACGACCTCCAATTTGTACGCAGATGCAGGGAAGAAAAGGTCATCCCACCTTTTCTAAGAATGAAGAAGACCCTCAAAACCACCAAAGCAGCCCGGATCTATGACAACATGGAGAAGGCGCTGCTGAGGGAAAGGATTTGAGCGTATCGACATCGGATGTGGAGCCTGCAAACAGAGGAAACTTCTCTCACAGAGAAAGTCACCTCAACTGTAGATGCGGAGTTATGGGACACAGTGGACCGCATTACAAAAAGCAAAGCGGAGAAAGTGGGGTCTCCCAATGCGGAGAAGAAGGGGAAAAAATGGGATAATCTGACCAGAAGAAACGAGCCACATTTGGTGGCCCTTAAAAGGGCCGTTGACAATAACGACCTTCAGCCTTCCACACCAGCTGAGAGGACAGTCATGGTCAATTTAGCTGGTGAGGCCGCTCTCACAACTATGGTTGGAGAAATGGCCGACAAGATAAGACTGGAAGCTGCCCACCTCGTCAGTAATTCCAGGCCAGGATAATCTGACGCCAGCCCAGAGACATGCTCTACGTGACCTGAAGAAACGTGACGATATTGTAATAACCAAGGCGGACAAAGGCAACAGCACTGTCATTCTCGACCGATGTTCATACGACGAAAAAATGGAATCGCTATTAACTCCAGATAAATATGAGTAGGGTATCAAGGACCTCACCAAAAGGATCGAAAAAAAATTAAGAACATCTTGAAAAACAGCAAGATGGAGCAAGGAATGATTGCTGAGATGACCCCCGGGGATTCCAGGATCCCAAGGATTTATGGCCTTCCTAAGGTACATAAAGAAGGAGCCCCCCTCAGGCCAATTGTATCAATGATCGGGGCACCCACTTATAGAACAAGCAAGGTGCTGGCCAGGGAGCTGAAACCATACACGGGCCAATCATTCTCAGCGGTCAAAAATTCATTTCATTTGGTGGAGATCTTGAAAAATATCAAATTGGAGGAAAAGGATATATTACTGAGTTTTGATGTGGAATCTCTTTTTACCAGTCTTCCAGCACAGGATTCCATCAACATTATTAAGAAAAACAAATTTCTGGAAGGCAAGATGATGGAACTAGCTGAGCTTGTGCTGACATCGTGCTACTTCCAATACAGAGGAGTCCTGTACCAGCAGAAGGATGTTGTGGCCATGGGCAGCCCCCTCTCACCAGTTGTGGCCGATATTTTCATGGAGGACTTTGAAAGGCGGTTAATTGAGAAGACCGAACACAAACCTTTTGGTGGGGTCCTTCATACCTTTCTCATATTTATCTTCTGGAGTTAATAGCGATTCCATTTTTTCGTCGTATGAACGGTTAATGGAGAAGACCGAACACAAACCGAAGCTCTGGCTAAGATATGTGGACGATGTTCTCGCAATTTGGCAGCATGGGGAAGAGGAACTTAAAAAATTCCTCTTGCTAATGAACAACTTGCACCAAGCTATCAAGTTCACCGTCGAGGAGGAGAAGGACGGAAGATTGCCTTTCTTAGACCTCATGATCATTAGAGGAAACAATGGTGGGCTGGAGCACTCCGTTTATAGGAAGCCCACGGCCACAGGGAGATATTTACACTCAGACTCACACCACCACCGGGGACACAAAATGAGTGTAGTCAGGACACTCGCACATAGAGCTGTTAGCTTGTGCAGTAACCGGACATTCCTGAGGATGGAGTTCGAGCAGATGACCAAGGATCATGTCAGCAATCGTTACGATCAAAAATTAATTTCGCGAACCATCAAGGATGTGAGAAGCCGACACAAGGAGGAAAACAGCCGGACAGACACGAAACAAAGAACCAGAATCTCCTTGCCTTACGTCAGCGGTGTCAGCGAGAGGCTGGGCAGACTCTTCAGAAAAGAGGTGATAGATGTTGCCTTCAAGCCTCTCAACAAGATAGGGGATTGCCTCGGGAAGAGTAAAGATAAGCAGCGGTTACAAGACCAGGGTGTCTACCTTCTACCGTGCGACTGTGGGAAGGTGTATGTAGGTCAAACAGGTAAGAAGGTGGCCACCCGGATCGGACAACACGCTGCTGACTACAGGCTGGGGCGCACCAAAACTTCTGGTGAACCACCAGAACACGGAGAAGAGTGCCCCAAACAAGTATTATTCGACCGAGCCAAGACCCTAGCCAAGGAAACCAGCTTGACAAGGAGACTAATTAGAGAAGCCATCGAAATACATAAGCATCCGGTGAACTTCAATAGGGATGATGGCCTCATCCTCCCGATCATTTGGCGGCCCATCCTTAAGAAGATAGAGGAGATAACAGGGACTCAAGACGACCCTATATATATATATATATATATATATATATATATATATATATATATATATATATATATATGTATATATTTATTTATTTATCATGATGATTAGATAGTTAGCCGTCGAGGTGATAAGTAAAGATGGAATGGTTGGGATTCGGCTAAATAAACCTCAATATGATTTTGTTTTAAAAAATCTATATTTCGGACGTTTCGGCTACTCATTGGTGGTAGCCTTCGTCAGCTAAAATGACAAAAAAAGAAATTAATACCTAAACAAAAAAAATTTATAATTGTGATAGGTAACAGAAACTATAAATACAATTAACTTATAAAAGAACATATCGTCTTAAATTCTTAGAATGAGTAAAATGAAAAAGTAAATAGGTACAATAATTGATTTTAATAGTAATTAGTAACATTAATTGATTTTACAAAGAAATAAGAAACTACATGCCAATGACAAATATAGTAGCTAATAGTAACATTAATTAATTTTACAAAGAAATAAGATACTACATACCAATGGAAATGCCGAGCGGCAGAGGAAGGTGAAGGACCTCTGTGAACTTGGCACCCCACTTTCGAAAAAAAGTATGACAATAGACTCAAAAAATTGCAAATCGTTTGTAGTTATTTGTAGTGGAAAAAATTTCGTTTGTAGTTGCCCCGGTTTTGAGAACCGTGGGGTCAAAAAATACCCCGCACCCGACTTTAACCGATTGGAACCAAACCACTTTTATTCGACGTAAAATCGTTTGTACTTGTTTGTAGTGAAAGAATTTTCGTTTGTAGTTGCCTAGAAAAAAAGTTACAGCCGCTTTATGAATTTTCAAAATGGCGACTTTTTTAGTTTTAGGGGTGCGTGGTTTCTTATGGTCTCAATACATTCTAAATCGTTTGTAGTTGATAGTTTTGAAAGAATTTTCGTTTGTAGTTGCCTAGAATAAAAGTTACAGCCGCTTTAAGAATTTTCAAAATGGCGACTTTTTTAGTTTTTGGGGTGCGTTTGTAGTTGCCTAGAATAAACGTTCTTTCAAAACTATCAACTACAAACGATTTAGAACGAATTGAGACCATAAGAAAACACGCACCCAAAAAACTAAAAAAAGTCGCCATTTTGAAAATTCATAAAGCAGCTGTAACTTTTTTTCTAGGCAACTACAAACGAAAATTCTTTCAAATCTATCAACTACAAACGATTTAAAATGTATTGAGACCGTAAGAAAACACGCACCCCTAAAACTAAAAAAGTCGCCATTTTGAAAATTCATAAAGCGGCTGTAACTTTTTTTCTAGGCAACTACAAAGGAAAATTCTTTCACTACAAACAACTACAAATGATTTTACGTCGAATAAAAGTGGTTTGGTTCTAATCGGTTGAAGTCGGGTGCGGGGTATTTTTTGACCCCCCGGTTCTCAAAAACGGGGCAACTACAAACGAAATTTTTTTTACTACAAATAACTACAAACGATTTGCAATTTTTTGAGTCTATTGTCATATTTTTTTTCGAAAGTGGGGTGCCAAGTTCACAGAGGTGTTCGTGAATATGTAAGGCATATATGTGTATCCATATGTGACAAAAATGGTATTTTATTGAGAAGCCAACAATCTTTAATGTATAATTAAGGCAAGTTGCTTTATTTCTAGAACAGCCACAACTGTCCTGTCCAGATGATTGGTGCTCTCACTCACTCTTACGGTTACACGCAGTATATTGCAGTCTATCATCGCCTGAATTTATTATCATGTATGCTGATTACTAAATCTCACAAAAAGTGTCTGCCCTTTTGTAATTATTTTCAATTATGGTGTTTAAATAGCAGTGTGAAGAAGAGACTTCATTTAATATTACAAAAAAAACACTTCGGTTTTTTTTTATATGTATCCCACTTAAAAGTGTCTGCCTTATATATTATTCATTATAGAATTACCTTAATTTTACATTAAAGACTTATGGCTTTTTGGCCCATAGTTTGTTACTGATTACCATGCGCAGTACCTGGTGTTTCAAGGTATGACCAGTAACGACATACTTAACTTTTAGCGCGGTTCCTCCCTCCCCCATAGGGGGGAACCCCGCTTATAAGGTTGATACAATGAAACAATCCGGAAGTGCCGACTAGAAAATTTTACGTTTCAGAACCCCTAGAGACCGAAAATGATGGTGGTTCAAATTTGTATATATATATATATATATATATATATATATATATATATATTTTTTGTTTTAAATTGCATCGCTGGGTATCACATGTATGTATGGAACAGCTTCTTTCTCCAGCGGTGTCGCTCCTCTCACCATCGCAATATTTCGTCGGGTTCATCTCCGACTTCTTCAGGCTGCTATGTGTCGTCCTCGGTGGTTATCCAGGGAAGTAAGTGGTTCCCAATTGCGATGGAGAGAGGAGCGACACCGCTGGAGAAAGAAGCCGTTCCATACATATATATATTTGTCTGTTCGCTCTGTAGATCGAAGACGAATGGTCCGATTTTGATGAAATTTGGTACAAAAATCTTTCGTCTAATTTGAAAGGTCAAATCCGCCCACTGGAAGATGGCGTTTGGGGCGAAATTCGCGCAAAAAAAATCGTAACGCGTACGTTTTTGGGTTCATAAGCTTGTAAGTACTCGTTTTATAGGCTTCTTGGGCTAGTAAAACGAATGAAACCATTTTCAAGGCGATAGCTTTAACCGTTTTCGAGAAAATTGGAAAAATAGTTTCTGAATACCGTTTTTGTTTTGGGTACTTAGAATCATGGGATTCAGTTGAAACATTTTCTGCATGTTCAAATTTTATCAAAACTAATATCTTAAACTTTTGGTTACGTTTGGAGTTAAGGAAGGGTTAGAATAAAATATTTTATGAACAGACATGAAAAGTTTTGGGAACTTCGTATATTTTCATTAATATCTCGAACACGGTTGGGAAATATTCATAAGTGGATAGACACTATTTGAAAGCTTTCTAAATTCTCGACAGAAAAGATTCTGAAACAAGTTTTGATTAGGTGATGTCAGTCGAAGAAATAAGTGCTTAAAACTTCAAATACGTCTGTTTAGTTCTTATGAACGGGTGTTTGTCGTTCTTTTTGTAATTTTTGTCACTTTCCCTTAGTTTTTTATTGATTTTTATTTTTGTAATTTCTTATGTTAGGTAAATGTATTTGTTTGTAAAACAGGATAGGTAAAATGAGGCCAATTTTCTATTGCTAGAAATAATGAAAAGTTTTGGGAACTTCGTATAATTTCTTAATATCTCGAAAACGGTTGAAAATCTTGGGAAGCGAAAGGTTACCATTCGAAAGCTTACTAAATGCTCTACAAAAAATGTTCTGACGAAAGTTTTAATTAGGCGATGTCAATCGGAGAAATAAGTACTTAAAACATTAAAGTAATTGATTTCGTTTATTCGAACGTTTTTTTTTTGTCTGTTTTTATTCCTTGTTATTTATTAATTGCTTATAGTTGGATAATGTATTTTACAATAAAACTGGTTAAGTAAAATAACGAAATAATTTATTGTTAGAAATATACATTTCCTAGATTCCAAGACCTTGTAACTAGCGGGACCCTTTCTAGTGTTGACCGACCCTTCCAGGTAAGATCGTAAATCAAGACCATTCAAGACTGGAGGAACCAAAATAATAACTGCTTCTATTTTAATCTTCAGGCGATTCGCCAAAGTTGCGAAGCCTTATCAATAAATAAATATTTTAATCTTTCCAAATTAGACTAGGGATAACAATGGAACCGCGCTAAGATGATGCAGTTCCTGCGAGTCGGACTTTTATTTATCTACTCTAGAGACCCACTATAGCACAATTTCAAGGCACATAAAACACTTGAAAAGTGTGTTACCAGCTCTTGGACTAAATGTTTAAATACGGTTGCAATTCTGGTAAAAATATTGTTGCTCACCAAGTCAATGTCGTTATTGAAATTCCCAAATACCTTTAATTCATTGTTGACCATAACTGCAAGAAAAATATCTTAAATTTGTTTTTATTCTTAGAGGCCCCTATTTCCTATGATAGAAGGACTATCCTTATAGAAGAGCTCATGAACCATAAAATTTGAAACAGAAACTTTAATAGAAAGGAAAAAAAAGTGAACAAAAATATGTGAAAGTGTATTTAAAACAACAAACTATGTTTTTAAAACTTTCCTTTTGGCATAAATAACATAAACCCTGCACCACTTACCTACTTTCTCATTCATAAAAAAAAACTCAGTTACGGATTATTACATGAACAGGTAAAGAATATAACATATTAATATTATAATTATATTTGCGCAAGGTTGAGGTTTTAGCTTTAGATGCGAAGCCCTTAAAATAAATAAATATTATATTTAAAAAAAAATCAATGAAAATAAAGAATATAGTTTCAGTTATAATTATTACAACTTATAACTAATCATAACCTTAATTAAATGTCTCATTTGTATTGCTATTTTTTACGAATATTTATTTATGGACCACATATTTTTTTTTCTTCAAAAAAATTAAACACAGGGAGTTTGGTTTGGATTTTCTTTATAACGGTATTGCAATTAAATTATTTGGAATCATTTAATTGTAATACCATTTTAAAGTAAGGGTACTTTTTAAAAAATAAGGATTCATTTATTTTCCACCCCACTTTCTTTAAAAAAAAAATGGAAAATAATTTTTTCAGCCCAGCTCTCAATTTATTATCTTATATTCTCATAATTTGGACAAATATAATATAATCATTTTTTTAAGTATATAATATAAAGTAGGCGTACCATGGAAGCTGGGTTACAACTATTTAATATGAAGCATGTGTAGCATGGCACGCCCCGGCTACAGATATTTAATATAAAGTAGGTGTAGCATTTCACACCGGGTAACAGCTAGTTGTAAATAAAAATCTCTGATTACATTAATTAATTACTTCAATAGCAAAAGTCTTTCATAAAGCAGTTTAGGATTTCAAAAAAAGGGATTTTTATGAGAAATAATGATAAAATTATTAAATAAATTAAAAAAAAAGTTAACGTCTCGGTTTTGATAGAATGTATTTCTCTGATCTCAAATGCAAGGCTCCTTCATACTAGGTCTATCAAATAAATCGTTGTCAGTTCTAGCACTCATTTTGGGAAGCGTAGTTCGTCCAATATCGGACTAGAAAATAGCTTGTTATAACGGCTGTGAATCGCAAGTCTCGGGACGAATGTACGCGCCTCCTTTGAGATGCTTGTGTTTGTGTTCCATCCGAAAGTCGGTGGCTATCGGATCGGGTCGGGACCAACGTAGGCACATCCTTTGAGATGCCTGCACTTGCAGCTACGAGATATATGCATTTTGCTGCAGACTTGATCGACAACCCTAGGAGGTTACCTGAATTGAACCTGAATACTGTCCTAAGGTTCATGACTGATACGGGCCTGGTTGTATAAGAGTCGGGTGGTCCAATATGTATTATAGGCTTCGGGGCGGTTCATCTTGATCTGTCTGGGAAGGGGCTTCTAATTCTAACACTGGAAAATGTTTTTTTAAGTTATGACGTACATTTAATTAATTATGTCAGACATTATAAGATGCTTGAATTTTTTTAATTCGCTGTCTAAATAAAAATCCAAAATACAGCCTTATTTAAAATTGAAACAAGTTTCAGTAAATCGGGATATCGCCGTCGGAAGAACAATGACATAGCTGTAAAAATGTGTCAAATGAAAATAAGTGCATAGAGAACATGAGAAACACATCCAATACAAATAGTTGCATGCACCTAAAACCGGAGAAAATTCCTCACAACAACAGACAGAAAAGTTGTCTTCTAGAACAACGAATAGTTTTTCTAGAGAAAAAATGACGTAACTAAAGTTAAAAATGAAGTTAGGGTGATCCAAATCCCTGGTAATTGAAAGAAGAGTATGTATTGTCTCTCGCTCCGTTTTGCTGACCAGACCCGGTCAATGACTACATCGCTTCAATGTCAATTCAATTACATACTTTGAGGGAGGGGGCTTGTTGTCCTCGATTATTCGTTTAAATGCATCTGCCAGAGTTAAGTGCCCAGGCTCGCTTGCCCATCACTTAGCCATAACTAGATTCGAGGGAGTACCTGTCCACATACTAACTTTGTGAGTGTTTTACCAGTAGCAGGCTGGAGGGATGTTGGCCTATAACCATCAGCTATATAGGGATACATTTAGAACTTTCCGGAGAAATTAAGCTGTTAACCTTCTCGATGCGTTGCGGGCCAGGTAGAGTACCGTCCTTGAAGGCTGGGTGTTTCCATTATGTCCAATTTTCTGTTTTAGCGCGGTTACTCCCTATCCACATAGGGAGAACTCGCTTATGAGGTTGACCTCATGACGCAATCCGGAAGTGCCGACTAGAAACTTTCTCGTTTCAGACCCTATAGATCACGAAAATATAGGTGGCCCAAATTTGTATATATATATATATATATATATATATATATATATATATATATGTATATATATATATATTTATATATATATGCTTGTCTGTTCGCACTCTAGCAAGCTCAAAAATGGTCCGATTTTAACGAAATTTGGCATAAAAATCTTTCTTCTAATTTGGAAGGTCAAGCTCGTTAACCAGCAGAATCCGCCTACTAGAAGATAGTGTTTGGGGCGAAATTGGAGCAAAAAAAAAACGTAACGCTTACGTTTTTGAGTTTATATGCTTGCAGGTACTAGTTTTATACGTTTCTTGACATAAGAAAACGAATGAAACCATTTTTAAGGCGATATCTGTAACCATTTCTGAGAAAAGTGGAATCAATGTTTTTGTAAGTCATTATTTTTTTGTGGGTACTTAGAATCGCATGATTCAATTGAAATATTTTCTATTTCTTGGAAATTAATCCCAACTAAGACGTTTAAATTTTGGTTATATTTGGAGTTAAGGAAGTATGCGAAAAAAATTATTTTATTAATAGACATGAAAAGTTTTCGGATCTTCATACATTTTTCGTAAATATCTCGATAACGGTTGGGAAATCATGATATATGGAAAGTGACCGTTCGAATGCTTACTAAATTCTCTAAAAAGAAAGGTTCTGAAGCAATATTCGATGGAGCAACGTCAATCACAGATATAAGCGCTTAAAACATAAAAAGTGTTTGTTTTGCTGTTTTGAAAGGGTCTTTCTCACTTTTTAATTGGCTGTTTTTTGTTTTATATTGCATTTATCAGTAAAATTAGTATTGTCGTAAAATAAGCTACGAAACAGTGAAAGGTATTGGTAAGAAGTTTGAAGTGGCTGTGGTAATCAAGATGACAGTGGCTAATCATGATGGCTATGCATAGTTTGTTTTCAATTCTCCTGGCTATATAACCTTCCTCATAGGCTCCAACTGAAATTATCGTTATTTCTTATTTTATAGAAAGATTTAACCCACGACAGAATGGAATTTTATTCGCCATGAAGCACATATTTACAGTTGATTATAATAGTAAGACGAATTTGCTTGTAAAACAAGATACTTAAAATGACAACGAATTTTTGGTTGTTCAGAATAGAGCCTTTTCAGCAGTAGTCGAAGAGTAAGTACGTTTTCAGTACATAATTTTATTGACTTATACAGATTAAGAATTATCCGCTTCTGTGTAAGTTAGCTACTGTCAGTTTCAGTGATTTGTGATGCTAATCTATTACATTTCTTCGAGGTGTACGTAACCGCGCTAAGATGACGCAGTTCCTGCGAGTCGGACTTTTTTTAAATCCATTTAACAGTGAAATAAGTATTTCTAGTTTTGTTTTGACTTACATGTTGTTGTGTATCGTCCTCCCCGTGTGCCATATGACCTATCTTTTAAAACCTTCCTTTATCAGTTAGTCCCCTGTTATTCCCATGTAATTCTTGCCGGCGACTTCAATACCAATCTTCTTGTCGAATCCCCTGAAGTTACCTACCTTTCTGAACTATTCTTTTCACGTAATCTTTGTGTGGTTTCCTATTCACCTATCCATCACACCCAGTCCTCTGATACCTGGGTTCATCTCTTTATCCTGGACTCTCAGGACAAACTCCTAGCCTCATCTCAACACCCTTTTGATTTACCTATCCCTACTATCGCAAAAACATTCTTTACGTTTCGTAACCTTAATTCTCTGTCCTTTGAACAATTAGAACCTGATTTAGAAAACTCTCCTTACGATTCCATTTATTCCTCTGACTCCATAGATGACATGGTTAACTCCTTAACTCATCACCTCCACTCCCTTTTAGATTCCCATGCTCCTCTTCAAACCCGCCGGTTCAGCCGTCCTCCTGCTCCCTGGCTTACACCCGAGCTCAAATCTTTAATAAAAAGAAGAGAAGCAGCGAGAAGAAAATTTAGACGGACCCGTCTTCCTCAAGATTACTCCTCCTACAAATACTTGCGTAACCTCACCCAATCCTCCATCCGTCGAGCTAAGTCCCTCTACGTCCACCAATCCCTATCCAATGCTCTTGACTCTAAAACAAAATGGTCAATCCTTCGTAAACTTTCCCTTTGCAAAACTAACCGTCCTTGCTCTATCTCATTATCCCCTGATGTTCTTAATGCTCACTTTGTATCTTCTCCCTCAGTCATATCCAGTCCTCCTATACCTTCCACACTAACTTTTAATTCCAACAACTTCTACTTCTCCTATATTACCCCAGAAGATCTTCTAACCGCGGTCCTTCAATCCTGAACCAATGACTACGGTCCAGACTCTGTTCCCGTTAAACTGATTAAGGCCTGCTTATCCGCAATCCTTCCTATCCTTATCCACATATACAACTATTCCCTTCAAAACTCGACTTTTCCTTCTCAATGGAAAACAGCGTTGGTTCGCCCTCTTAACAAAATATCAAACCCCTGCTCTCCGAAGGATTCCCGTCCTATCTCCCTTCTATCCAATCTTTCCAAACCTTTAGAGCGCCTGGTCCAATCTCAAGTATCCAACCACCTTGAACAAAATAATCTCCTTAACCCTCTCCAATCTGGCTTCCGTCCGTCATATTCCACTCACTTAGCGCTCATAAAAATCACCCATGACATTCAAACTCCCATAGAAAACCAACAGCTCACTATCCTAGTTCTCCTAGATTTTTCAAAAGCATTTGATACTGTTGACCATTAAATCCTCCTCACCAAACTCCAATCTCTTTCCTTTTCCAACAGTGACATTAGCTGGTTCCAATCCTTTCTATCTAATCGATCCCAATACGTGGTCATCCCCGACAGCAATCCTTCTAGCCCTCTTCCTCTTTCCCGTGGTGTACCCCAGGGCTCCTCGTTATCCCCAACTCTATTTTCTGTTTACATCAATGATCTTCCTCTTTCCATAGTTCATTCCAAGTTCCATCTTTATGCCGACGATACCCAAATCTACCTATTCTTTAAGCCCTCTTTGCTACGAGATGCTGTAGACAAGCTGCAAGTAGATCTTAATAACATCAATGCTTGGGCCGCAGCTAATAAGCTTTCCCTGAATCCAGACAAATCCAAAGCCATTGTAATAGGCTCCCAATCCCACATAAGTTCTACTTCCCCTTTTCCGGTCATTTACCTTAACAGCATCGCTATAAAGTATTGTAAATCAGTTAAAAATCTTGGGATCATATTTGATCAGAACCTTTCCTGGAAAAATCTTTTTTCCCAAATTTCCCGTCGATCCATATTTATCCTGAGACTGCTCAACCTCTCCCGCCATCTCCTGCCAACAAAGACCCGTCAACTCCTCGTAACCTCCCTATTATTCCCCCAGTTAGACTATGGTTGTTTGGTGTACGGTGAACTTTCTGGCGATCTCCAGACAAAACTCAAACGCCTCATGAACTGTTTCATTCGTTTTATCCTCGGGATCCCCAGAGACTCCCACATATCACATTTCTACCAGGAGCTAAATTGGCTATTCCCTCTTCATCGTCGACAGTACCTCCTCGGCTCAGTCCTTTACCAAGTAATTCAATCCCATAGACCTTCTAATATCTTTCAAATCCTGAAATTTAAATCCTCGGTTCACTCCCGTAACACCCGATCTCGTCCTTCCGATCTTTATATTCATTCCCATCGAACAGCAATATTCGAAAAATCATTCGTCACCGGTGCCACCTCGCTATGGAAAACCTTGCCTCTGTCTGTCCGCCATTCTACCAACCTAGAAACCTTTAAATCCCGACTCTTCCACCACCTTCTATCCCTCCAAGTTTTACCCAATCCCTAGTTTATATTGAAGCTGTACATTATATACTGGTAGTATTTATAAGTTTATGTATTAAATTCATTATTATTTTGAAATTTAAAATTATTCCTATGGGACTTGTGTCCCGGAATAAGAATAAAACTTTTCATTTACATGGCAGGGGTCAATAAACCGGGTTTCATGGAAAGGACCAAAATATCCCTCCTTTAGTTTATAACTTACTAGCTTCTCACGGCAGATAAGTTGTTTGTTTGTTTACTTCTGCTTAAGGTCAAAAAAACTGCGAGATCACCATTGCCCGACGGCAGATAACTAGTTATTTTATTACGTTAAATAATGTAACATCAAAATTAACGCTACTACATAATTTTGTACAGATTATTATAGCATGGCTCCCGTCCTGCTATATGTTATTCATCAATTGATAAGTAATCAAAGTATAGTGTTTCTGGACATTGGGGCGCTCCGGACCAGTGTCAAGAAGCAGATAACCTAGAGATAGCCCGTTATCTATAGGTTACTAGTAACAGGAGTTTAAGGGTTTGGGATATTATTACTTCGGATGGACCATCACCAGGTAAAGGGTAAACTCATAGTTTATTTCTAGTAATTCAAGGACTGCCATCATAGTTGAAATTAACCTCAATTAAAAATAATACTATGAAATAGATACAGTACGGTAACAGATGACATGTTGTCCTATTAATGCTTGCTGCCTTGGCTTGCCTGCTCTCTAACCAAATAAAACTTTAAACCCCTCTAAAAATACTTAAAATTTCATTCCATGCAAAATTTCAAAATTTTCTGCTAAGTGGTTTGGGCTGGGGGATGATAGGTCAGTGAGTGAGTGAGTGAGTGAGTGAGTGAGTGAGTGAGTGGTATTTGAGAAATATATAGTAAATTACATTTAACAGTCAAATGAGCACTTTATTAAAACAAGGAAGAAAATCAGAAACCCATTTGTATTGGATCCCTAGAGCGAAGTCTGTGAAGTCTGAAGGAGTAATTTCCGCTTAGGATACTGTCAGTTTCTTTTAGTGGTGCCTGGAATCTTGCAAGTCGGATTTCAAAACAAAATAATAACAGCAAGGTAGGGATTGTCGGGGTTCGGTCACTGCTTTTTAATAAAACTACATTTTCCTAATGAAAATGGTTATATTGTGCCGACGTTTCGGCTCGAGATTCAAGCCTTCAAGCAAGCACTAAAGATTTTTTCTTCTAGTGTCTTCGTTCAAGCCGAAACGTCGGCACAATAAAACCATTTTTCTGATAAAATGTAGTTTTATTAAGTAGCAGTGACCGAACCCCGACAATCCCTACCTTGCATCATCAACGGTCAACCATCTCCTCTCAACAAAATAATAACATCATTAATTCCTTTACAAAAGTCACTAGAGATAACGCCGGAATGGCGCTATGATGACGCAGCTCCTGCCTGTTGGACGTTTTAGCACTTTCCTCCGAAGGAAAGTAGCGGACTCATAAGCGAGTTTTCGAAAAATATCTGCAAATCTCTATCCATCCTATCGATCCGGAAACACCGAAAATGGCCCCCGTTAAAATTTATATATATATATATATATATGTAAAGAAACTAGGATATATTTCTTTAATTTATATTTTAATGTTCATTAGTTTTTAAGAAACAAGAATAATAGATTTTAGAACAGCTGGTATTTAGAACAGCTGGCACATAAGTGTTTCGTTTTATCATTTAATGGAGTAGAGTTATGAAAATTAATCATTACAAATTATTTTAATGTAAATAATATAATTAGTGGGTTGACACCGTAAATAGAAACTTTAAATGTTGTTTCTTTGTTTACAGGTAGTATTCCATTGTATTCATGCCATTAGTTTTCACACATATGTAATTAATATTAGTCTAATAAAAATAACTTTGTTTACAGAGCAACACATTTGTTTACATTAGAGTCAATTCCCAAGAGTAAAGAAGTATAACATTATATATATATATATATATATATATATATATATATATATATATATATATATATATATATATATATAGTTGGAGGACCTGTGTTCAAATCCCAAACAAGCACTAAAGATTTTTTCTTCTAGTGTCTTCGTTCATGGGTTGAATTCGGCCTCCCTGAACGTCCCTAGGCCGACCCAGCCTTTAATTAATTAAATAATGGGGACCTTGGGTGCTAATGACACTAGCAGTCGAAGCAGAAAAGGGAAAGATCAGGCGGCCTGACCATAGTACTGACCACACTATCTCCCTAGTGTGCCGTATGGTCATAAATCAGATACCTCTATAATATCTGCCCCTCACGGCCCTCGTGGCCTGTTACGGGGCTGATTTATATATATATATATATTGCTACGAAACTTGGTGCGTTCTCTTAGCAAAATGAGTTCTTTAGCCGCCAAAATCGGTCCACCAGCAGGTGGCTCACCCGGGACCCAAATTATCAGTTTGCTACTTCGAGCCGTAATTTTTGTTATATTTTAACGAAACTCAGTATTCTTTATGGTAATCAACAGAGAAAGAAGTGTTGTAAA
Source organism: Gonocerus acuteangulatus (assembly GCA_946811695.1). Lineage (NCBI taxonomy): Eukaryota > Metazoa > Arthropoda > Insecta > Hemiptera > Coreidae > Gonocerus > Gonocerus acuteangulatus. The sequence goes on from OX328123.1 coordinate 169,265,060, forward strand.
AATAAAGCAATTACCAGTCGTAATTTGTGCTGCATTATAGATCTTGTGTATTTAACCTTGGGATTGTCGCATGTATTTACGAGATGAACTGTGAAAAGTCTTTTCCATCGCGGACTGGGGAGTCGAGAGGGGGGTCTGGCTTTTCGTTTACTTTTCAAAATTATCAATCAATATTCAAAAATATCAATAGGCACAAACCTCTCTTCTTCTGGCCATCACTACCTCCCGTCTTGAGGCGACCACTACCTCTCGTCTTGTGGCCACCACTACCCATTTTGAATAATGTCTCAAATTTATTTGTTGATGTTCTTGATAATTAGAATAACTCGAACTCATTGATGACTTTACATCATTATATAAGCATATATATATATATATATATATATATATATATATATATATATATATATTATCTGCCGTGACGAAGCACGGGTATTCAGCTAGTAACTACTTATCTGCCGTGACGAAGCACGGGTATTCAGCTAGTAACTACTTATCTGCCGTGACGAAGCACGGGTATTCAGCTAGTAACTACTTATCTGCCGTGACGAAGCACGGGTATTCAGCTAGTAACTACTTATCTGCCGCGACGAAGCACGGGTATTCAGCTAGTAACTACTTATCTGCCGCGACGAAGCACGGGTATTCAGCTAGTAACTACTTATCTGCCGCGACGAAGCACGGGTATTCAGCTAGTAACTACTTATCTGCCGTGACGAAGCACGGTTATTCAGCTAGTAACTACTTATCTGCCGTGACGAAGCACGGTTATTCAGCTAGTAACTACTTATCTGCCGTGACGAAGCACGGGTAATCAGCTAGTAACTACTTATCTGCCGTGACGAAGCACGGGTATTCAGCTAGTAACTACTTATCTGCCGTGACGAAGCACGGGTATTCAGCTAGTAACTACTTATCTGCCGTGACGAAGCACGGGTATTCAGCTAGTAACTACTTATCTGCCGTGACGAAGCACGGGTATTCAGCTAGTAACTACTTATCTGCCGTGACGAAGCACGGGTATTCAGCTAGTAACTACTTATCTGCCGTGACGAAGCACGGGTATTCAGCTAGTAACTACTTATCTGCCGTGACGAAGCACGGGTATTCAGCTAGTAACTACTTATCTGCCGTGACGAAGCACGGGTATTCAGCTAGTAACTACTTATCTGCCGTGACGAAGCACGGGTATTCAGCTAGTAACTACTTATCTGCCGTGACGAAGCACGGGTATTCAGCTAGTAACTACTTATCTGCCGTGACGAAGCACGGTTATTCAGCTAGTAACTACTTATCTGCCGTGACGAAGCACGGGTATTCAGCTAGTAACTACTTATCTGCCGTGACGAAGCACGGGTATTCAGCTAGTAACTACTTATCTGCCGTGACGAAGCACGGGTATTCAGCTAGTAACTACTTATCTGCCGTGACGAAGCACGGGTATTCAGCTAGTAACTACTTATCTGCCGTGACGAAGCACGGGTATTCAGCTAGTAACTACTTATCTGCCGTGACGAAGCACGGGTATTCAGCTAGTCAGTTATAAAAAAAAATGAATTAATGAAATTTTAATTGAAAACATCCTAATAGCACATTGTTTCGTCTAAGGTGTAATGTCAGGCCGACCGTATGGAGGTTCATCTGGAACACTGTTATAAGAATAACGGAATATTATTCATTATGAAGACTTAAATAATAATAAACATTCTTTTAATTTAATGAATCTTTTTATGTGTTGTATGAAGACCGTTGTGAAGTAATTATCAGAAGAGGCTTTATATGGTAGGTTGGAGTCGGAACGGGAGCTGGAGAGACGCAGAAGGAATAGGCCTCTCTCTCTCTCTCTCTCTCTCTCTCTCTCTCTCTCTCTCTCTCTCTCTCTCTCTCTCTCTCTCTCTCTCTCTCTCTCACTCTCTCTCTCTCTCTCACTCTCACTCCCTCACTCTCACTCTCTCACTCTCTCTCTCTCTCTTCCTCCCCCTCTCTCCCTCTCGTCCGTTAACGCTCCTCCGATAGTATAATTAACTTGTAGCCATTTGGTTAACAACCTGTGAGAGTGTATCCTGTATACCCCGCCAACTAAAGGGGGTGGTACGGGGGTGGTAGGTGACGACGGCGCTCTGATACAGTCTCTCTTCAGCCCTCCACCAGGCAACAAGTCCTACGTAAGCTTAGAAACAAGGTAACGAACGTAATCTTTATTATTAGTAATATAAGGGAAAATACAAACATATCTACCTGTATTTGCATATTAAGATGATGCTCGATTAGTTTTCAGCAAATATCTTAGGAACAACTCAAAAAAACAATAATTCCAAAATCCCCCCCCCCTACATTTTTCTACATATAAATAAAATAGAAAAAAAAGGTTATTTCTTGAACTGCTATAAACTTCAAATTTTTTGACGTTATGGACGTTCTCTGGGCGTCAACAAATTTGCAATGAAATTTCTTATCATGTTGTAATATGTTAAATTGTATTCCCTACTTCGCAAAATAGAAATACTTATGGAAAAATTGATATTTTATGTTTATTTTTTTTTTTTTTTTTTTTTTTGGCTGCTTAAAATGTATTTCGGATCTTAATATTTCGAGAGCGATATGATGATTATATAGTAATACAACCCAAGAAATTTCATTTAATCGATTTAATAGTTTTTAGACTTTAATTTTGCAATTGAGGTAAATGAAATATTCCTTAAGAACTACAGACAATCAGACTTTCAAAAACATCTTCCAGATTGAACGTTATTCAATCTCCAAAGGCAGAGGAATACTTCTATTCCCTGTTTGCAAAACAGCCAATAGAATAGAATAGAACATTTTTGTTCAAATGAAAATTATAGAAAATTTCATTACAAATCTTTTCACTCTTCGGGAAAGTTTTTTGCGCGCATACTTCGGAGTTAGGAGCGAAAGAAAATCTTAAATCTTTTTATTTGATAAGAAATGTTCCGGGATATATTTGGGATATGCTTACCAAAGTTATTGTTATTAGACTTGTTTCGAAAATTTTCCCGCAAACATGAAGTCTCCAATGTAGTTTTTATGTTACATTTCCTTACGAAAAATTACATATTATAATTTATTACAAATTTTCTGATGTAACCGATAGTCGTTTAAAGAAAAACAAATTGAGAAAATAAAAATTGAACATTTTGATCTTTGCTGTTGACTAAAACAATTACTCAAGAACAGATAGTTGTTGTCTTCTGCAGGAATTGCAGAGGTGTCAGGACACTTATAAGCAAAGTCAACAGTAAAATCAGCGTAAGTAAAAACACTTAATGCTTTCTATCCTTTTCCTAGAGACCATCTGCTCTATATCAACCACGGCGCACAATGTTTGTCGTTTCAAACTACTCATCATAAGCCAATATTTTCTATTCAGTTTAAGCCTTTGTTTAAGGAAGTTGTTGTTGAGTTAAGGAAGGATTAGAATAAAACATTTTATTTTTAGACATGAAAAATTTTGGGAACTTCGTATATTTTCCTTAATTTTTTTTTTTTTTTTTTTTGTTTTTACGGCGCATCTACATCTTGGCCATTAGCGCCGGGCTGTCTATAGGTTGCCGCCCTTTTATAATGCCAACAGCACGTGGTCGGTCACCCATTCAGGTACTGACCACGCCCGACCTTGCTTAACTTCGGTGATCTATGGGAACCGGTGTATTCAACGTGGCTATGGCCGTTGGCATATATTTTCCTTAATATCTCGAAAACAGTTGGGAATCTTGGTAAGCACAAGGTGACCATTCAAAAGCTTACTAAATTTTCTACAAAAAAGATTCTCAAGCAATTTTCGATTAGGCGATGTGAATCGGAGAAATAAGTGCTTAAAACTTCAAATGTGTTTGTTTTGTTTTTTTTAAACGGGGTTTTGTAGTTGTTTAGCTCACTTTTTAATTGTTTTTTTTTTAATTGGAATTAATTAATTATTTATTAATTTTTAATTTGTAGAATTAGTCCTATAGTAGTAGAGTACAAGAAAACATAAACATTTAGATATTTTTCAAATCATTGGACAGTAATATTAGTATCTCCAGGATGAAGAATGCTCCCTGGTCCTTTTTCTGTCAGGTAGAGGTGAGGGTCTGGGTGGAACTATTTGAGGCCATAAATTATTTCATGAAAGGTCTAACCAAAATTATAACTGTTTCTATTTCAACCTTTCCAAATGACATTAGGATTAACAACAGAACCGCGCTAAGATGATGCAGTTCCTGTTTAAATTAGACCAGGTATTTTTGTACCAAATTGCATAAAAATTGAACCATTTTTGAGTACGTGAGAGAGCGAACAGACAATATTATATATATATATATATATATATATATATATATAATATTATAAGCAATCAGGGGTGATTTTTGTAAAAAATCTATATTCAGGACGTTTCGGCTACTCTTTGGTAGCCTTCGTCAGCTAAAATGACAAGAAACAAAGAAAAAACAGAAATTAATACACAGAAAAAAGGTTTATCAGTAAGCTAAGTGACAAGGTCTATAAATACAATTCAACTTATTATAAAAGAACAATTTGTTGTTAAAATATTAGAACAATTATGTTATTAATAAAGAGGTAAAATGAACATTAGTTGTATATCTAGAAATTAGTTCTAGAAAATCAATAGAAACATAAAAAACATGTTTACTGAAGTGTATAAAAGTAAATAGGAGCTAATAATAATATTAATTAATTTTTAACAGAGAAATAAGATACTACATACCAATGAAAATGCCGTGTGGCAGCGGAAGACCAAAGTTAACACTTAAGTAACCATTGTGGAAGTGTCTAAGAGAACTGGTACTCGTATCTACTAGGGTATATGCAACTGAAAACAAACCAGGTGGTGGGAGGAGGTCGGTAGGGATCAAAGGCCTGTTTATGACATATTTATGACAGGAAAGGAGAAAAAGGTGTTAATGGAAGGATACCCAAGGGGCATGGGAAAATCTAGGTGGGAGGTCGGGAGAGTATTTGGAAAATATTAGCGTACATAGGAGAAATGCCTTGTTGGTCAGTTTTGTAGTTTATATTGTTTTTATTTAGGTTTATGTGTACACATTCCGAGATCTGTAGTCTTTTTTTTTCGTTCTGTAGCAAGTGCAGATTTATCTGTTTCTTTGTTAGTGATGGTTCGTTTATGTTGTGTAAGATGCGAGTGAATTTCATTTATGGTTCTCCTATGTATACACCATTACAGGAAGGGGTTTGGGAATTTGTATAACCAACGCTATTTTCGTGATTTATTTGGCTGTGAAATGTGAAGTTTTCTAGTCGGCAATTCCGGATTGCGTCGTGAGGTCAACCCTAAAAGCGGGGTTCGTTCCTATGGAGGGAGGGAGGAACCGCTATGAGGTCATCCCTATAAGCGGGGTTCCTCCCTATGGAGGGAGAGAGGAACCCCCTCGAATAGAATTCAACCAAATTATAAAAGTAAATTGAAGAATGTGCATTAAATTGAACTAAAGTTCTATCGGAAGTAGAATGAATGGTTGAAATGAATGGTATTTTACTGAGTTAAATGTGTTTTCCGAACGCGTTGGTTCTTATTATCTCTCTTTAGGAGATAGGTCTGATAAATGTTTCCAAGAATCGGATATCCCAAATAATACTTAATACTTAAACTAAATGTTTAATAAACTATTCTTCTCTTGAATAAAATAATTCTATTATTAGTCAGCGATTTCCTATATTATTCCATTTATTTACATTCTGTGTTCATAAATTTATTAAAATATGTATCAAACTTATAAATTTAAATTTATTTATCTGAAGGGATTGCTGATGTATTGTTTAATTTTGTAAAATCCTCCAAACAGCTGATATGATAATTTATTTTATATCAATATATTGAATGGATTTTAATCCTCGGATTTGAATGAGACGCAATAGGTTTGACCGTTTAGAAATGATTAAGATTACTCGCCATTCAGCTTCTTTTTCAGCACAATCCTTTATTTCAAATAATTTACGTTATAATTATTTATTTAAATGACAAACAATTCTCCATCTTGGAAATAGATTTTTTCTAGTAGTACTGTCGATTATGAACAGTTGATCTATATTATTAATAATAAATTATTCAATATTCTGACTATCTGTCCCATCTACTATATATTTGTCAAATACCTCTCAGTCACTCACTCCGGAGCCCCCCCAGTGTCAAGAAACATTATACTTTGATTATTTATCAATATAGTATGACGGGAACCATGCTATAATAAACTGCAAAACATTATATAGCAGCGTTAATTTTGATGATACATTATTTAACGCAAAACAAAAAAGTTACTTATCTGCCGTGACGAAGCACGGGAATTCAGCTAGTTTTTTTTTGTTTTTTTTTCTTGTATGTCTAATGGCGTATCAACAATCATTCAGCTAGTTGTAAATAAACATGACTTTGTTTAAAGTTGATAATTGAAGCGGGAAACGAATAGCTCCTTGAAGCTCCAATCACTAGAATAGTCCAATTATTGTCTAAAACTTTTATTTTTATGACAATCATTAAATGCTTTATGAAATAGCAGGGAACTCCTCAAATAGGGCATTGATTAAAACCCTCTCCTGGACTACAGTACACATCAGTTAACCACAGGTTACTCTCATCTGATGAAGTTCACTACTTGGATTTGACCAGCAACACGAGACAGAACTTAGCCGATAACTTCACAGGCAAGTCACGTTTAAATACTGACAACAAACTGATCCTTTACAAATCACTACTGCAGCCCATTTGGACGTACGGGTCAGAACTCTGGGGAACTGGTAGAACATCCAACATCAGACGCATTCAAACATTCCAACAATAGTTACTCGTCAGGATTATTTTACCGGAGATGTATGAAGCAATATTGTAAGCATTGATTGGATGCTGATATCGCTTTGATGTTCCCCGATTCTATATAGAAATGGATTAGGTAAAGTCGACCTGATAGCGTAGCTCAATCCATGTTTCTACAATAATCTGAAGGGTTGATTAAAGAGACAGAGTATTGGCAATACTGTATTTTTGACAAGAGTATTTACCTCTGGCTATGTTTACAGAGTATTTGACTCGAAGCCTTTATTAGTCATATCGGCATGTTATATTAGGACAGATCAAACATTAAACAGTCATAACTGCCCTATCAATCTCCAATAACATTTTATTTCATTTAATGTAACTTGACAAGCGTAGCATAAAAACATTTCATCTTTCGTGAAAACTGTTAACACATGTAAAAATCTAAAATGAAATCTGAAAGCGAACACTGGGGTCGGGGGAAAATAAAAAGCTTATGAGATTTCCTGCAAATTAAGGGGTTTTTCAAATAGCGACGTCATTCACAAAAAGTCCGACTCGCAGGACTGCATCATCTTAGCGCGGTTCCGTTCATATCCCTAGTCTAATTTGGAAAGATTAAAATAGAAGCAGTTATTGTTTTGGTTCCACCAGTCTTTTTTTTAAAATTAATTATTATAATAACGTGTCAACCTTAAGGTCACTAACGACATTCCTGTGAGTAGTAAAGTCTTGAAAGGTCATGATTTACAATCTTACTTGGAAGGGTCCGCTAAACAAGAAACAGACCCGCTAGTGACAAGGTCTTGGAATCTTGGAAATCTATATTTCTAACAATAAATTGTTTTTGTTATTTTACTTAACAAGTTTTATTGTCAAATACATTATCCAACTATAAGCAATTAAAAAATAACAAGAAATAAAACAGACAAAAAGAACCATTAAAATAAACGAAATCAATTAATTTAAAGCTTTAAGCACTTTTTTCTCCGATTGACATCGCCTAATTAAAACTTTCTTCAGAAACTTTTTTGTAGAGCATTTAGTAAGCTTCCGAATGGTAATCTTCCGCTTCACAAGATTGTCAACGGTTTTCGAGATACTAACGAAATTATACAAAGTTACCAAAACTTTTTTTGTCCGTTAATAAAATATTATATTCTAACCCTTCCTTTACTCTAAACGTAACAAAAATTTCAACATATTAGTGTTGATGAAATTCGAACATGCAGAAAATGTTTCAACTGTATCCCATAATTCTAAGTACCAAAATCAAAGACAAAGAACCCTCCCTAGGAAGGACGCTAGGCAGTTGAAAAGCTATATATCTTGGAAATCCAT